>ML776953.1:916435-952778 GCA_009831015.1 Picea engelmannii | reverse complement strand
ACATCCTCTATTGTATCCTCTTGCTTGATGTTATACAAAATCCTCATCTTATCTCCTCAGTGAGAAAAATATTTATACATGTGATCTCCTTCACACCCCAAACATTTTATGGGTTTCTATCTTGGCCTCTTTCCCAAGGAATTTGTCATTTTCTGATCACCTTGATATGGTTTCCCTTTTTAATATTCTTGAGATCTATTCCTGATGAAAGGTGGCTTGAATCCTTTCTTCCTTTGATCAATATTTCCTTTCTTTTTATCATCCCAGGCCTTTTGGAAAGTTTTCCTTCCTCTATTCTACTCATACAAATACTTATACTTTCTTATTGCTTATTCTAAATTCATGGGATCATCAAACTAAATTTTTTCCTTGTATAAGGATTGAATTCCATTCAGGAACCTATGAATTTTTACCTTCTCATCTATGATGAAAATCACATACATAAGTTCCAAGAATTTCATCTCATATTCATCCATGGCCATGTTCCCAAGTTTGCGTTCAAAGAACTCTTGCATCTTCTTTTCGTAATATTTCTCTAACAAGTACTGCTACTGGAGATATTTGTTGAATTGCTTCCAAGAAATTATCTTCTCATCAAGGTTTTTAACCTATTTAAGTTGATCCCACCACATAGATGCCTTTCCTTGAAGGTGGTAGGCTGAAATTCCAAATTCTACATTTGATGAGTAATCATGTAACTGCAAATATTTCCTCATTCCCAACAACCATGCTTCTACATCTTCTCCTTTATTGTTCTCTCCATCAAATGACGATGGATTGATTTTCATCAACTTCCCTTGTAATCTATATGATCCATGTCTCCTCCTATGATGTCTAAAAGGAGACATAATTGGGTTGCTTTCCAACCTTGAATGTGCATATTCTATTTTGGTTGATTTCCCTGGGGAATGATGATTTTGATGATGTCTTTTGACACTCTTGTATTTTCTATATCCTCCATGATCATCCCTCCTATCATGAGATCTAGATGCTTGTACTTTTGTTGCACTAGCTTCTTGTCTTGTTCCATAATATTTGTTGACTTGCTTCTACAACATATTAAGGCTATGAATTATCTCCTCGTGATATTCATAATATTTTCATTGTCAGCCCTATAGCTATTCACTTCTCTTTGCATAATTTTCATAGTTACAGGCTCCTTCTTGTCTCTTCTTGCATTAGAATGTTTTCTCATTTTATCCATGTATGCTACAGGTGTCTTTTTTCTCTTCCTGCACATTTTGACATACCCAAATTCTAAATATGGCTCCACAGTTGTCTTCTATGGTTCATAATATTTCCATAGACTTCTCTTGTTCCCCAAACGAACCTATGATCAAGGATTTTTCCCTCTAGAAGTAAACTGGTGTTGAAGATATACTTGGTACTATTTCAGTTGTAACTTTCTCATACGATCTTTTTTTTGCATTTAGAATATATCATTGGAAATATCTCTCTGATTTATTTTATTTATGATACAATGACAAGTGTACCTTGGTACACCCTATTCCTGCCACTTTCAACTACCTAAAAATGTCATTTAGGCCCTCAAATCGCTCTGCTAGTTAATGACCTTCGAAAATCACAAAATTTCATAGAAAATCGATTGTTTTTACTATTATAACAGTCTTTCAATATGAGCCATAGATATCAAATCAAAATAAATCTCAACCATTGATCCATTAGACCTTCCCCATGCCCATGGACAAATTTCCACCGTCAATCACCAACTTGAAA
Source organism: Picea engelmannii (assembly GCA_009831015.1). NCBI lineage: Eukaryota > Viridiplantae > Streptophyta > Pinopsida > Pinales > Pinaceae > Picea > Picea engelmannii. Next base: position 951,041 of record ML776953.1, on the reverse strand, counting down.
CAATTTGCATCGTTGTTTTTCCAACAATCCATCAACAATTGATGATCAGCTAATTCCTTTGGACGCATGAAACCTTTCTCCAGAAACTGTCGACCTAAATTATCATGCATTAACAATTGAATATTTTCTTTGGCAAACCAAATGTTGTTGATGAATCTCGTTGAACCCCAGTCATTGGTGATAGAACATCAATGAATTTCCTTAGCAACCAACTTGTTTACAAATTTCTTTGAACCCCCACCATGAGTCGTCATCCATCTCTTGTCTAACGTGGCAACTATGCTGACATGGAATGTCACATATATGTTGATGTGGCATGACACGTGGATTTGACATGGAACTTTGGCTGAAATGGCTTGATACATGGATGTTGATGTGGCATGATACATGGATGTTGGCATGGAAAGACACATCATTATCATCTTTCCTTTCATTATTGATTGACAACTTATCTTGGATGAACTGAAAAAAATATCTAAATTTTTTGGCCCTCAATCATCGGCCATCGGCGATCGATGATTTCCTTTGGTCGAACCAAACCATTTTCCAAACTAGTCGATCTGACCATCAGCCATCAATGATTTCCTTTGGAAAATGAAACACTTTTTCAAAACTTGTCAACCCAACTATAGGTCATCGACAATCTCTCTTTGTGAATTCCAACACTTCAAATTTTTCGACCAAATCCTAGATGAATCTGGGTTGTCGATCTCCCAAATTAAAAGGACATTGACCATTGATTGACCAAAATTTTTCCAATTGCAAAAATGAATCCAGGCCTTGATCCTTTAACTTCACCCATCTATGAAAATGAATTTTGGCCGTCAATTCTCTTCCTTTTTCTAAACTCTAAAAACTCATAAATTTTTAATCAATTTACGATGAATCTGGGTCATTGATCTCAAAATAAAAAACGATATTGGTTGTTGATTAATCAACTCTCCCATCTATTTCAGCCTCCATTAGAAGATGAATTTTGACCTTCCAAGTCAAATCTAACTCTACAATTCTGTCGATTTATGCCATTAAACCTTTTAGAAAATTCTGAGGTATTTGAAACTCGAATTTACTCACTAATTTGGGGATTTCACTCTAATTTTTCATTGTTTTCTCCCAAATTTGTAATGGTTCTTGGCCCATACGGGTCCATCTTTGAACTTAATCTCTGATACCACTTTGTAATGCATTATGTCCCAAGGTAGCTCACACCACTACTTAAACGACCCAATACAATTTATGATACCAATTCTAAATGAGGAAATAACACACAACATGACATTCTAACTCATGCACTCATTTATGCTAATTAAAAACTTAAATACAATATTTTAGATGTGCACAAAAACAACTAACACACACATAGAAACCTAACTAGAGATTTGCATGCATCATTCTACTCACAGTATGCATTGATAACCAATATATCTCAGAGTAAAATGCATAACAATTATATCAACATTCACATCAATAAACATAGCAATGAAGTGTTCATATTATGGTAGTTGTGGGAGGTGTTAACCTCTACATGTAACCCTGACAAGACTAGAATATTCCAGGAAGCAAGTGAAACCCTAAACGATTGGATAGGAACCCTAGAAGACAAGTTGGCTCAAGAGAAAATGTAATATTAAGTTATTAGCCTCCAAGAGTAGAAGTCGGCCAAGTTAGGAAACTTGGACGACTATAAACAAGAGGGTGTTAGAGCTCATTTATCACTCTTACCCTCACAACTGCATAAGACTAGTGGTGCACAAGTTTGGATATGAGTTGCAGCTACAACTGCTAAAACTGGAAATTTCGGTTTTGGCTTGGACTTTCTCTTTGTTTATGGTTTGGAATTTCTATCTAGTACGCTAGCTCTAGAGAGTGGTACTCTACCTTGATTGGATATTGGTTCTAGGGTTTGCTTCTAGAATTATTCTCTCTTTCAAAGTTAAGGTGCTCGGGGGTGGCTTCGGCCTATGGTTGGGTGAAAATATTTCTATATTGTCTATGGTGAAATGAGCACACCTATTTTTCTAACAGGTTATGGGCCCACACTATCTTTGGATAGTCTAACCACTGGAAGATAGATTGGGAGGATTTGCTTAGTTACAGTTGCAGTTGCAGAATTTGTTTTTGTTGCAGCAACGAAACCCTAACCCTCTTGTAGAGACACGTTAAGTGAAGAGCTTGACCTAATTCCTAGATATCCTAGTGTTGCCTAGCATAGTTCACCTCCTGGTACTCTCAGCAAGCCAAGACGTCAAGTTTGAGTTTTTGGTCAAAGTCAAAGTTTGACCAAGTCAAAGAAGTCATGACTTACTCTATGAAGTCAAAAAACAAGTTAGAAGGGGATTCTAACTTTAGATCATGGAAGACAAGGATTGACCTCATCCTTGTGGAGAATAAAGTGTTGGATATCATGAAAGGAGATATCATGGAACCACAGTTTGAATAAGGAAAAGAGAAGGAACCTCATAACATTACAATTATGGAGAAGTTCAAGAACGATGACATCAACACTATGAGTATCATAGTGGACTCTGTGAGATACCACTTGATACCCTACGTCTCTTATCTTCACTCATATAAGAATATGTATGATGCCCTAACTAACCTCTTCTCAGTCAGAAACATTGGACAAGTAATAATTCTGAAGAATGAGATCCATGCCATGAAAATAAATGATGATCATGGCATAGCATCATACTCTGTGAGAGATCAACTACAAGCTATTGAAGAAATCATTTCAGAAAAAGGAACTGGAACCACTATCATGAGTTAAAGAAAATAAAGGAAATGGATGAAACAACAGTTGTCGAAGAAAGGGAACCCTCAAAGAAATCCAAGTAGAATAAAATAGACTTCTTCTTCTAGTCAAGGTAAAAATATTCTTGTACATAACATGTTTACATAGTTCTTGTACATATCATGCATATATTTTTCTTGAGAAGAAAAGATGGTCAATGAAAGAATACCTATGAAAGAATAACAAGATAAGAATTGTTATTACGATGACTACAATGCACATGGAAAAGATGAAGTACGTTGACAATGTTTGGTGACAATTCCTGTGGAAGCCATTATACAAGTAACAACTTCTAGATGGGCCACAATCAGAATCAAACTTGAAGAGACCAGGAAGAAGTTAGTAATCAAGAGGAAACTAGAATCAAACGTGTGACACTTTGCAGAAAGCAATAAGGATGCAGACATAAGAATGTACTATCTTAGATGGAGGGAGTTGATTGCATAATTCCAAAAGAAGAGCATGCATTCAGGAATGAAGTTGGGATTAGGAGGGAAATAATCCTAAATGATACGATCCAGTGATTAATTTGTGAATATTATAAAGTATTTATCCATGTTCCCCATTGGAAGTAGTAGCCATGATAAGCAACATGTGTTCAGTTTGACTCTAGAATAAGTCTTCTTCAAAAAGAAGTCGTAAGTATCTGGAACCATTCTTCTTGCATCACTCTGTGGAGTGAGTGACTTATTCAGCATCATGTCAATTACTCATATGGATTATGGCTTAGAGAGATGATGTAGTTGATGTTTTCATAATAAATTGTTAGTGATGAAGGTACTCATGGTTTAACCATGAGATAGCATGTGTTGCTATGATGATGCTACCGATTGAATGGTTTGCTTGTGCTCAAGAGAATTTCCTTGAATACCTCCCTACCTAGGAGGGAGTGTTGATATTATGGTAGCTGCGGGAGGTATTAACCTCTACATGTAACCCTGACGATACTAGAATATTCTGGGAAGCAAGTGAAACCCTAAACGGTTGGATAAGAAACCTAGAAGACAAGTCGTCTCAACAGAAAATGTAATATTAAGTTATTAGCCTCCATGAGTAGAATTCGGCCCAGTTAGGTCACTTGGAGGACTATAAATAAGAGGGAGCTAGAGCTCATTTATCACTCTCACCCTCACAACTGCATAAGACTAGTGGTGAACAAGTTTGGAGAGGAGCTGCAGTTGCAGCTGCTGCAACTGGAAATTTTGTTTTTGGCTTGGAAGTTCTCTTTAGTGATGGTTTGGAATTTATGCCTAGTACGCTAGCTCTTGAGAGAGGTACACTACCTTGATTGGCTACTAGTTCTATGGTTTGTTTTCTAAATTATTCTCTCTGTCAAGGTTAAGGTGCTTGGGGGTGGCTTCGGCCTATGGTTGGGTGACAATATTGTTATATTGTCTATGTTGAAATGAACACACCGATTTTTCTAACAAGAAGAACACTAATATTATGAAATATGCAACCCTCTGTAGAGGATAGACGTTCCTCCCAACTATAGACTTGTTGTTCTAGTTCTCAACAACAAGTCACCCCCAATTTGGGTGTTGGGTCTCCAAATCGACATCATTTTCACTGTGAGTAAATCCCATTTTGACCCATCAAAACCACTCTTTACACCATATTTGTCATTCTTTTGTCATAAAGGTCGTTTAAAGGCTCTCATAGTAATATCAATAGTTTATTTGTGTTTCCTAATAGTTTTTAACTAATCAGAATGATTAAAAGTATGTTTTATTTCTAATGATGGTTTATTGAGCTTGGGTCCTATAACCATCACAGTGGTCTGGTAACCCATGTTGTAGTTCATGGTACTTCCGGACTTCTAGAAGGAAAATTGTGACCTTGGTTTTCTCTATAGCAGTGTTGACATGCTTTCATGATATTCAAATCAATCCTAGGTCAATTCTCCAAGCCTCTAGCTCATAATTAATATTTCAGCCCAAAATTAGCAGTAGATCCACACAGTCATCTTCGAGCACGAATTCCAAGGTGATGAAGCTGAATCTAAAAAAAAACAAGATATGGATTTTGTCCATAAGGGTTCAAATGGGTTACCAATCAAGTTGATTTCCAAAATTGAGTATGGTTTTGGATCTACATGCAATTTTCTAATTTGGGTTTTTCCAAATTTCCTGTTACGACATTTTTAAAATCACATGCTAATTAGGGGTAGGGGACGAGATCTCCAAAATTATAGCAAACAAATCTTATTGTGGGCAAGGTTTGGAGATATTATTATGTAATTATATGTCATGACAATATCCTTGGAACGATTTCTTACCTATCTTTGTACCTACTGGTCTAATTGTATCCATTGTTATGATCTCACTATTGTGAGTGATGTATCAAATGCATGAAAATAGAGGACTTGTTTAGGTTCGACCTGTGCACATTTAGTATGTAATGTTGTACTTAAACTCAGGATCAAAACAATGTAGAGGCATGTGTGTAATAGGAAATAGATATACAAACAACCAGAGACCAAATCAATTTTTTGCATCACATTGTATCATTGGGATCATTAATAGAAATGTTGGTGTTCTAATATCACTTTGTGGTTTTCCTTGATTTAATACTATATTCATTTAAATAAATAGGACATTGATTGGGAGGGCCTACCAATTTGTTCCTCACTGGCCTATACAATTCATGTAGGATTGTAAGTGTGATTTACAACTTTCCATTGTTTTGTGTAATTGTTTTTTCATTTAGCTTATGTAATTAATTTCGTGAATGTTCATGCTTTAATTGTGTTCGGTGTGTTAAGATTGTCAAGAGATCTCATTTGAATTAGAATTTTCCATAACAACATTACCCTGCAACCACTTCAAGTTCATGATTTAAATCTACCAAAGTCGTAGCTCTGTTTTCATAGCATTTCATTTTGTAAATTGTATCTTTGTTTCTGAGTTTTATTGAGTAATGATTAGAACACAAACTGATGAATACATTACAGATTTGATTTATAATTACATTTCCCTTTCATTCATGAGTGCAAGTAACTTTGTTGACTTCGAAGTACAGGTTTGTATTATTCTAAATTCTAGATCTAACAAGATGGTGTTTTGAGTTTGTTGATATGAGTTTTGTGTATTGATCAGTCCTCATCCTCACTATTCATTTTCCCTTGAACTCTTAGTTTAGTGATTGAATTATTTTGATTATAGGTAGAATAGATATTCATTAAAGGCTATAGTTCATGAGTGGAGTTCTTATTTTGAATCCCTTGAACACTAGACCATAGAGTATGTGAAATATTGGGATTGGTGCCATTGGAGAAGCCTTGATACTATTGGCCTAGTTAGCACACATTTAAACTATGAATGTTTTCTCTTCTCTTCAACATTATTTGTTTTATTTTTACAATCATAAGAATAGTTTCACTTGAAGGTGGGAACAAGATTACATGATGCTCAGAACTTGCTTGAGTGAGAGATTGTATCCTGTGCTAGCATGGTATTTTCTTTTTTTGCTTCCAAATGAACAAGTTTCTTATGATTTGCTAGCATAGTTTCATGTTATTTCCATAGATCAAATAGCCATACTTGTCCTAGTCACCACACATACAGTGTTGGCATATCTAATATTACACCCCTGGATTGATGATTTAATGATCAGCAATTAAGTCAATTAATTTTCTCGACATTTTTGGCGTCATTGTCGGGGAGATGCTACAAGGGAGTAGAACTTCTATGGCTCACTTTTTGCATGCTTTAGAATATAATTTGTTTGTGTTTGATTGATTTCTTTCAATTATTTCCATACTATATCTGAAGGGACATTGAACAGTGAGATGCAAAGGCACCTTTACTTCATAAGTTTTGAAAAAGATTTTAGCCAGACGAAGTCACTTTGGTGAGTACATTGTCTCGCTAAGTTCTAAAGATATGTTAGTGTTGCATGAATATATCTAGAGACACAAGAGGTAGAAGTAGTTTACCATATAAAGAGACTCCTTCAAACACTAACTTATTGGTAGGAAATATTATAAAAGGAGGACATGCAAGTAAGAACCCCTCGTACACTAATCTGTGTGTAAGACAAGATCTACCAGCCGAAAAAAGAAGGATGCTAAAGATTTTTTTGAGAAAAAAAGGAAATGTTACTCCAATGAATCTCTCAAATCCTGACAAAAACTAGACACATATCTGCATCTCAGGGGGTACAAATCTTGACAGCAATCCAAAACCTAATTTTATCTTAGGAGTAACAAACCTTGGCCAAAATCAGAAACATATCTTCATTTTAGGGAGTAAAATAAGAGAAAAGGATCCTTGAGAAACATCAAGAAGACCAATTTGTAATACTTTCCAATTTGTGGAGAAGACCAAAGAGTCATGGGAAACATTCTATGGAGAGCAGATACTGGAGCCTGAGACAAAGGAATTTCTTCCATGCCTATCATTAGATCCCTTATGTATTCAAGAGAGAAATTAGCAAGGATATGTGTGTGGCATTACAAAAGAGGAGATGGAGACAAGTGTTAATGAACAAGAGGACCAAGGAGCCAAAGATCCCATTGAAACTTGGTTCTAGAAAATCATGAGGCCAAAATACCACTCCATATTTCAGCATCCCTTGCCACCATATCAATCAATGCAGTTGGTTCCCCATATTCTAGTAGCTACCCAAGTATATTTTTCAAACTTGAATATGAGTGTGTTTGTAATCTTGTTGCACACATGGCTTCATTGGAAATACTGATACACTTGAGGAAATGTTTTTTTCAAAAGAGTAGGGTAGGGTAGGAAATGAATAAATAAAATAGTAAAGAAAAAAATAATTCCAGTTGTGAAAACCAGTTTACTAGCACAAATGGATGTGAGTCTTACTTGAAAACCATGCGACTAGCTAGAAAAACTCTCAATAAGTTCTGTAATTTCATGTTACTTCAATATCGTAATATAGTCCTTCAAAATCATTTGTTTTGTGATCATGTCAACTGATGGGAGATTCCTTAAGTCACTCCTTCTGACAAACCTTACCCCATTGTTGGGGCTCAGAAATGTCCTATTCTCATCCACCTTTCCCTTCATCATTCTCCACATTTCATCGCCCCATTAACCTTTCACGATATCATTTCCATAAATATACTTGGGTTTCACCTTACTGTTCTCCACTTTATTCATTTTAGTATTAAAAGGGAATTTGTGATTAATTGTTAGAAAATTGACATGTTTTCATATATATCTCAAATATGTGTGAGCTTTGTAATGTGTAGGAATATGTGAAGGATTAATTCAAAGGACTTCTCGAATACTTCCTCCACTATTTCAATATTTGAGGAGATAATTCAAGCCCATTCCAAGGAGAAGATCATGGAGATTTGGTTGGAATATCTTATCCAAGATATATGAGAGATATGTGTGAGGATTTGAAGGGATTATATTTTGTAATAATCGGAAATAGGCTGAGAGAAAAGTGGATCTGTAATAATGACATGGTTATCTTATCTTCAAGGCTCTCATGTATAAAAGAGAGTGCTCTCTCTTCATGAGAATTCAATTAGGAGCAATTAGAATTCAATCAGTTGTAAGTAGAGATTTAGAGTAGGCATTAATGGTAGTCATTAGGATTCGAAAAAGAAAGGGATTCTTAGCTTTGATTCATGGTTTTGGTTTTCATGCTTTTATTATTTTGTTATGAATATTGATTTGGTTATTGTAATACAAGATTGATTCATTGGCATGAGCTCACATATGTTGTTGTGTTATTTAACTCTTCACATGTTGTACTTGTTTTTCCTTCATGTAGTTCTCCATTTCTAGATTAATTCCTTCACGCAATTTCTCATTCCTAGATTAATTTCATTTACACAACTAGATTAATTCAATTCCAAGTCATGTGTTAGATTAATGATTATATTTCAATCGTGTGTTAGATTAATGATTCAATTTCAGTTGTATCTTAAACATTAGATTAGATTAGTCCCGCTTCAATCTTGCATATACTTTGTGTGTGCTTTGTTAGTTTACGAACCCCGGGTTGACAAATTAGATAGTTGGGTAAATACTACAATGCAATTAATTCAATATTGGTTCGGCCCAATGTAACGATTGTTGTTCCTTTTGTTCCGATTGTTGTTCCTTTTGCAGGTCATGTTGTTCCTTTGAATAGAACAACTGTCGTTCCCTTTACGATTGTTATTCCTTTGAATAGAACAATTGTTGTTCCCTTTACGATTTTTGTTCCTTTACAGGTGTTGCATCTCTAGAGGCTGGGTATTGAAAACGGAAGGTAAGAACCTACGTAGGCGACAAGTAAAATGCTAGTGCCAACACCTACCTTTGTTTGTTGCATAGAGGTTATTTTTAGGACATCTTTAGAGCCCAACACCCATCGACATCAACACATTATCTGGGATCAAGGTTAGAGACTTCATAGTTCCCTGAAATTTTCATACATTAATGATAGATTTCCTTGTTGTTAATCATCGGGATTCATCAATTCCTCTTTATTGACGAATATTATGTGTGACTCGACATCCACACATATTTTACATGTCAATATGAACTAAGGTACTTTAGCACTCATTATCATTAAAGCTGAGATGTTTCACGTTGGTCAACGATGTGCCTTAATGTTTAGTAATCCAACGATTTCTCTTTATGTTCGACATTAGCACATTTATTCACATGATTAGAAATGTACCTCAAGTTTGGATAGCAGTTGAAGGCTATTTTATTCCATTGTATCATCAATAGCTTGCAGCGGTTCCTTTATTTGTTCATCATGTTCATTTAAGATTTAGTTTTCATATTATCAGATTTCATGATTCAGTTCTTTTATGTTATCGACCACTATAGCCCGCGTACATCGAGTTTGGTGCTAAAAATTAAAAATTGTGTCGGGTTTCTATGTCACGTCATGAGATCCATGATCCTTGACCTTCCATATACTTCAAACGTTCTGACTCAGCCCTTCAGTTCCATTTGAAGGCTATAAATAGGCCATATCCAACCCGTGGAAAAGGAGAGAATTCAACTTTTGAGAGCAAAAATACTTTGGAGAAATTTTCACTCCACATTGACTCTACATCATTTTGTCCTTTAAAGTATGAACACATTGTTCACCCGCCAAGATCTTCCCTCTTTGATGGAGAACCTCATTGTCTCTCTTATATGAGCTTTCCTTTGGTGGAGGATTGAAGTGGTGGAGGCCCAACTGGAAGGGACTTAGTTTATCAGTTTCGAGACATGCTAACACATAAGTTTGTCACTTGTATACTTCTATTGATCATATTTAATAGAAATACTCTTTTCTCGTCTAATTGATGTCTTGCAAATATTTGAAGTATTATTCCATGGGAGTATTTGTTATGAATGTTAATGGATTATGTTATTGTATGTGCTAACTTTATATATTATCACCACATTCTTGTGTATCTTGGTATTGAGTACAAGTTGCAGGTATAGAGCTTTGAGTCGAGTGCTCAATTGTGTTCTTCATCGAACGTCTGGACGAGGTAGGCTATTTATCTTGTCTTGTTGGAATTTACATTTATATAGAATACCTGGGATTAGAGTTGATTTCTGCAATCATTTTGTCTATTTTGGTTTAGCACATGCCATAGAGTGATTTTCCTCGTAACAAAATTGGCGACCATACTGGGGAGAGAATCTTCTATTTTTGGAATTTGGAGTGTTTTTCTCCTTCGATTTATCTCTGGTATCCTGAGTTTTCTTGTCGCTTGATTGCTTGACAACCTATTTTTACTTTGTATCTGAGTTTCTTGGCCTTATCCTTACCCTAGAAGTATTTTAATACATATAGGTGAGTTTTCCCTTGACAGACGCGTACATACATGAGTTGTCCTTCTATAGGGCACATACATACGTGAGTTTTCCTTAAACAGTTGCATACATCAACTTTTTTGAGATTACTTGTTGAGTTTGGTGTTTTTTGGGTGAGTTTTGATGGTTGTTGAGTCTTCTTGGGTCTCTATCCTAACTGTTGAGTGCTTGCAGAGTGATAGGAAACCTTTTATGGTTTAATTTTTCAGTGGTTTTTTTTTCTCATAATGTTTTTTATTAGTTGTCATTGCATCTTGGTCTGAGTGATTGCTTCTTGGTATCCTACTTGGCTTGTCTCTTTTGCTTGCAGTAGGGTCTATATATCAAGTTGTTATTCAGTCCTTGCATTTTCATTTCTTTATATTAAAAATACAAAAATATACATTTTTCATTTTGGCATTTTCTCTTTTGGTTGTTTAGTATTGATCTTGATACATATATGGAAAGATTGCATTTTATATGAAATTGTGGAGTTGAATCGAAAGTTGCATTTTGAAAATCTTATCATTTTTTTAGAATGGAAGATTAGGGCTTAGCTTTATGTTCATATTCATTTCTTTAATTTGTGTAGTCATAACATCATCAGTTTCACAACCACATATTTTAAGTAAACAAAGCCATTAAAATTAATGCCGATAAATTTAAAATTGATTACAAATGATTTTATTTTTCATGGTACACAAACTAGCATAGGATATAGAGCCTTGGAATAGGATTTTGTGAGTAAACTTCTCCAAAGCTATTAAACTCAACGTATGTGTGTGACCAAGGGAGTAGTGATCCATTGTGTAATTAGTGATGTCAAAAGGCTCCACTCACATCGAATTTAAGCATGAGGTTGTGTGAAGTTGGTTGCAGAGATATACCTCTAATACCTTCTTAGCGTCAGAGATATTTATGGGGATCTATTCATATTTGGGGGTCTTGCTAGTACCTTTACCTACCTGAGAGGAGGTGCTTTCAAGATTCCAGGCTTTTTTATCCTGCCCATATGACGGACTTGACTTACGACTATTCTCTTTCTCATTGGTTATATCGTGGTGTATTTATTTGATTGACATAGGTAGCCACATAGGTTACTTGCAGGGATTATTTTGCAAGTACCCTAAGTCAAATAAGGGTCAGACAACACACAACATATATGGTGGATTACCTCTCCAGGGAGATATGACTAACTATGTTGTTAAGCCCATGAGGTCCATTATAAATAATTATGATACCTCCAATCTTTTGAAGGGAGTCTCAGGCCCCTCTTGGGCGAGGCATACCTACTATATTGAGGGAGGCCCCTTTTCAGCCACTATATCTTGTTTGTGTGCATTTGGAATTTTTGTTTATTTTTTGTGCTCTTTGATTGTTACTTGGCCTTAGGATTTGTTTTTATATCTCGAGTCATGAGTCATCGTGGAGCCAGACCAGCTTCCTCGTCGATCTCATCGTTTTTTAAAATTACCACCGCATCTTGAGTCTTTGCCTTCTAAAAGGAGTAAAGTTATCAAACGTGGTACACACACCTCCACTTACCAGACTTGTGATCATACAAGTATGAGTAATGAGTCGATTTAGAAAGATATTTGGAGTCCTTCGACTCCCATACCTATCGTAGTTAATGGAACTCCTTCGACACCTTCAACCACTCGGTTGTAGTGACATAGGTTCCCCTTATCACTCTTATTTGACATGTGGTTGGTACTCATCCCATAGTAATGAACCCTTTTGGGTCTCTTTTTGGTATTCTTGGATACAATACTCAGTCCATTCCTTCGGTCTCTCACCCTTTATTTTTTGGTATGCCAAATATGACATCACAACTTTTGTCTTCCATTCCAGCGAATAATACAAATCCTAGTATTGGACTTGGGGGCATGGATCCTTTGCATATTCCACTCTCGTTTGGTGGAGTTCATATTCCCCAAATGACTCCTACGGTTGGAAGCCAACCTCCTTTTCATCCTGGATCTAATCCTATTCGTAATGCTCCTGGATGGAGTAATCAACCAAGCGGACAAGTTGTTGTCTATGTTCCATCCTTTACACCTTCCTCCTCCATACCAATTCTGACCAACACATTTGGCATGAAGAATCCACCTCTATCCTCCATATTTCCACCTAGGGGAGGTCAGTTTCATACTATGGGAAACCCCCAGCCTAGAGCCACTCTAGCTGGGGGGGATATTTATAACCCTCATTATAACATTCCTATTGGGATGGTGCCCACACAACCTATTGTGAATCATTTTGGAGGAGGTTATTACCGTACCGGACATGGCCATGGTGCATACCAGAACCCTAGTTATGTTGTGATTCCTTAGCATCAATATTTCCAGGGAGCATGGGTTCATATGCCACAACCCTGGCTCCATTTTCTGGCCACGCTTAATTTTCCATACTTGTCAAGACTAATGAATGACCTAGTGCATCATGATCCRTCATGCCCCCCAGTCCCCACCAAGATTCCTTCGGATATTCCAAAATTCRAGGGAAAGACTACTGAGTATCCTAGTGATCACGTCACTACCTTTCACCTTTGGTGCTCTTCCAATTCCCTTAAGGATGATTCTATTCATTTAAGATTGTTTAACACACCCTCAAGGGGTTGCAGCGAAATGGTAMATAGATCTACYGGGGGGAACATAAAAGAATTTTKATCAGATGGTTTTAGTCTTTCTCAACCACTTCCAGTTGTCGGTTCATTACGATGCCAGCATAGAACTTCTATCGGCCCTCTGCTAGGACAAATCCACCCATATCTCAGATCACATCCAAGAGTGGTGTAGATGAAAGAGGTTGATCAAAGCCTACATTCCTCCAGAGTTCGTGTTGGAATGGTTTCTTAAGTATTTATTTCCTTATATTTCGAAGGATGTTTCAACATCCGGGGTAACATCTGAACAGGAAGATATTTTCAAATCCCTACAATTAGATCTCATATATGCTTAATCTAGGATGTTATACGAAATTCTTCCTGACACACTGAAGTCAAAATACAACCCTAGAAACAATCCTGGGCCTCATGTCGATGGAATTATAGGCTCTGAAAATACTAAGTCTACAAACTTGGTGACTAACCAGTTGAAAGAGTTGTCTCTAATCTAGGTTGTAGAAGGAAAAGCTTCTTCTGTGTCCTCCAGTCCCACTCACTCGACAGATTTTCATTATGTACAGTCATTGACCAACCCAAATGGTAACCAACAACAAGGAGGGAATAGAAGGAAAGGACGGGCTAAAAATCATAAGGGTGGGAGGAATAATAATAATAATAAACCCAAGGACATCATTAATAATGATAGATCAAACAATAATGTTAGTGAGGGAAAGAAAGAAAAGTGGAAGGTGAATTTTCCTTGTAAACTTTGTATTGATGATCACATTACCCACTTATGCCCCAAACTCGAGGAAGCTACGAGGCTCTTATCTCAACCGCTCGTTGTGATGACTAATTTGTTTCCTCACAATCAACACATGGCCTCGGGATCCTCTAATGTCAGAAATGAAGTGAGTGGGAATCAAAACCCCCTGGCGCATGAAGGTGACTGTATATGTGTAAATATGGTCAAGTATCAGATTAATGTAGCCACTCGATCTCACGATTACAGGTCTTCACAGATTGTTCCAGGTCTAGAGTATCCCCCTCCTCCGGAAACACCTTTGCAGGTTGAAAAGCCAAACCATTTTCCTTGTATTCCTAAAAGAGTACTAAAACTCTCTACCCACAACCATAATTCTAGAGCTACCTGGAACTACTCGATTGTCAAAGATCTGGGTCAAACCCCTTTTGTGATTTCGGCTTTGGAGGTACTTCATACGTGTCCTTCACATAGGAATGCCTTATTATCTGTGTTAGGAGCTCTAGACTTGTGTGGCTCTAAGGTTATCAATTTTGATGGCACGGATGTTAAGCCTCTCTTTCCTTACCACGTGGCCTTTCAAATGTATGTGGATTACTCGAAGTATACCATAAAACGTAATGTTATTTATGAAGGTGGTGCAACGTGTATGATATCCCTAACCTGTTGGAAATCCATTGGCTCTCCAACCCTCTCTCAATCTATGACTATGTTGATCACATTTGAGGGTCGTTATTTCCATCCACAAGTTATTCTTCCCCCACCTTTCTGGTCCATTTAGGTGGAAAGACGATGGAGGTGGATGTCAAGGTGGTTGATGCGCCCCTCGACTATAACTTGTTGCTAGGGAATAATTGGATTATCCTTTGTGCATGCTAGTCCCAATGCATCAGTTGGACCTTCGATCCCTGTGATCGACAATTCTCAGCTGGAAACTAAGGATATTGGTGTCAGAATGTATTCCTCCCTTATGGGTACCTTTGAATTTGTGTCACTAATTCATCACATTTATGCCATGTCCAGTAGGTCTTCTTCATCAATGAGGTTCATTCCTTTCTACACTTCGTATTTCAACAATCCTAGGACCCTACCTTCCCTGGCCATGTCTTGTGAAGGTCAGTCACATATTGGAATGGAAATGCCAGTGTCAGTGGCAGAGATAACATATCAGGATGTTCTTAACTCTACTGCTGACTCAAATCCTATATCCTCTCAGATGGATGAGGAGGATCATGTTCTCAAGCCTGTATGGGCCACTTGATCATCTTGCTCACATGATTTCCTCGATGACACTTTACCTTCATATGAAGTGATATTAGAGGCCATGAATGGTCCTAATAGGCCATGGGATGATATGCACCATCGCTCTTAGTTCCTCCCAGAGCTTGTTAGGATCAAACAGGATGATTTTAGATACACCTTGAGTGATATGGTCAGTTTCATCGTGGTTCCACTAGATACTCATGGAATTTATGTCGAAGGAAACATGTAAAGTATTTCTCCTACTGTCATGATTGATATCTCTTGCATTCCTGGTAAAGTTGAAAATGTATATATCAGTGCAGATTTTTCGCCAGAAGAAATTCAGATCTACACCGATCTCTTGAAATAATTATGTGACGTATTCACTTGGTCATATGAAGAGATTCCAAGATTCGACCCTCACATTGTCGAGCATGATATCAAAACCTACCTGGATGCTAAACCTATTCAGCAATGACTTAGAGTTGTTAATCCTAGGAAGTCCCCTACTATTAAGGTAGAGGTGGAGAAAATGCATAATGATGGTTTTGTCTACTCGGTTCCCTTGACTGAATGGGTATCCAACCTCTTTCGTGTGAATAAGAAGCATGGAACCATCCGTGTGTGTAGGGATTTTCGAGACCTGAATAAGGCATGTTCTAAAGACAACTTCCTAAAACCTTTCATTGATCAGATTCTCGATGAGTGTGTAGTAAGAGAGGGTTTTTCTTTTATGGACGGATTTTCATAATACAATCAAATTCAGATCAAACCCGAGGATCAAAATAAGACGTCATTTAGTTGTCCTTGGGGTACTTTTGCATACCAGAAATTTCCTTTCAGCCTTAAAAAAATCGGAGCAACCTTCCAACGAGCCATGACCTTCTCTTTTCATGATCTTAAACACATTGTTGAAGCTTGCCTCGATGATCTCATTACTCACTCTCACAAGAGAGTAGATCACTCTACCCAGCTTCGACTAGTTTTTGAGATATGTCGTTATTATCGCATCCATTTAAACCCTCACAAGTGCATCGTCTACGTTAGGTCGGGTCATGTTTTAGGATTCTTAGTTTCTGAGAATGGGATCATGGTGGATCCTATGAAGGTTGAGGCAATACTTCGATTGCCTCCCCTACACAACATTCGCCAACTTAAAGGTTTATATGGGAAAGATAACTTCTTACGTTGGTTTATGGTAAAATATGACAATATTACTAAGGGTTTCATGTGTATCTTGAAGAAGGATGCTTTGTTTATATGGGATGAGAGAGCCCAGGAATCCTTCGATGCTCTTAAGAAAGCCTTGGTATCGATGCCTATGTTGAAGCCTTCGAACTACAACAGAAATTACTTGTTTTATATCCCCACGTCCGAAGGGATGGTTGGTATGGTTTTGGTTCAAGAGGACGATGATCTCCATGAGAAAGTTTTCTACTATCTTAGTCGAAACTTATTCAGCCCTGAACTTAAGTACTCTCACATTGAAAAGCTATCCTTGGATGTCATACATGCGGTTCAAAGATTGTGGAATTATATATTGCTTTGAAAAACTATTGTAGTTGTTGATGTCAATCAATTTCAATACGTCCTTACTAGGTGTATCATAGGGGGGAAATATAATAATTTTATTGTCATTTTTCAAGAGTTTGTCCTCGATTTCTCTTTAGAAAAACCCAAGAAATCTCTATTTTTTGTCGAGTTAATATAAGACTTTCCTAAACTAGATGAGGACGTTATTCATAATGATTCATTTGCAGATGAAAATATCTTCCTTATCTCGTCTTGATACCCCTGGTATGGAGATATTTTGATCTATCTTCAAACCTTGAAGTTCTCTCAGCATCCGTCATGAGACGATCGACAGCATATACAGTATCAAGCTAAAAACTACCTTATTGTCGGAGACACTTTGTATCGCCAAGGCGTAGATAATATATTTTGTTGTTGTGTGACTCACGAGGAAGTTGAGTCCATTCTTAATGATTGTCACAGTGGGGCTTCTGGTGGTCATCTATCTGGGCTTGCGAGAACCCAAAAAATATTGCAAGTTGTTTTTTTTTGGTCATCTATTTTTAAATATTGTGTTGAAGCGGTCAAAAAGTGTCACACTTGCCAGGTTTTCACTCAAAAAATGTTCTTGCATCTAGCCCCTCTTCACCCGATCATCACCATCGGTACCTTCACCAAGTGGGGGGTGGATTTTGTGGACTGCAACCTAGCTTCAGCTGGGGGGAATCAACATATTATCATGGCCATACACTACTTTACTAAATGGAAAGAGGCCATGCCTGAGATTAAATCCAATGGTAAGATTGCAACATTGTTTGTGTTCAATCAAATTATAGCTTGGTTTGGAATCATGAGGGAGATTGTCACTAATCATGAAAGTCACTTATCATCTTATTAAGCTAAAAACTACCTTATCATCGATGACACTTTGTATCACTAAGTCATAGATAATATCTTACGTCGTTTCTTGAATCATGAGGAAGTTGAGTTCATTCTTAATGACTATCGCAGTGGGGCTTGTGGTGGTCATCTATCTGGGATTGCGACAACCCAAAAAATATTGCGAGTTGGTTATTTTTAGTCGTCTATTTTTAAATATTGTGTGAAAGCAGTCAAGAAGTGTCACTCTTTCTAGGTGTTCGCTCGAAAAATGTGCTCGCATCCAGCTCCTATTCACCCAGTCATCACTGTCGGTCCCTTCACCAAGTGGGGGGTGGATTTCATGGAGTATAACCCATCTTTGGTTGGGGGGCATCAACATATTATTATGGTCATATACTATTTTACTAAATGGGAAGAGGCCAGGCCTATGATTAAATCTGATGGTAAGACTGCAACATTTTTCGTGTTCAATCAATTTATAGCTCGGTTCAGATGTCGAGCGATATTTTCATTGATCATGGCAATCACTTTCAAAATGAAATGATGAAGGAATTAGAATTGAAACTAGGTTTTAAACATGGTCATTCTTCCTCTTACTATCCCTAGGAAAATAGACAACTAGAGCCTGTGAAAAAATATCTCAAGACCATTTTGCAAAAAACTGTCAGCCAAAGTAAATATGACTGGCATCTAATGCTTTACCATACGCTTTGGGCATACCGAACCTCGGTTAATACTTCCACTGGTTTTTCTCCTTTTCGGTTAGTAAATGGTGTGTATTCAATCCTTCCTATTGAATGTGAAATCCCTTCCCTTAGACTGGAAGTTAAGCTCCTACCTGACACTTCTGATCTAAAAGAACGCCTCATACACCTAGAGAGCCTAGATGAGAAGCATTGAGATGCCTCTATGGATATAGAACCGAATAAATGATGTGTCAAGGTCCAGTATGATAGGTTTGTCTTTCCTCGATAGTACGCTAAGGGTGACTTGGTCCTCTTGTATGACCAATCCAAAGAACTGTTGCGGTCAGGTAAGTTCAACCCCATGTGGCACGGTCCTTATATCATGCGACATGTCTTAGAGAAAGGAACCTATGAATTGGAAGATTATGAAGGGAATATGTTGGATGAGCCCAGAAATGGGCTCTACTTGAAAATATATTATTCTTGGGCCCCAATATTGGGCGTAACGCTTTGTATATTAGTGTATCTTAGTGTATATATATATTTTCCTTTGTGTCATCGACTTGCTTATCGAGTTTTCCCTTGGTTGGAAGATGGAAATGGAGTCTTCAGTAAACTTAGGATTTGCAAATGGTGTCAGTCGTCATACACAGAACTTGGCTTCCATCGCTTGGGTCATTTACTCACCCAAGCGTCAACTGGTGTCTTCAGGTGGAATTTTTCTAGGGCCATCAACAAATAATGTGGATGAATATAGCGTCATTATAGAGCTCTTACACAATGTCATTTCACATGGGATTCGTTCTTTAGAAGTTCACATGGAATCCCAGTTAGTAGTATGTCAGTTAAACATAAGTTATCATGTGTGAGACCCTACTCTACTCCGACGATTCCTATGGGTATGACATTTGGAACAACATTTTGATTTTATTAATTGTAATCACATACCTAGAAGTTCTAATTATGTATCTGATGCATATGTTAATTATGTCCTAGAATGGAATTTTTCACATGACTAAAGTAAAGAAAACACATCCATCAATGTACACATTGTAACATATATAAGTAAATCTGAAGACCAATGTTTTTATATTTCATCTCTCCAAAAAATATGGGGCCATAGTACAAAATGGGGCTCACACCCTCAAAATACATATATGGCCAATAGATATAATGACCATGGAATCTACACCTGTGGCACCAGATTTGTATCATGATAGAATACTATGGCATTTGTGAGACATCGAAAGAGTCACACCCATGCATGAGGCACACTCACCACCTGTCGATGCATAGCCTCTGGAAGATCCTCTACCTGAACTATAGGAATCGTATGCGTCAAATGAGACAGGTTCCCCTACACATTTTGTAGCACTCTCTTTGCATCTCCTCCCACTATCTCATCTCCTCGGTGCCTCTG
Source organism: Picea engelmannii (assembly GCA_009831015.1). NCBI lineage: Eukaryota > Viridiplantae > Streptophyta > Pinopsida > Pinales > Pinaceae > Picea > Picea engelmannii. Next base: position 931,371 of record ML776953.1, on the reverse strand, counting down.
TCGATGTCGTGGGAATCCATCTAGTCGTCATGGACCCACGTCTACATCACAAAGTAATTTATAATACTTGATACCATCCAAAAATATTTGCATTTTTTATTCTTTTTGAAAAACACAAAAAAATGAAATATATAAAAACTTTTCGTACTTATATCACCATAGGTGGATTCTGGAGGAAATGGAATATATGGATCTCCTCTGTAGTTGATTCAGGCATAAGGGTAGTTGTCTATGGCTATCACTTGTCAACACCACCAAAAGAAGAAATCATCATTGTAGGGGGTTGGTACCCTACCACCTCATCACCTTGATCCATCATGACATGGTTGGATCACGCGGTCCACGTGGAATGATCTCCACTCTAGGGATCAAACCTAGAACTCGTTCAAAGAAAAAACTACATAAGATAGATGCAAACCCAAAGTTCCTTTTCCTCCCATGTTTGCAATCTGTCAGCTAGCTCTTCAGTGAAGTACACCAGTTGTTGGCCCTTGACCAAGTTTTGAGGAAACCTTGGTCAGGTTTGGACCACATTTGTACTTCGACGTGAGGATTGAAGATAGAGAGCCATGGTGGAGTTGAGATCGCAGATCTCACTTGATTTTGCGGGCTATATGGACCCAACAAGGGGTTCATTAGGGCTTTTTTAATGGGTTATGGGATGTCGGCCCATGGGTTTACCCATGTTTAGGCCTTTTTGTAAGGAAATGTAAAAGTATAAATAGATAAGAATGTATAGTAGAAGTAGAGAAAAAAAGGGAAGATAGCTTGCAAGTCTAAGTGCAAGTAGTTTTGGGTTGCTTTGTGCAATAGATTGTGTATGTAAGGATTTGTTCTCATTAGAGAAGTTGGCTTTGTGTTGTGACCTAGTTTTGGGAAGGAGGATCTGGCGCTCAATGTGCAAATCTCATGTCCTTTGTGAAGCTTGGCTCTGTGGCTTAATGCACAGGAGTGGATGAATGTAAGAGAATTGAAAAATAATAAAGAAGACAAAGCAGTTGGTGGACGTAGCCCCACACTGGGGTGAGCCACGTATATCTTGTGTCTTTGGTGTGCTTCGTGCTATGTTGTGTTTCTCATTTATCTACTTAGTTATTTTTGTTATTATGTATAATGGATATATCTGATGTTGCTTAGTGATTTACTTGTGCTTTATGAATGAATGCTAGATCTAACTCATGGTTATGTGCTAAGTGGTTGAATTACTTCATCTTTACTGTTACTGAGCCGATCTATATTAGGGTTTCATTTTGTGATGTTAATGAAGCTAATGAGTTAATGAATATCATCTTGTAGTGTCAATAAAATACTCTGTGAAGTGTTTCTATCAGATATCTGTGTCCCAGCTTGTTTACATATTCTTGTGTCCTATAACCCCCCCTGCCTCTACCTCAGGTGAGACTTCACCTACTTCGCAGGTGTTGCCAAAAGGGCCAGTAGTTAGGGTTTTTCTGGTGCGTTGTTGAAGTGTTGAACCCTGGGTCTTCCTCTGTGCCAACAAATGGTTCTGTTGTTGGGACCTGAAACTGTTATTGTTGGGAACTGAAGAAAAGAGAATATTTGTGCGCAGTAATCTACTTGAATTGCAAAGCTTTGTGCTAAGAAAGAAATCTGATCTGAAGAGGTAAGACCTTAAAAGAGGTAAATCTTTGAGCTTTAATAAGAGTAAGATAAGTGAAATTTTTTGTTTCAAAAGAATGAATTTAAGTATGTTTAATAGATTATGTCCTAGTCTGAAATCTAGGGCACATTTGGAAGAAAGAGTTGATCTAAGTAAAGCTAATAGAAATGAAGAAAGATATGTTATTCCTATGCATAGAAAGAATTTTTGGACTAATAAGTGGATGAGGGAACCTAGAAAGAATTTTTGCAGATTGCAGGTCCAACACTATGATTCTAGTGCGCAATACATAAGGGGTTGGGGAACATACAAGAGAAAGAGAGCAGTGACACTATGTTATAACTACAGGAGACCAGGACATATTGCTAAGGAATGACCTGGTACAGGTCCTATTTGTCTTTGTTGTAAAGTTGTTGGTAATGAGGTTGAGGATTGTCCAAAGATGATTACTAAAGTTGAATAGATGAACATGAGACAAGAAAACTATCAAGAGACTAAGAGAATGTTAGAGAATCATAAAGAGAAAGAATCAGAGAAAGTTCAGACTACATTAGTACAGTTGAAAGAAACAATGAATGATCACAAAGATGTCAGCTTACCAAAGATCTTGAAAGTAAAATAGCACATAAGTGCAAGAATAGAAGACTTCGACATAGATTTTGTCTTAGATGAGGAGACACAAGTGAATATTATGACAGAAGAAACTTGGGAAATTTTAGGAAAATCTACTGTGATACCTTCATTGGGAAGGATAGGCTTGTTTAAAGGAAAGATGATAACCCTATGTGGAAGAGTTACTGAAGTACCTATTATTGTTCAAGGTTAATCGATTGAAGAGGAATTTGAAGCCATTGAGTTTTTTGAGAACAGTGCCCCTTTCCCACTTGTTTTAGGAAAGATTTGGATTGAAAAGGATTAGATCATAAGGAAATCAGAGGAAGAAGATGTAGAAAAGAAAAAGCAAGAACTAAAGGATTTCATAGCTAGAAAAATAGACTGACTAATAGAAGAATGAGAAGATAAGTCGAAGCAACAGAGAGATAAAGAATATTCATTGTCGAAGTTGAAATAATTAAAGAAGTTTTGAAGGACCTATCCATGCAAGAAAGAAGTATATCCACCCAGGAAGTAGTAAGAGAAGGGATATTAACTTCAGAACTTGTGAGAGCACATCAGCAGTGTGAAGTCATCACGTTAAGAGAAGATAAGAATAAGAATGGAAAGAGAATTCCAGAAACAATTAGAGGAACTCAGATCATAGGAAAGAAGGCAAGGAAGATCAATAAGAAGAAAGCCAAGATAGAAAAGCTACAAGAAGTTACAGAGAACAGATGGAAAACTTCGCAGGAGATAGGTTTGCAGGATTTGAACCTCGCTGGAACAACAGAACTGCGCAAAATGGGACTTTGCCCCGATGAAGCTATATGACTATTGGAAGTGCCCCTCCCATTAGAAAAATGCTCTAGAACGGATAGAAAATGCATTTATGATATTTTGGACGTTGATACCGCACCATAACGGACAGATTCGCATTGATGGAAGCAGTCATACCCGTTGGAGGAATCTGTTACGACGCTCGCTTATTTAACCCGTTGGTCACTGCACTGGGACCACGTTTTTCCACCCGTGATTAACTAAGCTATCATAGAATTGATTTTTTTTGAACTGTGATTTTAGAAGCTAGACATCACCATCTGTTTGTCTACCCGACCTGTATATTTTCCTACCCTGACCTACCTGTTTAAAGGTGAGAATGTCGGGCGAATGCACTGAGTTAGAGAAGTTCGTCGAGGAGGTTCTTAACAAGTTTATGGTTGATAGAGGTATGTCTGAAGGTGTCCAGGCATCGTTGACCAGTGGATTGCAGGATTCCCCTTCTACTAGACGACATTCAGGCCGTACCAACCCCCCGACTGAACAACGAAGTAAACATTGCAGCGATCTGGATAATGCAAAGAAGATCCCATTGATCTTACCAGACTACATCCCATCATTGGCTAGTGCATTTAACCACAACAACATCCCACGAGACTATGAGTACACCTTGATCACTGAGTACATCCCAAAAGGAATATTCGTAGTCGGAAGCCAGTTCAGACAAATCCTGCTGCTGAAGAGCAACGACTTCAACCTTGTAGATAGAAATAACTACGCTATGCTAGTGCCCCACAGATACCTGACGAAGTCAACTGGGAAGAAGCCTCGCACTATCTCCCATCCATGTATTAAGGATTTGGCGCAGTCCATTGTGCTCAATGTGATGAAGATCCCCCATTTTGGTCATCACCAAGAGGTTAACACTTGCATTAAACTCCTCTTGTCATGCTACCATGGCGAATACATGTTGCTCAACCAGTGGATTATTGTGGATCCGACGTTGATCCACTTGATTATAGGATTAAGCATGAAGGGACCTAACCCTCAAAAATTTTACCCAGGGAAGGCCTCAGACCACTCCCTGGCACAGCGCATCAAGGAGGCATATGGAAAAGTCGAAAAGGGAAAGCGAGGCTACAAGGTAGCCTCTATCCTGGAAGGCACAATGTGCCTCACTTTCCAACTCATAACTGGCAAGATATTAAGAAATAACTTCCCCACACAGGTCATCGGATTCATGGTTGACCTCGTAGGAAAATGTGTGGAGGGCATGCAAATGAATTGGGCGAGTTACCTCGTCAACGAATTCGAGAAAGACTTCTATGAAGCTCAGGATCAGGGATACGAGTTCCACTTCAGCTGGCTTCTCATGTTGATCGCATTTGTTACTTGGCAAATTCTTGAAGGAGCCACCTTTCCGGAGATAGAACCATCAGATTCGTTGGCATCTAGGTTTTCTACCTTTTGGTACACCAACGAAATTTCGAAGCAATGGTAGTTGAATGTTGTGCTCCATGCATATTATCAACAACTGAAGGTTTCCATTGAAGCATTTTCGCACATGACACAGCACACATTTCACCAGTACTAACCTTTTACGAAGTTCCACGCAGATCGGCATTTTATATATATCACTGCATGTAGATATGAGATAAAGGAAGAGTTGCAATCATATTACAAGCTAACAGACGATGACATAGAGCAGATAAAAAAGGAGTGGTCGGAGGAGTTCCTTGTACCGGTCAATGATGCAGAACTCTCCGACCCCAACATCATAAGAAGCCCCTTGATCACCCGAGTCGAGAATGCTGGACAGTCCACTGCGAAGAAGAACAACGAAAAGGAGGAAGTCCATAATATAGAGAATGATGAGGAAGACAGTGCCTCTAAAGGAAATGGATCTGACTCCAGGAGATGACGCAATCGACAAGGAGGAGGGGATGAAGGAGAAAAACAAGGTGAAGGTGAAGCTACACCGCCCAAAGATCCCCCTACTGTAACACCGCAGAAGAGAAAGGTTTCTCCAAAGAAACCTTCAACAAGAAACAAGATGCACGCTAGTAATCCCTAGATGGAGGCCACACTCACAAAATATGATATCAGTCTAGTCTATGGAGCCATGGAGGATGATTTAGAGGATATATTGCAAAGATATGGAGCGAAGTAGGAGGACCTGTATGAAAGGGTTGAGAAGGAACTAAAGGAAATACAAAAATCTATGCATTCAGTCTGCGCACTACCCACTGCACCTTCTTCGTCACAGAATACAGAATTGGGGGATGAACCATACCAATTAAGAAGACTAGTATATGCGACAGAGGCTCGACTCCAGAAGGTCAAAGAAAAGAAGGAGAAGGCTACAGAAGCCTTGAAACAAGAGAAAGAGGAAGTCTTAGAAAAACTACGCGTAGCGCGGTACTGTGTAACCGCCTATGAATATGAGAGAGATGAATTTTGGGCGATGTTCGAAGAGGACAAAGCGAAGATGTAGAAAGAAAAGGACCAGCTACTCACAAAGCATACTGTGGTCAAAGAAGTGGTGAATAAATCACTTTTCTCTGTTCCAAGCTTGGCACAGGAGGAACATGATTCAGTCGAGCCTCAAGTGGTGAAGCTCGCTAAGACCATCCAATAGCTTCAAGTGAGGATAACAAATTTGGAAGTTCAATCAATACTAAGCACCCCGCAAGAAGTGCGCGACCAGAGGGAGGAAGCCACTAAGAATGTAGTAATAAGGATAAGGGCCCTCGCCTCAGAGTGCAAACAATTAAACGATAGAAGTGCGCAGGCTTATGAATGCCTCACAGAATATCCAGAGCTAAGGAAGTTGGAAGCGTAGCAGCATCCATTCACTGTGTAGGCGCAGATGAAGCTCCTCACCGTAGTTGAGAGAATGAAGAGATATCAAGAGCATCATGAAGTCCAGTAATAGATCACTTCCATCCAGGGCAGAGTAATGGAAGTCACGCAAAAACTACAACCTATGTAGGATGAAACCTACAAGGCGTTTGAAGAAATTGAAGGACAAGGCTCGCAACAAGACCAGGTGGTTGCAACAGTGGAATAGTGCTTGGAAGGGCATGTTACAGCATAGACAATCCAAGAGCTTGTTGATCAGGAGGCTCATAAAAAGCATCAAGTCGAGGCATCTCAAGTGAAGATTGATGCCTTCGAAGCGACATTGCCCAGACCTAAGTGACTCGGGATGAGTCACAGGTGAGTGTTGGGGGCTTGTTGGCCCTCGACCAAGTTTTGAGGAAACCTTGGTTAGGTTTGGACCACCTTTTGGACTTCTACACGAGGATCGAAGATAGAGCGCCATGGCGGAGCTGAGATCATGGACCTCACTTGTTTTTGCAGGATATGTGGACCTAGTAAGTGGATCATTAGGGATTTTTTAATGGGTTAAGGGATGTCAGCCCATGGGTTTACCCAAGTTTAGGCCTTTTTGTAAGAAAATGTAAAAGTATAAATAGATAAGAATGTATGGCAGAATTAGAGAAAAAAAGGGAAGATATCTTGCAAGGCTAAGTGAAAGTATTTTTGGGTTTCTTTTTGCAACAAATTGTGTATGTAAGGCTATGTGCTCATTAGAGAAGTTGGCTTTGTGTTGTGACCTAGTTTTGGGAAGGAGGATCTGGCGCTCAGTGTGCAAATCTCCTGTCCTCTACGAAGCTTGGCTTTATGGCTTAGTGCACAGGAGTGGATGAATGTAAGAGAATTGACGAATAATAAAGAAGGCGAAGCAGTTGGTGGATGTAGCCCCACACTGGGGTGAACCACGTATATCTTGTGTCTTTGGTGTGCTTTGTGCTATGTTGTGTTTGTCATTTATCTACTTAGTGTTTTTTGTTATTATGTATAATGCATAGATCTGATGTTGCTTAGTGATTTACTTGTTCTTTATGAATGAATTCTAGATCTAGCTCATGGCTATGTGCTAAGTGGTTGAAGTACTTAATCTTTATTGTTACTGCATTGATCTATCTTAGGGTTTCATTATGTGATGTTAATGAAGCTAATGAGTTAATGAATATCATCTTGTAGTGTTAATAGAATACTCTACAAAGTGTTGTTATCACAGATTTGTGTCTCATCCTGGTTACAGACGCCTGTGTCCTGTAACCCCCCTTGCCTCTACCTCGGGTGATACTTCGCCTGCTTTGTAGGTGTTTCCGAAAGGGCTGGTAGTTAGGGTTTTTTTGGTGTGTTGTTGAAGCGTTGAACTCTGCCCCTGTGCCAACACCATACATAAACTATGGGTCACAAGCGCTCCACTACATAGAACATGAGTGTCCTTGATTCTTGGTGCAACGAGGTCGACCCCATGATCCATGTAAGTACAAGGACAATGATATTTAGACTCAGGTTCTCGATCACCATGATGGGGATTTGACTCTCTACTTTCTATGTGCTTGCACCAGAGTGGGTGGAAATGTATTCCTCTATGTTCATTCCACCCCTAACTCCCCGGCCTTTGAGATTCACCACCTCGCCCCGACGAGATAATCCAGTGATGAAATAGATTTCCTCTACTTCAATTTTCAATGGTTTCCCATCGAGATTGAAGGCTTCCATATATGGATCCCAGAAGTTTACTAGAATTTGAAGCAATATCACTTGAGCCCTCATTCCTTTGAGAGCCCAAAACTTGTAAAGCCCACATATTTTTAGGGCAAGTTGGGCCCCTGCATCTCTTTCCACTGCTGCATCCATTTCCTCTCTCTCTCTCTCTCCATTCAAGTACCATCCTACAAAAGGAAAGCCCTTTTTTGAGTCAAACTCTTTAAAAAAATTATTTGCAGACGTGTATGCAAGTTGTAATGTTAACAGTCTTGTGTAGGGCCACGTATACATGGTCAGACATTTCTTTTCCCGCATACATGTCTCCATATACGTGACTCGATGAATTGCATCTCGTGTACAATTCATAATTTGCGCCATTTAAAACTAAAAATATGGGGTCTAATTTGAAATTCCAAACCACTAGAAATGAAGAGGAGGGAAAGAGTACTTACTTGGTCCAGACGGTTATCAATTCCATAGCTTGTAGCTCCTGCAATCAGCTCTTAAATATCGTGGCAAAATTGGTCCAAAATGCACTATGTGGGTAAAAAGTCAAATGGTATGTTAAAATTGGTTATTTTTACTATTAACAAAAAAGCTTTACTCACTTCACATAGTTTTTCCTATTTTTTCGACCTAATGGAATAATAGTACAGTGGAAGGAGTTGGTTTTGGTGGTTTTACCCAGGGATTTTTTCAGTTTCTAGCATCATATCACCCATTCATGACTTCGACAGGTATTTTCTTTGACCAACATATAGGATAGGTTGCCACTCCATCTTGCATATTTTCATTATCCTATGACTGCGATATGTGTGCCTTAGGTACGAACCCATTTATTAGTGACATGGAAACTTCCTACTACTATTAGAAGTGTCGTTATTGAATGGTAGAGGTTTACCAAGCATGGGTGCCCTAGTTAGACCCTATGTGACATATGGTGCCCATCCATAGATTATTACATAGGACCGAGAGTCCCTTATAGTTCCAATATGAATTTGCATTCAAACTTCATATTCTTACACATAAGAATTAAACCTATATCTATGGTACTTCCACCGAGTCTTAATTAAGCTCCTTTATGACTCTATAAAAAGGAAAAAATATTGTTGAGTGAACTTGTCTCTTTCACACTCGTTAAATGGCTTTGAAATGATGTCTATTTGGTGTAAGTTTGACCCTTTTTCGGACCAAGTAGACTAATTTTGAAAAAGGAATACTCTAGTCACTAGTGGCTAGAAGAGTTCTCCTGGGTACTATTTTATACTTTTTTAGGCCCGGGAGACTAAATTTATGAAAAATGACATTATTTGGAGTTAATTTGTAATTTCTTCCATCCTCCTGCTTGCAGTATTGAGCCTATTGCCGGTTTTGGCTTTCTCATTACAAGCATATTACCTTAGCAGTTTTCATCACCAGCCAAGAATATCCTTCTTTATATCATTTGCAGCTTGACACCATGTACCCTAAGAGGAAAAATTCCCCCAAGTGTCCACATCCTGCATGTACCTCCTTTTATTGAGCATAGGCATGTTCCACTGTTGGAACTAGTTTCTTACTCAGGACACTTGTTTCCTTCATTGTATCATAACATTCATTTTCTTATGAAAAAACAAAAAATAGATGGGTGAGAAAAGAATATTGTCTTATATTTGCAGTAGTTGTGTCGCCTTTGAACAGAGCACAAAATTTTGAGTCAACTTGTCATCCAAAGTTTGGGTTTAGCATGACCTTAGGAAGCTAGGCTCGTTACTTAGATTTTACTCCTTCGCCTAGTTACTCTTCCAATCCCTATGGAGAGTTTGATTGGTGCCTCCTGCATCAGAAAGTTTCATTATCAAGTCTAGGATGTCGAAGTCCTCCATATGTATATAAGTATGTGTCGGCCATTTCTTAGAATTCTTGAATTTGCATGTCGGCCATACCATCAGTGTGTCTCAGAATTAAATGAAGTTGTAGTCCTACCATGCACCACGATCCTACTTTCATTATGGGTGGGTAACCTTGAACCCAACAATCGACATCTCTTCATCAGTCGTTGACTAGGGGGTTTCCTTTGTGTTCGATGGCAAGAAATATATTCACACATTGGGATTCATGTAGTGTCTTGGATTCCATTAGCCTTATTGGTGGTTTCCTCTCCTTTGTCGGAATTTTTCATTATTGGCAGCTATTCAGAGGGTCTTTTTCGTGCAATCATTTCATCTGGTGCATGCAGAGGATGCATAGGGTCATTGGTTTGTGAACAAACTCTTCGTCTGAGTTCCTCCAAATCATGAATCCATTGCTTTGTACCTTGTTTTGAGTGATGAGATATGCCTTAATGCTCTCCTTTCAGTAGATCTCCTTCCATCGAATTTAGCTCATCTATTTTGGAAACGAGGCCTAGAGTCCTATGAGTACCTAGAGGCTTGCAGTCATCAGTGGAAGTTTCTCTCGCCATCGACAGTTGGGAATACATAAATGTCTCATGATAGATGGATTCTTCAAGTGTTCAACCACAACACCTTTATTCACACTTGTAAGAATGTACTCGGTGCTTTGATAACTACTTTCATTATCGGTAGTTTGTCTCATGTTTGTTAACAATATACCTTAATGACCAGTAATCAAACGAAGTCTCATTGTGTTCGACTTCAACTCCTCTATTCACATGATGTAGACTTGCACCTTTGGAGGATCATGTAGAATACTTGAAGACATCAGTTTATAGTCGCATCTTTCCTAATTTGTTGCTATCATCCATGGACCAATACCTATATGAATTCAGTGATCATGGGAGATCAGATTGTACTCCATTGTATACAGATATCTTCAGATTGATTTTGAGACCGGTTTTTCACTAGGCCTTGTTCGTGACTATGACAGCCTATGGCATGTATCTACTTTGTATTTCCTATTCATGGCTATGAACAGTTGTTTGGTATATTTCCACATGGATCTACAGTGTAATTAAAATTGGCATCCATGTGTACAAAGTCATTAAGAATTGTAATATTCCCATGAGAAACTAGTTCATCCATCTAGGTCTCCATTACTCTACTTCTAGGAATTATAATATATTTCGGTCATCGTAGATACTCCTCTGACCTCACACATTAGGGGGCATTTGTTATAGAAAAATTTGTCCTCACCCCATGCAACTTTCTCATAAGGCCTTGCCCATTTCCCTATGCAGACTTGAAGTCCCCTTTTGCACTTCCCAGAGCTAAAAATCATATTTTTCCACATATTTTCTCCCTACAATTTATACATCATGCGTATACGCAGGTTGCACCACTACAGCCTGCATACATCGCGTTTGGCGGTAAAAAATAAAAATTGTGTCAGGTTTCCATGTCACATCATGACATACATGATCCTTGACCTTCCATATATTGGAAACGTTCTTACTCGACCCTTCAGTTCCATTTGAAGGATATAAATGGGCCATATCCAAACCGTGGAAAAGGAGAGAATTCAATTTTTTAGAGCAAAGATACTCTGGATAAATTTTCACTCACATTGAGTATGCATCCCTTTTTCCTTTAAAGTCTGAACACATTGTTCATCCCCCAAGCTCTTCCCTCTTTGATGGAGAACCTCATTGTCTCTCTTATATGATCTTTCCTTTGGTGGAGGATTGAAGTGGTGGAGGCTCAGCTGGAAGGGACTTAGTTTCTCAGTTTCAAGATGTATCGACACAGAATTTTGTCACTTGTATACTTCTGTTGATAATATTTTAATAGAAATACTCTTTTCTCATCCAATTGATGTCTTGCAAATATTTGAATTATTATTCCATGGGTGTATTTTTTATGAATGTTAATGGATTATGCTATTGCATGTGCTAACTTTATGTATTATCACCATATGCTTGTGTATCTTGGTTTTTGAGGACAAGTTTTCTGTTGCAGGTATAGAGCTTTGAGTCGAGTGCTCAATGATGGTCTTCATCGAACGTCTGGACGAGGTAGGCTCTTCATATTGTCTTGTTTTTATTTAAATTTATATAGAATACTTGGTATTAGAGTTGATTTCTACAGTCATTCCGTATGTTTTGGTTTACCCCATGCCATAGAGTGATTTTCCTCATAACAATTTCCACTGCACTAATTTTCAATAGCAGCCTCAATATTTTTTCATTACAACAGTTATAGGCAGTCCAGTCACCATTAAGAAGTCATGTAACCATTGTCCTCTGCAGTTACAAGATCCCTGTATCAGTTACAGGATTACCTGTGGCTTATCATATTGAATATTTTCCATCATCTATAGGCTAGCAACTTCAAAAGTAAGGGTTTGAGGTTTCCCAAGAATCTATGGATTATTTTCTTTATCATCGAGACTATATTAGAAACATCATTTATTTGTGAAAAAAATAATCTCAACACCAACAATATCATCATTCTTTTGGATATCATAAGTTTACTAGCATTTGAAGTAATCTCACTTGAGCCCTCATTCCTTTGAGAGCCCAAAACTTGTAAAGCCCACATATTTTTAGGGAAATTTGGTCCCCTGCATCTCTTTTCACTGTTCAATCCACTTCCTCATGCTCTCTCTCTCTCCATTCAAGTACCATCCTACAAAAGGAAATCCCTTTTTTGAGTCAAACTCTTTTAAAAACTTCTTTGCAGACTTGTACGCGAGTTTTAATGTTAATAGTCACGTGTAGGCCCACATATACGAGGGCAGGATTTGCTTTTCCCGCGTACATGTCTCCATATACATGACCCGATGAACTGCGGCCTGCATACACCCTAATTCATAATTTGCGCCATTTAAAACTAAAAATATGGGGTCTAATTTGAAATTGTGAACCACTAGAAATGAAGAGGAGAGAAAGAGTACTTACTTGGTCCAAACGGTTGTCAATTCCATCACTCGTAGCTCTTGCAATAAGAACTTGAAGATCGTGGGCAAATTGGTCCAAAATGCACTGTGTGGATAAAAAGTCAAATGGTATGTTAAAATTGGTTATTTTTACTATTAATAAAAAATATTTACCCACTTTACATATTTTTTTCTATTTTTTCGACCTTATGGACTAATAGTATAGTGGAAGGATTTAGTTTTGGTGGTTTTGTCCAGGGATTTTTGCGGTTTCTAGCGTCATATCACATGTTCATGAATTCGACAGGTATTTTCTTTGACCAGCATATAGGATAGGTGGCCACTCCATCTTTCATATTTGCATTATCCTACAACTGTGATCTATATGCCTTAAGTATGAACCCATTTATTAGAAACATGGAACCTTCCTACTGCTATTAGAAGTGTCATTATTGAATGGTAGAGGCTTACCAAACATGGGTGCCCTAGTTAGACCCTTTATGCCATATGGTGCCCATGCATAGATTATTCCATAGGACCGAGAGTCCCTTATAGTTCCAAGATTAATTTTCGTTTGAACCTCATATTCTTACACATAAGCATTAAACCTATACCTATGGGATTTCCACCAAGTCTTAGTTAAGCTCTTTTCTGACTCTATAAAAAAGTGAGAAGATTGTCGAGTGAACTTGTCTCTTTCACACCCATTAAATGGATTTGAATGGACGTCTTTTTGGTGTAATTTTAACCCTTTTTAGGACCAAGTAGACTAATTTTGAAAAAGGAATACTCTAGTCACTAGTGGCTAGTAGAGTTCTCCTGGGTATTGCTTTTATACATTTTTGGGCCTAGGGGACTAAATTTACGAAAAAGGAAATTCTTTGAAGTTAAGTTGTAATTTCATTTCATCCTCCTACTTGCAGTATTGAGCCTATTTTCGGTTCATTATTTCTCGTTACAAGCCTACTACCTCAGCAATTTGCATCACCAGCTAAGCAGAGCCTTCTTGATATCCTTTGTAGATTGACACCCTATACCCTAAGAGGAAACATTCCCTCGAGTATCCACGTCCTGCATGTACTTCCTTGCATTGACCATAGGCATGTTCCACTATTGGAACTAGTTGCTTACTCGCAACACTTGTTTCCTTCATTGTATCATAGCATTCATTTTCTTATGAAAAAACAAAAAAAATAATGGGCGGGAAAAGAATATTGTCATATATTGGCAGCAGTCATGTCTCCTTTAAACAAAGCACAAAATTTTGAGTCCACTTGTCATCCAAAATTTGGGTTTAGCATGACCTTAGGAAGTTGAGCTCATTACTTAGATTTTACTCCTCCAATTAGTTACTCTTTCAATCTCTATGGAGAGTTTGATTGGTGCCTCCTGGATCACAAAGTTTCATTATCAAGTCTATGATGTCGGAGTCCTCCATATGTCTCATGCTCTTGTTCAAAGGATTTTTATAAGCACGTGTCGTCCATTTCATAGAATTGTTGAATTTTCATGCCGGTCATACCCTCGGTGTGTCTCAGAATTACACGAAGATGTAGTCCTACCATGCACCCTAGTCCTACTTTCATTATGGGTAAGTAACCTTGAACCCAACAGTCCACATCCCCCCATTGGTCAATGACTGGGGGGTTTCCCTTGTGTTCTACGGAAAGAAATCTATTCACACATTGGGATTCATGCAGTGTCGTGGATTCCATTATCCTTATTGGTGGTTTCCTCTCCTTGGTTGGGAGTTTTCATTATTGGTTTCTATTCAGAGGGTCTTTTTCATGCACTCCTTGCATCTGGTGCATGTGAAAGATGCACAGGGTCGTTGGTTTGTGAACATCCTCTTCGTCTGAGTTCCTCCAAATCATGAAGCTATTTCTTTATACCTCGTGTTGACTAACTAGATATGCCTTAATTCTCTCCTTTCAGTGGGTCTCCTTCCATCGACTTCAACTCATATATTCTGGAAATGAGGCATATAGTCCTATGAGAACCTAGAGGCTTGTAGTCATCAATGGCAGGTTCTCTCGCCATCGATAGTTGGTAATAAATCAATGTCTCTTGATCGATGGATTCTTCAAGTGTTCGACCAAAATACCTTCATTCACACTTGTAAGAATGTACCCGGTGCCTTGATATCTACTTTCATTATCGGTAGTGTTAGCACTCTGTAAATTTGTCCGGCTGATAAAAAAAACGACAGAGGTAACCTACAAACCAACTTTAGGTTGGATTCTAACCCTTCCAACCAGAGAGAGCTCTCTCAAACATGTAGAGACTAAAAATACTCAAAAAAAATTGGCAATGGACATACAGAGGTCAGATTCTTCAATAGGACGGGTTGTTTAGGTTTTTAAAAGGGTTGGTAGGACAAAAAAGAGGAAGAAAACATTGGGCAGTGGGGTCAGATTCTGCAATAGGACAGGTTTGTTTAGGTTTTTAAAAGGGTTGGTAGGAAAAAAAAGAGGAATAAAACATTGGGCAATGGGGTCAAATCCTGAGATATACTATGAATATTAATACATCTAGCACACTCCTGAGGGAATGGAGG
>ML776953.1:889974-901389 GCA_009831015.1 Picea engelmannii | reverse complement strand
GGAAAACGGTGATGTCCATGAATATATTTCTAGAAAGGAGAAGGAATTTTCTCTTTTGAGATAAGTTCCATATATGAGTAATTGATGCCCCCACCTAACTTGAAAGCTACATTTTGGGAGTGTTTATTGTGTAGAGAAGCTTTCTTTTCATGATTTTCCAATAGGCCTAGTAGAAATGTGTTGTAAATCCATTAGTCCCTAGGGCCTTGTTAAAGTCTATTGTCCACAATTCCACCTCCATTTCACCCTAATCTAGGTGGATATCGGTGGCCACCAACCTATTCCAACTAGTTCATTTTGGCAGTTTTCTTTCTAGTTTTTCGAGTTCCAAACTTCCGAGGCCATTTTGAGGCCTTAAATAACGTTTTTAGAGATCACAACAATTAGAATTTAAGCAAAGTCAAATTCTTACGGAAAAATGTGTAGTCCTCGGATAGACCTTTCCAATGAGCTATTGTGCGCACCAAACAAATATGCCAAAGTTACGCCCCTGAGAAGTTGATACAACAAACTACCCAAAATGGGGTCCATGAAACTGTTGCCTTTTCATCTTCCAGGGTTAGGGTTTTGGATTTTCTTTATGTTAAAAAGGAATTTAGAGCCTCATTGTAAACCATATTCTTATGAATCCGATTATCGGACACATCTCTTCTCATAGATAAGATGCCACCATTCTAGTGAGTCTTTCACTCTGTATTTTTACAGTCTTTGTACATTTTCGCTCATTAATGGAAAATTGTGTATTACTATATCTCTATGTTTATGGTTGCATCTCTGATACATTTATGTTATATTATTGGATATCTGAGATATATATGTACATTTCTTTATTATATCTCTGTTGTCATTTTGTGCTGAAAATAATTCGGATCAATGGTATCAAAGAAGGATGCTCTTGATCATTTTTTAGTGTATGTCCCCGACGAGGTCCGAGTATAGAAAGTTGGGTCTCAAGCTTGTATATATTGAATAAAATCGCTCTCGCATGCCCAAGAAACCCTCCATGGCAGAAGAAAAGAAAAATGACAAAGCGAGCGATTCTATTAATCTATTGCTTGAGAAATCTCTCACGCAACAAAGTGATGAAATGATGGATAATTTTTCCCACATCCTTCAACGCATGTCGATACCAATAGGATCTTCTTCATCAAGTGGCCACTTTGGAGGCACCTCGTCTTTCAAGTTACAAATTAATCTTGATATTCCCATATTTGAAGGACAGATGGATGTGGATGCCCTGGAAAAATGGTTAAATCTACTAGAAGGTTATTTCTCTATTTATAATTTCTCCGATAGGGAAAAGATCACCTTCGCACTCCCTAAGGCTCTCCCCAATGTAAAACATTGGTGGGAAACTTATTGGGAGAAAATTTCCATAGAGGAGTCTAGAATATATGGGTTGAGCCCACTTGGGATTTTTTTGCGGATGCGGTAAAGGAAGAGTATTGCCCTGTTGACAACTATGAAGACAAATACATGAGATGGACCACACTACGACAAGAGAGGGGCCAAGAAGTTTTGGAGTTCACCAATACCTTCCATACCTTGTGCAGCAATATGGGTATCAAAGACTCAGAACGAAATTTGGTTCTGAAATACCATGGGGATCTACACAAATACATCCAAACTGAAATGGATTTTCTAGACATCTCATCACTTGGTGTTGCTTATCAATATGTTTTTAAAATCGAGTAGAAATTTAAGCACCAGAACAAATGGGATTTTGGGTTTGCAAATTCGCAACAACCAAAGTATGATAAAGATGACCCTAACAAACAGTCTCCTAAAAACCAATCCAAGCCATAGGAAAAAAAGGGTCACAGAAAGACGAAGAAGGACACCGGAAAATGGTGTGATTTCCACAAAATCCCCTCGCACAACACCGATTAATGTCGCTCAAAATAGTCATTGGTGGCTGAGATCAAAGATAAGGAGTCAAACCCTGATTCAAAAAATATTGATAGAAGACAGATCATCGACACAGACCCCATTTTTATTGTCACGACCACAGCAATTCAACCAGAAGAACCCACAAATCCTGAAGAGGGGGAGCACCTTTTTCATTCACATATGTGGGTGAAGGGGGCCCCATTGAATTTTATTTTTTCTAGAGGAAGCCAGAAGAACCTCATCTCAGTAGAGGTCGTCAAACAGTTGGGATTGTCGACAACACCACACCCGCAGCCATACAACATCAGGTGGCTTCGCTAGGGATGAGATCTTTGTGTTAGCCAGCAGTGTCAATTGTCATATGGCATCCATCCCTTCAAGGATGAGGTATTATGTGATGTTTCCCCGCTGCATGTCTGTAATGTTCTCTTGGGCCAACCATATATGTGGAAACACCATGTTATCTATGAGTCTCGACCCCGTAGTGTCATTGTTACTCTAGGGGGTCATCTCTATAGGATACCAGAGGTAGTTCCGACTATTGTCCCACCTAAACAATATCAAAACGTAGTATCTCATACTACAAAATTCATATTCTTCACAATCTGTTCAAAAGGTGAACAAAAGGATATTGCAACCACTACAGCCTCGGCCCAAGCACCTTTTATCCAATAGAAGCAGGTCGACAAGAATGCAGAAAATCACAAAGATTCCTTATACACCCATACATCTCATGTAGCCTGACTGGTTGAACGGATTCAACCCTGCAACAACCGGTTCATGACATCCTTCCACAATGTAACATCTCCAGCAAGGCAAGCAACACACCAAGATTCAATCACTTCCCCCTCTCTCCCGAGAACTCAATGCAATGGAAACCATTTATTCCTAAGGAGGTAGGATTGATCTAGGTGGATATCGATGGCTACCCACCTATTCCAACTGGCTCATTTTGGCAGTTTTGTTTCTAGATTTTTTAGTTCCAAACTTTCAGGGCCATTTTGAGGCCCTAAACGATGTTTTTAGAGCTCGCCAAAATCAAACTATGGTTGAAGTTAGATTCTAACTTAAAAATGTTTAGTCCTCGGATAAACCTTTCCAACGATCTATCGTACGCCCCAAATGGACATCGTATTCCAAAGTTACGCCCCTGGGAAGTTGATACACCAAACTACCCAAAACGAGGTCCACAAAAATGTTGGCTTTTCATATTTCGAGGTTATGGTTTTGGATTTTCTTCATGTTAAAAATTCCTTTAGAGAATCATTGTAAACCATCTTCTTGTGAATGCAAGTAGCAGACACATCTCTTCTCAGAGATAAGTTTCTGCCATTACAGTGAGTGTTTCACTCTATATTTTTACATTTTTTGTACATGTTCGTTCATTAATAGAAAATTATGTATTACTATATCTTTGTGTTTATGGTTGCATCTCTGATACATTTCTATTATATTATTGGATATTTGAGATATCTATATTCATTTCTTTATTATATATCCTCTCTCATTTCATGCCAAAAATAATATGGATCACACCCTCCAATATTTCCATCATTAAACCTTCATTATCCTCTTCTATGAATATTTTTTGAATAGAGTGTTGCACTCAGATTAAGATATACCTTATGAGTATCTATTTTGAAAGTGATAGTGAGCAACAATCAAGATATCCTTGAACCCATTTATTCTAGTGTCATCTACTAGGGTGATCTCAGGTACATTATTTTGGAATGTCCTAGCTTAAGCTTGTTTGTGAAAATATTTGGAGTTCCCGTTGTCGATTTTGAGCCACACATTTCTTGATTTAAGTGTCTAATGTTATTCCTCATTTTGTTGGGATCTAAAAATATCAATAGAGGATTTATATTTATGAGATATCTCTGATGTAGTTAGTGTTTCCTCTTCCCACTAAACATGAATGGAATCCAATTATTTTCAACAATATTTTGAGATTGTGTTCTGAGAGGGGAGATGTTTTGTCCATTCTTTCAAACCCCTCCTGACCACTTTAATATTTTGTTCCCAAATAAAGGGTGGAGAACCTAACCCCATAATGAACCAATAATATTGAATAATATCTAAAGCTTCTTGATTCTCAAGCATAAGGGCTTGAATTTAAACAACATAGATCCATAATCCTCTACTAAATCCAATTGTAGCAAGATGGTTTATGGTCTAATCCCACCCGGGAGGAATGATTATGGAGAAAATTTTCTCAACCTGAAAGTGTTGTGAACCAAATAAAAGGTGAGTCTCTTAGAAATACATATTGCGCCCACACTACAATTCCTCCATGTTTATGTTCCTAGAAACAATGAGAATTCATTAGGGCCTGGTCTATAATGATGGTGTCCACCATTTTCTTACATGGATATTGGATATAGGTCCCTCCCCCCCTCTTCTCCTATAGACTTAGGACCAAGTTGAGGTCACGGACAAGGATTCTCCCCTCCATCTACATTGAATCTCCAAGTTCCTTGAGGAATTTCTATTAATTATTTTTGTCTAGATATTGATGTGGGACATAAATATTGAAGAAAATGTATGTATGAGTCATATGAAAGATATATTACCTAAGTGAATATCCAATTCACTCATTTCCATTGTTGAAGGAAATGTAGATGTCTTGGATCCTAGAGAGTAGAAACTCCCATTGAAAATTCTTGAGCATTAATGTTATGAACCAACACCTTGAGAATGATAAAAAGTCAATGAATACAATCCACTTAGAGGGGGAAACCTACTTTTACAATATATCTAATTCAGAAGATGATATAAGATGATCCTAAGACTATCTCTCCTTGTTGTGTGAAAGGTTATATCCAACCTACTAATATAAAAAATAAACTAATAATGAATGCTTATTAGAGCCTTAACATAGGGGCCCAAGGGCCTTAACATAGCCCCCTTCTTTAAAAACATTCTCCATTAAATATTGTAATTGAGGTTGTTTCTTCACGAACTACTAATTTTCTCATGTAACTTCCTCTAGAGGCATATTCTTCCACTTGATTAGGTAATCCATAATGGTTCTATTCTGAAGATATAGAAAACATAGATCTGTAACTTTTTCTGGTTCAAGAATCCACTTCCCTTCTTCATATAATTCTGGAAGTTCTATTTGCACTGGAATAGTTTGTACAAAAACCTTTTTTAGGCAAGATACATGAAAAACCTTATGAATGAGAGAAGAATGAATATCTAAATCGTACAACACTTGTCCAATCCTGCAAATAATCTTGTAGGGTCCAAAAAAATTTGGAGATAATTTCTTATTCTTATTTTTCTTGAGTGTGGATTGCTTATAAGGTTGTAGTCTAAAAAATACCCAATCACCTTCCTTAAATTGCCTTTAACTTTGATGTTGATCTACTTGTTTTTCCATCATATTTTGCACCATTTGAAAGTTTTCCTTAAGAATTGTAAAAGTGTCTTTAGTATTCTCCATATGTGACACTATTGCTGGTACTTTTGACTTATCTTGCAAAATGTATGAGATACTAGGAGTTGGATGTCCATAAAGGGCCTCAAATGAGAACATTTTAGTATATGTGTAAGATCCCAAGACCGAGCCCTAGCTATAATTGGGAATGTAAATATGTTTTGTAGGCTAGTGAGCCAAGTGATTATAATCTAGGAGGTGTATGTGATGATTAGGTCAGAGAGCTTAGATGCTAAAGGCCAATGAGACTATTTTTGTATATTTAAATACTCATATCATTAATATAAATACATCGTTGTGTGTAGACCGACCACGATAAAAGAGAATGGGGGACTAAGCTCCACTAGGTAGGGAAAGGGAAGGGGATAGGAGGTTAGGAAAAAGGGATAAGATTGAGATCTTATCTCTAAGAGAATATTATAATATATTTCCCAAAAGACTAAGGTTTGGGAAATAACTCATGTTATCCTAAGTTCTTTTGGGAAAAAGAACGAACTCCAAGTAGAGAGGAGTGAGCTCCAAGAGAGCCATGTGTCAATATTGGCGCATGTAGTTATATGTGGGGAAATAAGTTCATTTTTGGGGGGATCTCTTCCATTATGTCCAGGCTTCCCATGCACTCATGCATGCATGTAGGGATCCATTACCTTCATTGTTTACCTCTGATCATGGATGCACCTCTGAAACCTGCAGACATTTTGAGATATCTCATACTTTTTCTGTGAAGAACAACACACTGTACTTTGATTGAACCCATATTGTGCCTTAACGGTTGGTTATTGTTTCCAACGCAGTTCCTTGGCTAAGCATGGCTTGTTGCCATCTTCTATGTCCTTACCCATTTTTAGTTCCTACCTTCACTTGAGCCTGTTGCTGGTTGACTAGGAGTGGGAGTGAAGAGACGGGTTGTTAGGCCTATGGATTGAGGAAGCAGGTTGCCAAGCCTATGAGAAACTCTCTCCAGGTGATGTAGTTTATTGGGAAATAAGAATTAGGTTGTCAGGCCTCTAAGCAACTCTCTTCAGGTGAGAGAGGTTGTTGGGGAAGTGATTTTCCTGGAGGGAGCTCAACTGTAGCTATAGTGCTCTCAGAATTCATGGTTGGCCTGTTGTTGAAGCCCTAGAAGGGAAGTGGGGCAGCTGAAGGACTGTTGAGCAGAGAAGGGGCACACTTCTTGGGGTTGGACAGTCATGTGGGGAATGAGAGGTTGTAGGTTGTTAGTGTGGTTTGGCTCCTGGGATGAAATCCTTCATGTTGATTGTGCAACTTCCTGTTATCCCAGCCTATCCTAGAAATCCCTTTACCCGAGTGGAGTTTAGTCCCATCTCAGGGGTGACCCACTACTGAGAGCGATGAGAAGCGTGGTCTAAGGATGGGAGGTTCGTGGAAGTTCTAGATGCAGTTGGTGTTCATCTATAAAAAGATAAGTACCATTTATATGTTCATTTACATGTTGCATATTTGTCCATGTTTATATTGAGGAGTATTTCATGTATATGTTCTATGTGTAGGCTTATTGTTATTCCACATTAATTTGTGTATTTTCATAATGTAATTATCGGTTAAGTTTTGTATGTATGATGTTCCGCAAGAGTTATGTGGGGCATAGCCCAGAAGGTCTATGGTTGGGTATGCTACAAAATTAGTATCGAAAATTAGAAAGAGTGGTTATACGAGGTAGCATGGCCCAGCCTGGGTGGCCGGGGATGTTACAATATGGTATCATAGCTCCATTTTTCAACACTAGGCCTAGATAGGTCATGTAAGAAATTGAAGAAAAAATCCAGATTGAATTGTTGTCTAAATGGAGAAAATTTGAATTTCAGAGCATTCATGAGTGTCGGGAGGGCGCTGAGGGAACACCTTGATTGTGTTCAAAAGCTCTGGAAGTTTAGCAGTTCAAGAAAGCTAGTAGAGGAGAGAAACCAAAATAATTGTGGTTATGGGCCACAAAACTAAATTTGATTCATTGGATCTATTCGAGAGAAGGCAGACCCTTTACAACTGTCAGATATGAAAAAATGAGAATGGTGGTTAAGCACCGAAGTCCTTTGGGACTTCGCCACTCCGGTTGTTTTAAGTTATTTGTCATAAAAGAGGCAAAATCCTTGAAGCTCCAAAATCCCAGAGCGAATATGCGTCGTGGATCATTTGGGAGAAGGCGGATCGTTGGATTTCCCAAGTGGTTTGACAGTTCGATGATTCAGGGAAATCCGTTTGAGATTGCACGGAGTGGAGTTTTCTCCGAAGTCCTGAAGTTCGGAACCAATCCGGACCGTAAATTATCGAAGACACGTGTCCGTAGATCAACCTATTCGAAATTTCGACATTTGGAAGTTCATGGGTTAAGTGTAGTTCAGCAACAAAAACCTTCGAAGTCCTAGAGCCTCGAAGTCCCGAAGCTCTGGGAAACAACTATTCGGAAATTTGACATTCGATAGTTATAGTGTGTGCTAGAGTGGGATCTCCCAAAGCCTGAAGTGTCAAAGTTCTGGAGTGCTAGTGTGGCATGGCATGATGATGTCACCTAAGGTAGCGTGGACCTACCCTAATCCTGCCACGTATCATCTTGCTCCATACCTTTGATAGGTATTTTGTACGAATTGTGGCCTAACACATGTCACTCGTCAGTGGGGCCACATGTCACCACCTAATTGATTGCCAAAATAACTAAGTGAAACCAGAAATTTCATAGTTCAGGTGTTTTGATGTGCTCTGGTGTGTGATTCTCCGAAGTCTCGGAGCGTCGGAGTGACATAGCGTGATGACGTCACCTGGAGTGACATGGACCAGATCGGTAATTCGAAATTCGAGAGAGTTGTTGTGTTTTGATGTGAAATTCTCTGAAGCGCGAATCTCTGGAGCGTCGAAGTAATAAATCTATGAAGAGCAATGATTCGTAAGTTCACTAGTTCGGCGTTCAAGTGTTATAAATTTAGATGGTGTGAAATCCTCTGAATCTCGGAGTTAAGAAGTCTCAAAGCATCGGATGTGACACGGCATGATGATATCCCCTAGGGTGACACGGAATCACTTTTCACATACCATATGTCAACCCGATTCATGTTTTTCACATGCCATTTGTACCAGTTAGAAAATGACATGTGTCATCCATTGGATTGAGCTATATGTCCTCTCCTTAATTCTGCCATGTAGCACCCCCTTGGTGCGAGGATACTGACAAGACTCTGGGAGTTCGTCAATTTGGGGAAAACATGATAAGATGAAGGTAAAACCTCTGTAGCATGAAGCTCTAGATAACTTCATTGGTTCGACGTTCAGCGGAAATAATGGATGCTATAGTCAGAAGCCTCGAAGCTCTGGAGCCCGAAGCTTCGAAGAAGTACCCTCCGGGAGTTTGCCACTTCGGCACTTGGAGGAAATAATGGATGGTGAAGGAGAAACCTTTGAAACCCGAAGTTTCAGAGCTCTGAAGTCCGGAAGCTCCGAATAAGAACCTATCAATTAGTGCTTGGTCACATCCCATGGTCACATGTGATTGGGGGCCAAAGAAAAAGGGCTAGTCCCCGAAAATTATTTGTTTTTAAGGAAGCAAAGGGGCGTAGAAAGAGATCCCGTGGGGTTTTGATTTGTTTGAACCTGCACCTAAAGAAGTAATAAGGCCTGTGAGCCTTATTATAGGATCCAGCAAGGGTCCAAGAGCCAATTTGGATCTTAGAAAGGAGAACGACTATACAAAGATTACATCACAGAAAAGACAATTTTCAATTGTCCATAACTTTCTTCTCAAGACTCAGAATTGAGCAAGGAAGAAGTCATTGGAAATTTCTTGGAAAGAGGATTCCAGGTATTCAACCATAATTAAGGATTAAAAAGCTTATATCACAGGAAGTCAAAAAGAATATTTTTGGTGACCATAAAAGTAAAATTGTGCATATATTACCAAAAGGGTATATTATGGTTCTATCTAACATAATTTGTTTTCTGCTTGTTTTTGGATGTAATGATTACATTTAAAATAGAAAAGGTGTCTAACGTCCCTAGCCATCCATGTTGGGCCACACTACGCTAGAGAACTCTTTCTTTCTCTCTGCGGAACATACTATAACATACCCAGTATCCAACTGAGCTATGCTACATAAATTTTTCGAATTACATGCAATTAAAATATACACACACCGAACTCTTGCGGAAGCATTATATATAAAACTTAAACATACAAATACATCTAAAAATGCATGGATTCACACTAAAATAACAGTAAACATATACATGCAGCATATACATGAAATACCCATAAAAATAAACACGGTTATAACCGCACATATGATAACCCATAAAAATAAGCACGTAAATAACAATGCAGCATGTAAATTTATCACACAATTGGCACTTATCTTGGTAAGAATGTCACCAACTGCGTGCAAACCTTCCACGAAACTCCCAGCCTTAGACCACATGGTTCATCACTCTCAACAGTGAATCACCCCCGAGCTGGGACTAAACTCCACCCGGGTAAAGGGATTCCTAACCAGGTTAAAGGCTCATAGACAACAAGAAAGAATTTGTCTCAGGTGCCAACTCAAACTAACAAACTATAGTATCTCATTCCCCACATGCTTGTCCCACCCAAGAAGTGTGCCCCTTCTCTTCTCAATAGTCCTTCGGCTACCCCACTTCCTTTCCGAGCTTCAGCAACAGGCCAGACAGGAAGTCTCAGAGCACTATAGCTGTAATTTAGCACCTTCAAGAAATCAATTCCAAACAATTCTCTCACCCATAGAATTTCTCACGGGCTTGAAAACCCACCTCTTCAATATCCAACAAGCTTGACAACTCGCTTCTTCAGTCCAACTCCCAAGCTAACCAGATACACTAACACAAAATGGCTATGGATACAGGTTCGGGTACCTTCATGAAGATATGAAGGATAGCTCAATGGGTGTGTGCATGCTCCTGGACGATTGACTGGAAGACTGAATGATGGAAGGAATGATGGAATAGATGGGAAAATGAACTAAGTCCCAACAATATGTATGCATGTCCCCAACTTGAAACTTGTCATGTTGGGAGCTACTTTGGCCCACTTGTCCCCAACTTTAGAACTTAGTATAAAATAATTATCCAAACTTTAAGATTTAAGAAATATTAATATAATATTCATTTTTTACTTAAGCTCCCCAGCTTAGCCCTTTTCCTTAACTTTTAGGCCCCTCCCTTTCCCTAACTAGCATAGTTTTGTCCCCCATCTCTTTTATTGTGGTCGGTCTACGTGCAACAATGTATTTTATATTAATTATGAGACATATACAAAAATAGGTGCACTGGCCTTTAACATCTAGGCTCTCCGGCCTAATCAAAACATAAGCATCCTATCTTATAATAACTATCTCACTGGCCTATAAAACGTAGCATATACACAAAAGGCTACCTAGCCTCAAAATCGTGCGCACTCAAGTTGTTGCACACGGTATCCAGGAATGTGCACACTTCATCATTTTACTACGCAATACAAGCGCGCACTATGCCATGAAATATGCATACAAAATGATATCAAACAGCTCACCATCTTAAGTACATTTTCATTTACAATACAATTGGTTTTGGCCTAGGAATATTACAATCCCCTCCCCTTATTTATGCATTGTCATCAGTGCATCATGTACCCATATGCAACAAAATTTCAAAAATCCTCAAAAAGATGTGGGTATTCTGCCCGCATTACATTCTCATGCTCCCAAGTAGCGTCCTCAGGACTGTACCAGGTCCATTGGAAATTACAATCCCTATGGCTCGATTCTAGAGCTGCTTGATTTTTCGTTCCAGAATGTGCACCAGATGCACTTGGAAAGCGCCTTCTTGCTCCACCTAGATCACATTCCAATCAATAACATGATTAGCATCAGGTATATATTTCTTGAGCAATGATACCTGGAATAGATTATGAACAGACATAGATGCAGGCAATGCAATCATATAAGCCACTGGACCAATCCTCTCTAGGATTTCAAATGGCCCACAATAGTGAGCTGCCAACTTTGAACAATTTCCCAACTTCAGGGAACTTATGTTGGCCTTCACTTTCAAGAATACATGATCACCCACTTTAAGTTCTATGTGAG
>ML776953.1:879704-889924 GCA_009831015.1 Picea engelmannii | reverse complement strand
CTTAACTGGAATAAAATGGGCAGCTTTAGTAAGCTTATCCACCACTACCATGATAGAATCATGTTTCTTGTTTGTTCTGGGAAGTTTGCTAATGAAATCCATGGTTACAACTTCCCACTTCCCACTTCCACTCAGGAATGGGTAATGGTTGTAGAAAACCAGTTGGGTGTCTATGCTCGGCCTTTACCTTTAGACATTCCAAACATCTGGCAATAAAATCAGAAACCTTGTTTTTCATGCCTAGCCAATAATATTGGCCCTTGACAACTGCAATAGTTTTCTAATATCCTGTGTGTCCAGCATAAGGCACATTATGCATTTCTCTCAATATCATATTTTTCAACTCCTAGGAATTTGGTACATAAATTATGCCCCTGTACTTGAGAATTTCATCATTATCTAGCTTATATTCTTCAATTTTCTGTTGCAAATTACCTTGCTGTAATTTTGCCACTAATTCCTTGTAATGCAAATCTAATTTGGCATCCTCTAAAATTATGTCTTTCAAATCTGATTGGTACATGTTAATGCATGTAGCACGCATTTCATGCACTCTTATGTTGAGTGCATCAGCCACTTTGTTCTCCTTCCCCTTGATATGATTTATATCAAAATCATATTCACTCATAAATTCTAACCATCTGCTTTGCCTAGAATTTAGAGTTGGTTGATCTAATAAATATTTCAGACCATTATGGTTTGTTCTTAGCTCAAACCTTTTCCCCATGAGGTAGTGTCTCCATTTCCTCGAGGCATGCACTATGGCTGCCAACTCCAAATCATGAGTGGCATAGTGTCTTTCATGCTCCTTCAACTTCCTTGATTCATAACATATAACAAACCCATTTTGATTGAGGACTCCACCAAGCCCCTCTTTACATGCATCTGTGCATACAATGCAGTCTCCATTTGGGTCTGCAATCCTTAGTATTGGATCACTTGTTAATAATTGTTTCAAGTGTTGGAAACTCTTTTCACAATCCAATGTCCACTGAAACTTCACACCCTTCTTTTGTAAGGAAGTGATTGGGTGTGAAATCTTTGAGAATCCTTCAATAAATCTCTTGTAGTAGCCTTCAAGACCCATGAATGATCCGACCTATGTCACAGTCTTTAGTGTCGGCCATTCTCTAATGGCTTCTATCTTCTCAGGATCCACTGCTATCCCATCCTTTGAAATGATATGTCCCAAATAATGAATTTGCTTATGATAAAATGAGCACTTGCTCAATTTGGCATACAGTTGATGCTCCCTTAATACTTGCAAAACCATCCTCAAATGATGTTCATGCTCTTCCTCTGACTTAGAATATATAAGAATGTCATCCAAAAATACAATGACAAACTTGTCTAAATATTCTCGGAAAACACCACTCATTAAGCACATGAAAACACCTGGTGCATTTGACAACCAAAATGGCACCATTGTGAACTCATAATGACCATACCTTGTCCTAAAGGCGGTCTTGTTGATATCTTCCTTTTTAATCCTTACCTGATGATATCCTAACCTAATATCTATCTTTGAAAATATCTTTGCATCCTTCAATTAATCAAAAAGATCATCAATCCTTGGCAGAGGATACTTGTTCTTAACAGACACTTTATTCAACTATCTGAAATCAATGCACAATCTTAATGTTCCATCGTTTTTCTTTACAAACAAGACTGGGGCACCCCAAGGTGACACACTTGGGCATATATACCCCTTCTTCAAAAGTTCTTCAATTTGCATTTGCAACTCCTTCAGCTCTAGTGTGCTCATTCTGTATGGAGTCTTTGACACTGGAGCTGCTCCCGGAATTAAATTTATAGAAAAATCAATATCTCTCTTTGGGGGTAGTCCTGGTACCTCCCTAAACACATCTTCAAAATTTTCCAAGACTGCATAATATTCCAAATTTGGCACCTTATCTTTAGGTGTCTCTTCCATATGTGTTGCAAATATTTGACACCCTTTTTTGTAACATTTCTTTAGTTGTAACGTTGAAATATCTCTGATGGTTACTACCCTGGGAATTCCTTGCACTTTCCTTAGGTTCCCTTTCTCATCCAAGCAAGTAAAGGCCTTGTTATGACAGTCTAGGATGGCATGATGTTGGTCCAACCAATCCATCCCAATTAGACAGTCATAGGAACCTAAAGGCAAGATGTTCAAATCCACCCTAGTGTCCATTCCATTCATGTCCATAAGACATTACTTAACCATCTCATTAAATTTTCTTTTGGCTCCGGTAGCCAGCTACACCAACCAAGATTTTCCATGCTTTCTTCTTGGAAAATGAAAAATTTCCACCATCTTAGGATCTATATAACTATGACTAACTCCTGAATCAATTAAAATAGCAATGGTTTGGTTGTTGATCATACCTTCCACTTCAATCATATGTGACTGATACTCTTCTTGCTTGTTGTTCAAGGCTACATAGATCCTTGGCACATTTCTACCCATGTCCTGTATTGTTTCAGCTTGTTGCACATTGTAAATAATTCTCCATTTTTCACTTCTATTAGGACAATCTCTTAACATGTGATCCCCTTTACAACCCCAACATTGAATAGGTGGTTTCCTTGGCCTTTGACCCCCTTGTTTCAATCGCTTTGGGCTCTCTAGGAGTTGACTTTCCCTGAGGATTATTTTTGAAGAATGGTGTCGTAGACCCCTTCTTCCTTTGATCCATCTTGAATTTCTTTTTGTCTTCCCAAGATTTTTGGAAACTTGGTCTTGATTTTTGTTGATCATAAAGGCATTTAGCTCGCATTATGGTCTCCTCCAATGTCTTGGGATCATCATACTGTATTTTGTCACTGATGAAGGATGGCAATCCACTCAAATACCTTTGAATCTTAACTATCTCATCCTTTATGAAAGAGACATACTCCAGCAGTTCTAGAATCCTTCTTTAATATTCATCTATTGTCATACTCCCAAGATTGAGTTCAAATAACTCTTTCATTTTTTTTTCATAGTATCTCTTATTCAAGTATTTATTTTCAAAATACTTCTTGAATTCTCTCCAAGTAACACTTTTCTCTTTAATGTATTGTACCTGCACAAGTTGATCCCGCCACATGGATGCCTTTCCCTTGAGTTGATATATAGCAATTCTACCTTCTACATGAGAAGAATAATTATGCAATTGAAAATACTTTCTCATGCCTAGCAGCCATGTTTTTTCATCTTCATCTTTCTTGTGCTCACCATCAAATGTAGGAGGTTTGATTTTGTTCATTTCTCCTCACAGTTCATCCACCCCAGAACTCTTTTGCTTCCTGATAGGGGATGAACTCGAGCTGATGTATACTCTCTTATTGGAATTCCTCAGGTGGTGGTGGTGATGTCTACTAACACTTTTGTTTCTTATTTTCTCATCAAGAGGCATGTGACTTCCAGATTTGCTTGATCCACTCTCCTTGTCCAATTTATTTTCTATTACGTTCAAACTCTACAATAACTTCATGTTGATGTCATCCTACTTCTCCTTGGCTCTCATAAGCCTTTCATTATCATCTTTATGGCTTTGGACATCCTTCTACAATTTTTTAACGGTCTCAACCATATTCATGTTTTCATCCCTTCCTTCTCCATGTCCATTGGAGTTTGTTCCTTCAATGCCCAAATGGACATCCATCCCTCAGATCTCATCTTCCTGGATGTAAGTACCTTCTGCCTCTTCCATTCCTCTGGAATATATGTTTATATTGATATGATATAGTTGTTGTTAACTCTACAAAATGTGCATCCAACAAAACTTTGTCAGGCTAACTATTTTCAACAATTTCATGAAATATGAACCATTTTGGTTCAATAATATATCATAATTTATTTCTTCTGATTTACTGGAAATTTGAATGCGCAGATCAATTTTATGGGTGCATATTTATATTCCACTATCCAAGACCTTTCCAACGCCTTCTCCCATGCTCAATTCTAAGTCTTGAGCAGAAAGTTATGGTTATTTGAAAATTACCCATTAATTTTTCTGTTCATTACCCATTATTTGAAAATTACCCATTAATTTTTCTGTTCATGGTTATTTGAAAATTACCCATTTGTAAATATGCATTTTTTCACCTACTCCCTTGTAATTTCCATAGGATCTCAATTGTGTTCCTTCATATACATATTATGGACACTCTGTCGAAGTTTCACCTTTTTCTGGGTTCCGGGCTACTAGTTACAGCCCACTGAAATTCTAGGCCAAATTACCATATTGTAACTGGTATGTTATAGGTACCTTCTTTTCCATTTTAAACATTTTTAGCATGCCTGGAATTTTAATTCAGCTCTAGGAATGTCTTCTATGGTTCAATACCTTTCCATTTACTTCCCTTGTGCCTCAATCTAATTCCGAAGCAGAAAGTTCTAGGCCTTTGAAGTTAGATGGGTCTTGAAATTTACCCTTCATTGTTTGTGTTGTAACTTTCTCAAAAATGATCTATTTGACGAACAGTTTACACCATTGGAAAGCTCTCTCAGGGCTCTTTTATTTGAGCTGCAGAGATAGAGAGTGCCTTTTCACACTCTATTCTTGTGGTTTTTGTGTTGGTAAAAATGCTCTTAAGGGCCTCAAAAATGCACTGAAAAAAAAGATGATGTTCAAATGATATAAAATGTCGCAGATAATCATTGGTTTTTTGTTGTTGTTAACCCTCCAAACGAATTCATGTGCACAAATTTCAACCTGTGCACCCGTATTTACCATGTGAAGCAACAACACAAGGTAAATCGTGCTTCGCGCACTTTAAAACCATTGTGTATCACTTCTTTGTCGCGCCAGTAACCGGTGTGCACTACTTTTATGTTGTGCGCCAATATCCACGGCGTGCAGTTTTTGTACCACGTACTGATATTCCACCCGCATTTCACTCGACACGCTGCACCATGCCAAAGTTTAGTATGCCCCCACCGTGCACCAATACCCTACACGCACCATTAACTAAACTGTCATGTGACAACAGATACCCACATTGTGTGTGCACCAACCCAAACTCCTCTGCGCTCTGCTAATATTGTGCACACCACGCACGCCATTATTATGTGTGTGCACACCGCACAATGCTAAATTTAGCACGCGCACTCGCACACCAACATTTTTTTGCGCGGCACCAAAATTAACGCTCACACCAGAAAACCATTATTTTTCTACACGCGCACCCGCACGCCAACATTTTTCCGCGCGACACCAAAATTTAGTGCCCGCACCAGCACACCACTATTTTTCCACGCGGTACCAAATTTTAGCACACACACCCGCATGCTAACATTTTTCCGCGCAGTGCCAAAATTTAGCGCGTGCACCAGCATGCCAAATTTTTTCCACGTGGCACCCATTTTTTACATATCATAAGCCTTTCACTGTGCATCCTACATTTTTAGTGTGCCCACCTCTGCACATTCATTTTTATGCGCATCAATTCCTCATGAATTCCGTTGTAGAAATTGGGGCTTTTGCTTAACTTTTCCCCCAATTTACCATAAACATTCTACAACCATGAAATTTGTTCAATTTCACCCCGATAATACCAGTTTAACCTATGCAACAACAAATCATTGTAAGTTGACATTTCTCGAACGAATTTATCCAAAATAAATTCACGAATTGAGAATTTTAACCACTAAACTCGCCCCATTTGTCATGGCTTCACTATTACTTCAAATTCGACCCATTCTAGATCTGAATTTGCTAGAACAAATATTAAATTGGGAATATCTCATCACTTGGCCGAATTTCTCAATTTTCCCCGAATTTAACAACAGAAGTTGGGGATTTTCCCAATTCTGCATCGTTGCTTCTAAATTTTACCATGGACATTCGAAAAACTAAAATTTGGCCACTTCAAAATAAATCCTCCGTGTAATTTCACTTCAACTCAACTTGCTCGTCCCATCCAGGCTTAGTGTTGAAAACTGAAGCTCTGATACCATATTCTAACGTCCCTAACCATCCATGTCGGGCCAGGCTATGCCAGAGAACTCTTTCATTCTCTTTGCGGAACATACTGTAACATACCCAATATCCAATTGAGCTATGCTACATAAATTTTTCGAACTGCATGCAATTAAAATATACACACACAGAACTCTTGCGGAAGCATTATATATAAAACATAAACATACAAATAAATCTAAAAATGCATGGATTCACACTAAAATAACAGTAAACATATACAGGAAATACCCATAAAAATAAACACATTTATAACCGCACATATGATAACCCATAAAATTAAGCGCGTAAATAATAATGTAGTATGTAAATTTATCACACAAATGAGACTTATCTTGGTAAGAATGTCACCAACTGCGTGCAGACCTTCCATGAACCTCATATCCTTAGAGCACACTATTCATCACTCTCAACAGTGAGTCACCCCCGAGCTGGGACTAAACTCCACCCGGGTAAAGGGATTCCTAACCAGGCTAAAGGCTCATAGACAATAGGAAAGACTTTGTCTCAGGTGCCAACTCAAACTCACAACCTACAGTCCCTCATTCCTCACATGCATGTCCCACCCAGGAAGTGTGCCCCTTCTCTGATCAACATTCCTTCAACTGCTCCACTTCCTTTCCAGGCTTCAGCAACAGGCCGGACAGGAAGTCTCAAAGCACTGTAGCTGCAATTTAGCACCTTCGGGAAATCAATTCCCAACAATTATCTCACCCAGAGACTCGCTCACGGGCCTAAAAACTTGCTTCTTCGGTCCATCTCCCAAGCTAACCAGATACACCAACACAAAATGGCTATGGATACAGGTTTGGGTACCGTCATGAAGATACGAAGGATAGTTCAATGGGTGTGTGCATGCTCCTGGATGATTGACTAGATGACTAAATGATGGAAGGAATGATGGCAAGAATGATGGAATAGATGGTAAAATGAACTAAGTCCCAACAATATGTATGCATGTCCCCAACTTGACACTTGTCATGTTGGGAGCTACTTTGGCCCACTTGTCCCCAACTTTAGAACTTAGGATAAAATAATTATCCATACTTTATTATTTAATAAATATTAATATAATATTATTTTTTGGCTTAAGCTCCCTAGCTTATCCCTTTTCCTTAACTTTTAGGCCCCTCCCTTTCCCTAACTAGTGGATTTTATTCCCCCATCTCTTTTATAGTGGTCGGTCTGCGCGCATCAATGGATTTTATATTAATTATGAGACATATACAAAAATAGGTGCACTGGCCTTTAACATCTAGGCTCTCTGGCCTAATCAAAACATAAGCATCCTAGCTTATAATAACTGGCTCACCAGCCTATAAAACATAGCATATACACAAAAAGCTACCTGGCCTCAAAATCATGCGCACTCAAGTTGTTGTGCATAGTATCCAAAAATGTGCACACTTCATCATCTTACTGTGCAGTACAAGCGCGCACTATACCATGAAATGTACATACAAAATGATATCAAACAGCTCACCAACTTAAGTACATTTTCATTTACATTACAATTGGGTTTGGCCAAGGAATATTACAAGGTGCTAGAGATGTCTACAGATAGAAGAAATATGGGCATAGACAGTTCTTCATGTTACATTTGAGATCTTTAAGAAGTTATTGGATCAGATGTTGGGTTCAATAAGCAACTTTGAAAACCCTAATGAAATTCTTGTTCGGGGAAGATATTCCAGGTGACAATTTTTGCACATCAAATGCGAATGATAAGTGAGGAAATCCATCTGCAATACATGATAATACATGAACCATAGGTTCATAAGGAGATTTAAAGCATGGGAATAAGGAAGTTTTTATGGAATATGAAAGAGTTTGGACCTGATATCAAGAAGGAATAGAGGAACTTGAGGACATAATGTTACGTCAAGAATATTCCACAAGAGGATCGAAGGTCGGGACTGAAGAATGTTAAGATAAATAAGTACATAGTGGGAATACCTAATATATATATTGATATATCAGGATGTTATTTTATGATAAAGAAATACAGAGTGTATACATTGAGTGAGTGAAAACATCTCCAAAGATCAGTCCTACAGTTTGGATATAGCAACCCCATTATTGCTATCAGAGTGCGCAGTAGAAGCATGGTATGAAGGGAATCATTATGACATGATAGAAATTGATTATGCATGTCATATTGACACCATATGGGTCAAGACAGAAGAAATTAATAATTCTTCAAGCAAATCCAAGTGTTGATATAATCAGTCAAGAAAAGGCTAAATCAATTGCTTCAAGAAATAAATTGGTGTTAAATATCCAAGGTTACTCAGAGAACATGACTAGAAATATAATTTGGTCATGTAGGAGTTGGATCAGATGGATCCAAGTAATAGGGGAATGTTGGAAATTAATATCATCATAATATGTGGTTGCAAGTATGCAAAGTAGACAAGGAAATATTCTTGGATGGAGTCAAGTCCTTGAACATCCTAAGATAATGGAAGAAGAGATCATAAGGTAGATATCAAGCTAATAGGAATGCATGACAACACTCCAAGAGGGACAACAAGAATAGAAGAGTATTTTTTATGCATTCCAAAGGTGTTAAAGGTATTTTCACTATATCATGGAGATATCAAGTCGAGAATAACTTAAAAGTGAAATGAATTTCTAAAGAGAAATCAATAAGGAACCGTGAAGAAGAAAATGGTTCTACGCATGGTTTTGAATGAAAAAGAGATGGTCCCTAACAAGAATCGATCTCAAGTGACATAGATCCATGAGTGACATTCCCAGGGGGGTGGAAGTATCACTTGAAATTATGATGGTAAATTAAAAGAAGTATTAAGTACTTTTAATTAATTATATGCAGCTAGCGAAGGATGCATATGTGCATCCTTACAGTATGCTAGAGATTGGCTATGCAAGTCAAGTTTGAGGCTAGTTGGAAAAGAGAAGAGAAGGGTACAAGAAAACTCAAATACTAAAGTATTCAGTCAGGAAGGGGCTGAAGTAGTTTCGTCCAAAAAGTAACTGGATGTTGAAGACCCAAAGTCTATAAGACAACATGTTTGGAATTGTAATTCGTCCAAGTATGGTTTGGATTAGTTGGATCTAGGAAATAAATGAATGATGAATGTTAATATCAACATTAGTATTTGGCTGGAAATGCAAAGGTAGCCAAGAGTGATTTGGCTAGAAAGTGCTCAGGACATAAATAAGCATGTATAGTGATTACAGTGAGAGCACAAGAAGATTCAGGAATCCGGGAAGAATTGAAGACTTATGGGATCAGTAAAAAATGTGATACGGGAAGAAAGAGGTTGTTGTGATTATTGTAGCAGCAATTATGTTATGGCTTGTTGGACAGCCATACACATAAAGGGAGAATTATTTCATGTTTGCAAGCGTTGTTGATGATGTTGATGCATATGGAAAGAAGAAACAAAAAGATGGA
Source organism: Picea engelmannii (assembly GCA_009831015.1). NCBI lineage: Eukaryota > Viridiplantae > Streptophyta > Pinopsida > Pinales > Pinaceae > Picea > Picea engelmannii. Next base: position 880,552 of record ML776953.1, on the reverse strand, counting down.
ATGTTGATTATAAGACTGATAAAGAGGCGTGAGATCTTCTATTGTCATTAGCTAATCAGGTAACATCAAATTTATTTAATGGAAGCTATGCAGGTAAGTATTTCTTTGGAAATTATGTTGCATAATTGTCGAAGGGGAATTTAGGTGAGAATTTCCCCAGATAGAATTTTATAATACACAATATGGTATTATTTAAATGAATTAACATGAATAAGATACCACTAGGTGTGGTAAAGGCTAGAGGCATGTTATAGTTGTCAAAGCTTCTTAGCTTTTGAATGCAGACGCTGACATAGTAGGATGTCATGTTAATTTGGTTATGAGGTAATAACCAAAGAAATAAAAGATAAGAACTTGTTATAGAAATGGATTCCAGGAAATCTAGTCATATATGAGACCAGGACATGGTTGGATATGGAAAAGTATGGATATAGAAAGGTTATGTACCACATGAATACCCAATGACTTCCTACCTTTAAATAAAACTTGGACTGCAACTTTTTTTCTAACACTAATGCACACCACAAAATTATATTCTTGGTGTAGTGTTCAGGTCGAAAAGGAAGGCATCCAAATAATCGAGAAGACAATGAGAAGTGTGTGGATAATGTGTCAAGACATTGGCCAAATTTCCAATTTATGGATGGTGAGATACATGACTTAGATAAAGATAATTATAAAAATCAATGCAAAGGTGCATTGAGAGTTGCACTCATGCCTAGTAAGTGGTGGAGTTGCACTCATACATGATAGAATGGTATACTTAAATGCATTTGTTGAATGTGTTTTATGAGTGCATGCATATATATTATTGCATGGAAATAATTATACTAACGGTTGAAATGTTG
>ML776953.1:834419-854319 GCA_009831015.1 Picea engelmannii | reverse complement strand
TAATGTGTATTGCCTGGATCAAAATAATTTTCTGAAACTATAGCAATGGATCTTTTTATTTCAATCCAGTCAGAGAGTCATGCTCAGATTCACATTTCTTGTTCATAAGCCTGCTTGCTTTTGAAGTCCTTTAAAGCTCTAGGAGTTAACTTTTGGCTGTTCTCAATTTGAAATTTATTTCCGTCATCCTTTCATCTTGCCACAGGAATTTTCTTTTGATTTTTCAATAGCAACCGATACGGTTTTGGACTTGAAATCTGAAATTTAAACCTCATTAGCCTCCAAATGCATTAATGCAAACTCCTTGTCATCGTGATTCCTCATCGTGATTCCTCTTCGATAGCAGCATACTTAATCTTGACTCCTCGTCAATTTGTTTCTAGATTTCCTATCAAGTCAAAACGTTGAACCATGTGGCGCGTGCCACATTGCCAGATTTATCTAGTCGTTCTTGTTCTTGTAGTAGCGTTCTCATTGATTCCCAGTGATGGCACAAATGTCAGCATCCTTGGAAATACAAGGCCTAATGTCGTGGGTGCTCTTTTAGCATTTAATTCTACGAATACTATGGTGTCATCGTTAACAATGATAAAACTAAAGTTATAATAATTAAATCTAAAAAGATTACTTATTTAATTATGTGTATGGAAATAATAACTTAGAGGAAGTGACTTCATACAAATATCTGGAATAGATCTTCATCACAAGATTAACTAGAACTATAACATTGAGAAAAGGATAAATAGAGAGTGGAAAACTTATTATGGATAGGAAAACACTTGTAAGTCAACATTGGAAAGCTTATTCTGGACTAGAAAACACACTCCAGTCACTCATATTGTCTAATATGGTTGTGAAGTCTAGGGTTGGAGCATCTCTAAAGAATCGTGGAGAAAGATAGAGCAAATCCAAAAGCATTAATGTACAAGAACAAGATAAGCAACATGGACGACAAGAGGTGATCCAGGTGGACATCGGTGGTCTCCCACCTATTCCACTGGCTCAAAATACAGTTTCCATCTTGGCATTTTTTCTACAGTTTTTTGGGTCCCAAACACTCGGGGTCATCATGAGAGAAACCTTGCCCACATTAATTAGTCTTAGTTTCTTGGTTAGTGGGCGAATAAATCACCCAGGAAGCAGAAGCAAGGTTCCAAGTGTCATGACTGGCACCGTTTGCAAACCCGACATAGACTGATGACTCCCCTGGCATCTTCCACATAGCAAAAGCACAAAATTAACAATGTAGAGAAAAAACAAAAGACATCTATATAAATCTATTTACAAAAGCTAAACAAAAATACAATAGAACTAGTACTCGAGTTGTGAGGCTAAAGCATAGTACTTTTTAAGGTACAACCCATTTTTGGGCTCTGGAATCACATTTCCATCATAATATTCCAATTCATAATATCTTTTTTTCAACACACATCACACGATATAAGGATCGTGCCACATAGGGTTGAACTTTCCTACTCCTAAGGCATCCTTGTCCTGGTCATAGACCAAAAAAAGGTCTCCTTCAGAGAACACCCTCAGACAAACAGACTTTTCATATTGAGTCTTGACATGTTTCTTATGTTCTTCATTTGATAAAGCATCATTTCAACGTTGTTCATCAAGATGTTCCAAGTAAATGAGACGTTCTTCAAGTTGAGTTGTGTCAGGTAGGAGCTCAACAACAATTTTAAGAAAAGGGATTTTGCATTCAATAGGAAAAAAACATTCTACTCCGTGAACAAGTTGAAAAGGTGAGAATTATGTTGCAGTTTTGACTAAGGTTTGGTAGGCCCACAATGTCGGATATAACATCGAATGTCAATTTGATTTGGTTGTGTTGGCAATCCTTTTCAAAATGGTTTTCAAATATTTGTTAGCAGCTTCAACCTAACCATTTCCCTGAGGATAGTAAGGAGATGAGTGCTCCTGCCTAAACTCAGTTTTGATGCTAACTCAGACATCATGTGGTTCTAGAAGTGACTACCATGGTCAGTGACAATCTCTCTCGGAACAGTGAACCTGGCTATGACCTGATTAAACATGAAAAGTGTTGTGGTTTCACCATCATTAGTGAACGTCGCATGGCTTCTTCCCACTTCATAAAGTATTCAACGACCACTATGATATATCGATGCACCCTAGACGAAACTAGGTGGCATGTCACAAAATATACTCCCTACTTCATGAAGGGGCCGGCAATAATAATGGGAAACATAGGAGCATGATGTGTGTGCATATTTTTAGTAAATATTTGGCAAGGGTGGCATTACTTGACCACTTCAATGTAATCTAAAAATATCATTGGCAAGAAATATTTAGCGCACAAAATATTTTGGGTTGTTTCTAACCCTGATAAGTGATCGCCACAAGCTCCGCTATGGTAGTCATTCAAAAACAACTTCGCTTCATCATGAGTCAATGAAACGATGAATAATTGAGTCCACCTATCGTCGATGCAAAGTGTTAGCGATGATGGGATAATTCTTAGCTAGGTGGCGAATCCATCGCCATTCATGTCATGAGAAATGTGAAGGGAACTTCAGAGTTTGGATATATATAATAATATCTCCATTATCCTAATTCAAGCGAGTCAATAACTTCGTTATCCTAATTCAATACTGGGAACTTCGACATATGTTCGACGAAGACTAAATACTTCTTGGATTTGGCAGAACCAAAATCCAAGTCAAACTCTTGAAGAAAAACAATCCACTTGTTGTATTTCCCACTAATTATTCGTCGAGTCAAAAAATACTGAAAACGGTTAATGTCGGCAGTGACAGTCATCTTGAAAAATAGAATATAATGACGAAGACATTGAACAACATGAAATGTTGTTAAGGCCAGTTTCTCGATGTGCAAATACTTTAGTTCAAGGAAAATTTTGTGGGCTAAATTTCTCCCATGGGCTAATTTTCCATGATTTTCCCAAAAAAATATTCACCATTCTAAAAATGATTCGCCCAAATTCTATAGGATAAAATTATTTTACCTTAAAAATTGCCAAAATTTTATACAAACTATATAAAAACCTTAGAAATCTGAATATTTTTACAAAAATATCGCCAAACATTTATAGTTGGTATATTAAGGACTAGTAAGATTCACCAAGGTTTCTACATTTTAAAATAAATTTTCATCCTTAAAATTATCACTGCTTTAGTTCAGGGCCTACCAAGGTGTGACTCAAATAGAAGATGACATGCTCTTGGAGCTTATCATCCTCCTAAACTAAGACCATGTCGATTGAAGACTAAATTGTCGCGAGATACAGTAGAAAATATATATTATAATCTGGGGGGCTAAGCAAGGGAGTCGAAACTAGAGATTTCTTCAATGCATTGAAAGAATGTTGTGTCGAATCATCCCAACAAAATGGAACCCCCTTTTTCAATAGGTGCATAAATCCTTTTGTGATATCATCATAGTTCGGTACAAAACATCAAAGGAAATTTTATTTTCCTTGTAGACTTTGAAGTTGATGCACTGTGCATGGGGGAGGCAACAATGTTATTGCCTCAACCTTCAAAGGGTCAACCATGATACCTTTAGTTGAAACGATAAAACCCAATAGATGTCCTGAAGTTACACAAAAGATGCACTTATGTGGATTCAAGCGAATTCGATAGTGACAACATCTCTTGAAGACAAGGTGGAGGTGTAACAAATGTTGTGCTCTCTTGTGAGAATGAGATGTAAGATCATCCAAATAAGCCTCCACTATGTGCTTAATATCATGGAAAGAAAACATCATGGCCCGCTGAAAAGTGGCTCCAACATTTTCTAGACCAAAGGGAATTTTCTTGTATGCAAAGGTTCCCCAAGGAAAAATAAAAGTTGTCCTATGTTGGTCCTCAGACCGGATCTGTATCTAGTTATAACCAGAAAAATTGTCCATGAAAGAAAAAATCTCACTTCTTGTGCATTCGTCAAGAATTTGATTAATAAATGGCGTAGGAAAATTATCTTTAGGACAAGCTTTATTTAAATCTCAGAAATCCATGCACACTCGAATCGTACCTTGTTTCTTGTCAACCAGAATGGGGTTGGATACCGATTTTTTCAATGGTATTGGATAGAGAAAGCCTTATTTAAGCATCGTTTCCACCTTAGCTTTAGTTGTTGTTATTTTCTTAGGGTTTACTGGTCACAACTTTTACTGAACAAGTTTAGAGTTTGCGTAAGTTTGAATATTGTGTTCAACAATCGGAGGATCTATGCCAAGCATTTCCTCATACTACCGAGCGAAAACATCACGAAATTCCTCAAAAGTTTTGTATACCAATGAATTTCATCTTGAGAGCATTTTTCCCCCATAAAGATGTTTTCTACAACATTAGGGGTTTTATAAATGTTGATCGGAACAGTCTCCAATATATTTGTCATATTCCCCTCGGCATAGACACCGTGCTTTGCTAAGGGTTTCACTGCCTGACTAACGTTTCTACTCACGGCTAACCTGAATTCTCTGATTGCCACATGAATGATCGCAGGGAGGAAATGAGATCGATCATGCATATCCTCCCACGGCCTTTTGGATCCAGTCATTTCCTCTATAATGGCCTCTCATGAAGGCAAGACGGTATCCAAACAGTCCTGGGAAGTTGAATAATTTCATAAACTGATCGTCCTCTTCTATTAATGAAGGAGTTTGATCTGAGTCTGTGGTGACTTGTTGGATAGCTTGGTAAGTGACCTTCTTTGCAGACAGTGGCATAGTCATCTCGGAATGTGTGTGACCTTCTACCGATTCAAACTGCCAGGTTAACACCCATGGATCTTATAGATACGATGTTCTGAATGAAGCTACTCTTGTAACGAAAGTCGGGAACTCAAATTTTGATAGCCGACTGGGGTGGAACGAATATAATACACCAGTGCTGGGAAATTAAAGGTAGCCATAAGCCAAGGACACATTCCAACACCAATACTCTCATTTTCTGACTGATATTTTTCGATCCATGGAACTGTGGATCCTGGATTTTCCACAGTGTTAGAGCGGTTAAAATCCATTTATTCAATAGTTACAATCCTTCCCTCATGGGGAAAACATAAAATTCAAAATACTGATGACACGACGACCGTCATCACGTAGGTCCAAATCCTTCCTAATAACATATTATATTCGAGTGGCACGCAGACTACCTCTACTTCTATGGAAATGGACTTTCCTACTAACTGAATTGGAAATGATGAAATAAGCATGTGTGGTCTAAACGATCATCCATCAAAAGTGGTTAACAAAGTGGGAGAAGGTGTGAGCTCTAGAGAGTCGATAGCTTTCCAACATGAAAAATAAATGACACACGTTGAAGCTCCTTCGTCAACGACGGTCCTCCTAATCATGTGTTTCACATATATAATGTTGATTTAAAAGGTTACATGGTAAGGAAGGCAAGTCCTTACATCAGTAGCATCAAACTTCATAGTGAGTTGGCTGGAAGCATCCACCACTCCGGTCACAGATAAAAATGTGGTGCGTTGTGCAGGGAAACTTTGAATCACCTCTAAAGTAGACATCGCAGATGGTGTTTGAGATAAATCCTCAACAATGGAATAGTTAGGTGCATATCAATCATTGGGGTTGTGTGATGCTATTTTATACACACCTTTCAGTGTTCGAGACATCGTTTCCTTTTCAGGTTTCTCCATGTGGAGAGGTCCCTGAGGATCTGAAGTTTATTTACCTTTCAATGTCGAATCTAGATTAATATAATCATGAGATCTAGTTGATAACGTAATCTCCTCTACTTTCGTATGATTTACCATATTAACGAATGAAAAATATATTTTTGGCAAAGGTGCACTCGAAGTGCCCCCTTGGAGATTAGATGTGGAAGGTACAACTTGCATATTTTGTTCTTGTGGAAATGGATTTTCAATACAACAGGTTGTGGTTATTGTTGTTGCAACTTTATCAAGCATTGGGCTTCTTCCATCTACGAGCATTGATGAGTAAGGTGATCATCCCCAAAAATCATGCATGGGACTTTCACCTTCCTCTTTTTGTTCTTTTCCCCCTCAACATTCTTATTATCCTTTTTATCATTGCCCCCACTACCCTTCTTTCCCTTTCCTTTCTTTTTCTCTCTGGGATGTTGAGGACCATTTTGATTCTTCGATTTCATAATGTGTATATCTAAGGACTGGGTGGTAGGGGTGGTTGAGCCAAGGGTCAGACCAGTTGCAATTGGTTAAATAGACAATTGATGCATCTGGTTAGAGACCATGTCTACGGATTTTATTTGTGAGGAACCGACAATACCATCATCATGTGGTCCCAATTTCGATTTTGACAAGTCAAGAGTCGACTATGTTGCATTGGGCATGATCTCATCGAGCATACCTAATTGGGAGTAAATTAACTCCAAATGTTGTGCTCTAAAGATTGTTTGTTATTTTGTAAACCACCCCTAAAGTTGAAACATCCTTGGAGATATAAGGAATTAATGAATTTAGGAACCATTCCAAGAAAATTTCGGGGGGGGACCGTGGCTTTGATCAAACTCTTATGTCTCCTCCATTCTTGGATATGATCATAAATGTGTGTAACTTTATCTTGTTCAAAGTTAGCTAAAAATTTTGTACCAGCATGGACAGGGAGTTGGGAGTGATTGAGGAAAACCATGGCTATATCACCAAACGTTGTGTACTTTTACCTCTCCAGTTCTATATGCCATTTAGTGGCACCTCTAGTGAGGGTGCATTGGAACAATTGTAACCAGATCAAGTCATTGTTCAACGAATTAGAAGAGCACCATAAGAGAAATTTCATTACATAATCTTGTGGGTCTTCACCATTCTTTCCTTCGAACTTTGGTATATTAGAAGGTAGTTTGGTGGGGATCACAGGCCAAATCGATTCATGAAAAATCGAGTCATTCATCAAATTTGACAAATCTGGCAAATGAAGAGTTGTCAGAAAGGGTAGCCTAGGCCGTGACACCGACTTTGGCATCTTGAAAAGAAGGTCATGGATTAAAACTGACACCGTGTTTCCATGAAGAGTTTGGGGATGAGTCAGAGCCTTGGGTGAAACCTTTCTTCTTGTTAAATGGAAGAAAACTCCCACCCATCTGATTATTGAATGGAAAAGCAGGATTCCCCCTTCAGACCCTCCTTGCAAGTGAAAACCTCCCTGCATGGGGTTACACTGACCGGGAAAGGGGTTTCCCCCTGAAGGCATCCCTTGCGAAGGGAAGTACCCTTGCATGGGATTCCACTGATCTTGGAAGGGGTTTCCCCTTTCCAACACTACATACATGGTGAAAGGATTACTCCCAAACCCACAATATAATGTGAACAGGGTCGAGGTGGATGGCATGCTAGCGAATTCGAATCCACTACCCATAGAAGCACCCCATCCCCCAAAGGGGTTAGGGTCAGAAGACTGGAATGCCCCACTCCCGATAGATGGGAACGGCGAAGGGATATGACCTCTACCCCAAGGAGGATTCACTTGAACTTATTTAGGGGGAAGACTTTGAATTATCCTTGATCGACGAGGTGGTTGATCAACCACTTTGAGTTTTCAGCTTTAGGTGACCACCTACGCACCTTCCTAAGCAATTCTACAATCACTAAGCACACCACTAGAAAATCCATAATAGTAAAAACAATCACAAACAAGATTTTCAATATCCCGACTAAGGTGGATTAGGTCCTGAGATTGTAATATTAACAAATTCAGGTAAGGACCTTCTGAAAGGAGGCACTGGTTGATTAAGTCTCGTGGAATGATGAACGAAGGAGTGAGAAGTAGTTATCCCGACCTCCACTAAGCATCCTTATATGGTGCAAGTACCCAGGCTTTGCGGGGAAACCTCCAACAGTAATGAAAAGTGTGATACGAAATATGCCCTGGGTACCATGGGAAACCCCCCGCAATCACCTTTGAGATCCCTAGGAAAAGAAACTAAGGTCACCAACCCACAGTCAACGTCTAGTGGGTACATTCGAAATTCGGGATTGGAAGTATGGGAAGGGTAACTAAGCTCGAAGCTCTTCTAGAGGACAGTCTACAAAAGGGCCAATGTCACTTCAGAAAATCTCAAACGAGGTATGGAGCTTCCATAGGACTGACACCAAGAGGGCCAATGACACTTCAAGAAAAATTCAACCAGGTTCAAAATTCATAGAGGACTGACACTAGATGAGTCAGTGTCACTTCAGAAGAAAACCCCAAACATGCTCAATCCACTATGCTCAGTTAATCCTTGGAGGTGTTATATCCTTGACTCTCCCTTGTGTGACCTTGTGTTTGAATCCTGTGTGAGAGGAGCTTCCCAGCTATACCTATGTGAAATTGGGTTTTTCATTCCCTAGCTCAAACTCCTAATTTTGTTTTCTAGCCTTAGAGAAACAAACTCTCCAACCTAAACCAAGGCCCTAACCAAAAACTAGTATGTTTACCCTATAAAATGAAAATGTCTAATTATTTTTAGTAAGCGTTCATTTTATGGGTTGTTATTTACTCAAAAGGGTTACGGATGAAACTAGATGGTGTTTTCACAGACTCGGCAAAAAAACACTTAAGAACACAAAAAGCAAGATGCAGTTTCTTCACTGAAAAATGAGTGCAACAATGCTTAAAATCAATAAAAACAAACTCTTTCTTTTATACTCTTTTCAAAAATGAAACTCTCTTTGTTATCATATGGAATATCTTAAATCACTTTGCAATGCAAACCTAAAATACTCTTTGAATGGAAATGCAAAACAAAGTGCCAAGGAACTTTGCAGACGATATTTATTTTCTTTGATAAAAGGCTATTGTAACTGAAACCAACAACTATCAAAAAAAGCAAAATGCATAAAGACCTGAGTGCTAGTAAGCAAGTTCTTTTCTTTAAAATTTCAAAGGCAAGGGAATAAGAGAAGAATGACCAGCAACCAAGTTGTTTGGTCTTTTTTGTTTCTCAAAGAAACAAAATGCAACTATGATGCAATTTTTATCTTTTCTTTTATGAACAAAGGAAAACGGGTAAAACGGAAGAAAGGAAACAATCTATAATTATTGGAATACAACAATCAACTGGAAACTAATCCTAGCCACACAAAACTAACCTTTCGACCCACCTAAAGAACTTTATAAAAAAAATACTAACCTAATAAAAAGCAAGAACTTTTAACATGACTTCAAATTTTTCAGAGACTTAACACAACAATCAAAGACAAAAGAAAACCAAGAAGGCTCAGAACACATTGAACATCCAACTTAGATCCTCCCAAAACTGAGAGAAAGTCATAAAGACCAAGTTCTCCAACAGATACACAATTGTGTACACAAAGAATAATGTACATACACTATTCAAACAAAGGAAAATCACATATATACTTTATTCAAGTAGAGACAAAGTGTGTATGGCTTAGCAATACTCAAAGAAAGATACTTCAACCCCAAAGGGAAGCTTCTAGAAACTCAGGAAAATTTTATGATATGGAAAATGATTTGAAAGAAATTCTAGAAAACATGAAAATTACAGAAATCAAGACAACACAAGAACCCTAAAACCGACCCAAACTAGGAGAAAAGATCCCCAGTATGGTTGCCAATTTTGTTATGGGATTTTTACCGTGTGACCTTGGGTCTGTGTCACAACAAATCCTAACCGTATTTAAAAGACAAACCCGACCCTCACACACAAAAACTTACAATAAAAATAACTACTTGGGAGAGAGAATAGAATACCTCACACCTTGTATCCAAACATTTGATGTAGTTCCTCTCTCTCGACCTTTGATTTGCTCATGATCTCTCCCTGTACCAACCTGCAAAAGGAGATCAAGCCTATACTGCAACAAGGGAGTTATGAAACCAAGTTACACATGTAATGTGAAAATTCAAATATGTAAAGCAAGTTAACATATATAAATAGATTGAAAAAAATTAGACATATATGGAGGGAAAGATAACTCTTTTATTGAAAACAATATAAGTAGGTAGTTACAACTTGACTCTAACTGTCGGCACTTCCTCGAAGCCAACTTCCCAGGTTCCTCGATTGGACCCTTCAAGAATCAACTCAACAAAGTGGCTCTTCCTCGAATGACTCAGAAGGGATAGGAACACACCCTACAATCATATATGAGAGAGGAAGGAATGTTAGAAAACAAGTTTCCAAATCAGAGGATGCTACTCAAAGGTTCAAGAAGATAGGGAAGCTTGCAAATCATTACCATAATCTTGCACAAAGGTTGTCTCTCCTCATCCATACCCCCATAGGTGATTTTATACCATCCTAAAGGAGTTGAGATGGTTATATTTTGTTGTGTATGAGACAAGGAAAGTTTGGGAACAAGCCAAGCCGAAAACCCCTCCCGAAAATGTGGAATATTTTTATTTTTTCACAAAATTGAGGGTATACGCAGTTTGTACACTAGAAAATAGTGTATATACGTGATTTGCAAATGGGTGAATAGCGTATGGAAACAAAAGTGTTATTTTTTACATGATTTTAATGAAGGAGAATGGGATTTAAGTTTGCAAGCTAGGGAATGGACTAGGCCATCTCACAAATGAAAATTGGTGTGGAAATTTGTGGTATAACACTTATGTGCAATTGATTCATCTTCTTCTTCATTGGTATTTGTTGTTTCACAAATGTCATTCCAAAAGTCATTGAAGATAAGAGTTATTTTGATCTTTCTGTACCATTCTCGGTAGTTTTCTTTACTAGTTAGCACCACACCGACGATGGAGATGAGAGAGAGCATCTTCCAATAGAACTCTCTTGATTTCTCCTCTCACTGCTAATCAAACTCGACTTCTCACATTCACATTCTGCAACTTTTGAAGTTGGTTCAGCTTCTCACATTCATGTTATTTTCTCATGGATTACAAATGGCATGGAACCACACAGAGTCTTAAAAAATATTAGAAGACATTTCCATGGGAATTTATTCTCACATCCTCCCAATCGACAATAGGATTTTCCATGTCTTGGAACAAAGAAAAAATGCATGAAATCTACCCCAATCAAGGGTAGAGGAGAATGTAGCATGTTGAAGCAAAATAGTTGGCTCATCTTCAACACAATGAATGGAATCAATAGCTCGTCTTCAACACAATTAATGGTAGTGTCCAAGAATTTTGAATTCTTTGTATGATAGGAATATCATTTTTGCAAGTAGCAGTTTTTCAAATAATGATATTTAAACCCCCCTCGCAAGTCTGTCTATTAAGGTCGGGAGGTTGAGATGCCTCGGATTCATAATATGGTGACTATGATAAAAAAAAAAGGCACTAAAAAGATAGCTAGCAGTGATGACAAAGCTCTCAATGTTTCCAATCTTGGAATAACTGAAGTGGCCATGGTTTTATAAAACCATAAAAAGGATAGAGTAGACTGGACCAAGAGATAAAAACCATGCATTGAGGATGTGTAAAGGCTAGAGTAGATTGATACCATATGTCACGGATTTGGAACACAAGAGTAGACCAAGAGATAAAAATGTAAGTGCCTCGGCAAGGATTCTTCTTCTATCCTACATTGTTAATGTAACAGAGTATATAGCACAAGAACAAAATTCAATCATATTTCTAATGACCACCCGATGAAGAAGAAAAAATCTTGTAGAGGAAGGGTTTACATGGAGAATATAGTTTACGTAGGAAGAGGACAACGGGATTTGACTCTCAAAACCATAAATACTAACACATGGAGAGTGATTTCTGAGCGGAAATGGCTTCATGCAAACTGGATTGAAGGAGTGAATGGACTGAGAAAGAATTAGAATCTTAGAGAAATGTACAGAGAATTAGTTGGACTGGAACGTAGAAGGATTGGAAGACAGGCGGGGCATTTTCTTCACGGGAAGAGAAATAAAATGACAAGATGAACTATTCATGGAGTTAACATGTGCTCTGATTCCACTATCAGGCCAGGTATGGGAAAAACTGTAACTCTGCACTTGATGCATTGTATTAACATAAGAACGTCTATAAATACAAATTTGAGTGATTGTTGGTCTTCACTTTCCTTGTTACTCTTCCTATCACCTGGGAATCTTAATATTTAAAATGATATTTACATAAGTAGAGCAATCCCAAGGATTACATATCCAACAAAATCCTTCTAACTTAAATCATTTTTCTATAGTGAAAAATGTTCATCACGCTAAAATTATATCATTAAAAAATTCAATATGATTTAGAGATTTAACTTCTCTGACAATGTTGATGCTAAGGATATCTCTAGATTGAGGGGCATTATCAATAGCCCTACCCAATGCTTCTACCATTAGAATATATAGGGTCAAGAGGACAGCATTATTGGATTTTTCTTGTTATTTGAAATTAGTATGCATACAAAACATTCACCAAGGGGGCATCCATGGATTATCCATGCATGTTTTAATCCAATCCACAAAATCATTCGAGAATCCAAATGTCTTGAACACCTCAAACAAGAATTTATGTCACACTTGATAAACTGCATTAGCCATATCTAAATTGATGAGCATATCTAGTTCTTCAACAAATCCACTGGAATGCATAGTCTCTTCTACTAGAACATTGTTTTCACTAGTTTTCCTCCCCTTCATTAAACCCTCTTACTCCTTCAAAATGTTCTTTGGAAGAAGAGGACACATTTTTGTTGTGATTACATTGCAAGTATCTTATATGAAACATTTCATAGGGAGATAGGTCCAAATATACTAAAGGAGAAGGAATTTCTCTTTTGAGATAAGTGCCATATATGAGTAACTGATGCCCCACCTAACTTGAAAGCTACATTTTGGGAGTGTTTATTGTGTAGAGAAGCTCTCTTTTCATGATTTTCCAATAGGCCTAGTAGAAATGTGTTGTAAATCCATTAGTCCCTAAGGCCTTGTTAGAGTCTATTGTCCACAATGCCACCTCCATTTCACCCTGCAAGATTTCCATCATTAATACTTCATTATCCTCTTCTATGAATATTTTTGGAATAGAGTGTAGCACTAAGATTAAGATATACCTTCTGAGTATCTATTTTGAAAGTGATAGTGAGAAACAATCAAGATATCCTTAAACCCATGTATTCTAGTGTCATCTACTAGGATGATCTTAGGTACATTATTTTGGAATGTCCTAGCTTGAGCTTGTTTGTGAAAATATTTGGAGTTCCCATTGTCGATTTTGAGCCATACATTGCTTTATTTAAGTGTCCAATGTTCTTCCTCATTTTGTTGGTATCTAAAAATATCAATAAAGGATTTCTATTTTTGAGATAGCTATATTGTAGTTAGTATTTCCTCTTCCCACTGAACATGAATGGAATCCAACTATTTTCAACAATATTTTGAGACTTTGTTCTGAGAGGGGAGATGTTTTTTCCATTCTTTCAAACCCCTCTTGACCACTTTAATATTTTGTTGCCAAAGAAAGGATGGAGAACTTAACCCCATAATGAACCAATAACATTGAATAATATCCCAAGATTCTTGATTCTCAAGCATAAGGGCTTGAATTTAAAAAACTTAGGTCCATAATCCTCTACTAAATCAAATTGTAGAAAATCCCACTCGATAGGAATGATTATGGAGATAATTTTCACAACCTGAAAKTTTTGTGAACCAAATAAAAGGCAAGTCTCTTAGAAATACATCTTGCTCCCACACTACAATTCCTCCATGTTTATGTACCTAGAAACTGTGAGAATTCATTAGAGCCTGGTCTATAATGATGGTGTCCACTTTCTGACAYGGATCCTGAATATAGGTCCTCCCCCCTCCCCCCCCTCTCTTCTCCTATAGAATTAGGACCARGTTGAGGTCRTGGACAAGGAGTCTCCCCTCCATCTACATTGAATCTCCAAGTTCCTTGAGGGATTTATAGTAAGCATTTTTGTCTAGATATTGATTTGGGACATAAATATTGAAGAAAATGTATGTATGAGTCATATTTAAGATATATTACCTAAGTGAATATCCAATTCACTCATTTCCATTGTTGAAGGAAATGTAGCTTCCTTGGATCCTAGAGAGTAGACACTCCCATTGAATATCCTTGAACATTAATGCTATGAACCAACACCTTGAGAATGATAAAAAATCAATGAATACAATCCACTTAGAGGGGGAAACCTCCTTTTACAATCTATCCAATTCAGAAGACGAGATAAGATTATTCTAAGACTATCTCTCCTTGGTGTGTGAAAGGTTCTAGCCAACCTACTAATATAAAAAATAAACTGTAATGAATGCTTATTATAGCCTTAACATAGGGGCCCAAGGGCCTTAAAGATTGTAAGTGAGGTTGTTTCTTCACGAATTTTCCCATTTAACTTCCTCTAGAGGCATATTCTTCCACTTGATTAGGTAATCCATAATGGTTCTATTCTGGAGATATAGAGAACATTGATCTGTAACTTTTTATGGTTCAAGAATCCACTTCCCTTCTTCATATAATTCTGGAAGTTTTATTTGCACTGGCATAGTTTGTCCCAAAACCGTTTTTAGGAAAGATACATGAAAAACCTTATGAATGCGAGAAGAATGTGTGGTAGGTAGTATTATACCACCTTTCTTCCAGAGAAATCCACTTCATCCATTGAGATTTCTTCTCAGAAGAATAACATCATAGATAAACTTCTAAAATATTTGTTAACTATTTATGTTTAACCATCTGTTTGTGGATGATATGTTGAACTCATATCTATTGTCGTTCCACTCATCTTCCACGATTCTTTCCAAAAATTCCTATGAATTTCGGATCTTTGTCACTTACGATTACTTTAGGAAGACCATCAAATCTATGAATTTACTTCATGAACACTTCTACCACTTGGCTTGTTGTATATGTACTTTGAATTCCACAAAAATGTGCATATTTTGTGACTTTATCAACAAACAAAAAAATGGAATCCCTACCTTCATATTTTGGTAAGCTTGTAATGAAGTCCATTAATATATCTTCCCATATTTGATTAGGTATGTGTAATGGTTGAAGCAACCTTGGAGATTTTACTGTCTCTCCTTTATTTCTTTGGAAAACCTGACATTCTCTTACAAAATTTTGAATATCTTTCTTCAGTCCTTCCCAAAAGAAATATTTTTTGATCCTTTGATATGTTTTAAGGAACCCTACATGTCCTTCTACCGAAGATTCATGGGACTCCAACCCTTAGTATTTGTTGTTGCAACTTTGATTGAGGGCATAAAAATATTCTACCCTTGTATCAAAGTATATCTCTCTTCCACTCCCAATGTTCCATAGAGTTCATCCCTTCCTTTATACATTGTATTTTTTGTTTAGTATTGTTGTCATTTTTCCATTCATGACGAGCTTCTTCTAGCCACACATGAATAGAATATGTACTAGAATATAATATTGATGCTTCTTTTATTCTAGAAAGAGCACCTGCTACTACATTTTCCTTCTCCTTTTTGTAGATTATTTCAAAATCAAACCATTGCATTTTTCCTACCCATCTTTATTGCTCTTCTAATGACAATCTTTGCTCCAAAAAGTACTTTAGGCTATCATGGTTGTCTTGAATTTAAAGTCCCTCCCAATGAGATATTATCGCCATTTTTTATTGCATGTTAAATTGCTTCCATTTCTTTTCCATATGTGGATTTCACCGAATATTTTGCCTTGAATTGTTTTCTTTCAAAAGCCAATGGTCTCCCTTCTTCTGTCAATATTGCTCCCATTCCTAGTTCATATGCATCACATTCTACTATGAATGTTTTACCAAAATCAAATGTTTCCAATACTGGTGTAGAAGACATGGCATCCTTTAAGAGAGAGAATGCCAAAGTAGCCTTATTATTCCATACAAATGAATTTTTTATTCAAGAGAGATGTGAGTGGGCATGCAATGGGTGCATAATTCTTAAAAAAAAAATAGATAATATCTTGTAAGATCCAAAAATCCTCTAAGACTCTTGGTGTTCTTAGGAGTAGGCCATTTGTAATAACTTGGATATTTTGAGGGTCCACCTTAACCTCTTCCCTTGAAACAATATGACCAAAATATTCTACTTCTTATTTCCCAAAAGAACATTTGGATCTTTTTACATACAATTAATTTTTCTCAAGAATTTACAGGACTTTATCCACATGTTTAATGTGGTCTTCCCATGATTTTCTATAGATAACTATATCATCAAATAAAACCAAAACAAACTTTCTAAGATTGGGTAGAAATTTTATGTTCATAAGACTGTGAAAACTTGAAGGAGAATTAGTCAACCCAAAAGGAATGACCAAGAACTCATAGTGTCGATCATGAGTTCTAAAAGTTGTTTTGGGAATGTCATATTTTCTTAAATATCTGATCTGGCGGTATCTTGATTTAAGATCTAGCTTTGTAAAATAATCCACTCCATGAAGCTCATCTAATAGATCATTGATATTTGGAATAGGGAATTTATCCTTTATGTTGATTTTGTTTAGATCTCTATAATCAAGAAACATCCTCCAAGAATTATATTTTCTTCTCACCATCACTAATTGAGATGAAAATGAACTCCTGCTTGGTTCAATTATAGCCAAATTCAGCATGTCGTGTACTATTTTCTCAATCTCCCCTTTTTGTTGATGAGGATACATATAAGGCCTTTTATTAGGAGGAGTACTTCTCAGTATTAGTTTGATTTGATGTTCATGATCTCTTGATGGAGGTATACCTTAAGGAATTTCTTGGAAGAACCTATATTGATTTTTTTAATGTGCATCTTAATTCCTCTAGAATATTTTCATCTTCCTACTTAATCTCCATAGAATAAAGTTTAACCACAACTCCTTGGCTACCATTTTTTAGGATATTTTTCATTCTATGAGAGTTGATCACTTGAGAAACTCCATATTTTAACCCTTTGAGTTCATATTGAATCCCTTCTAATTCAAATCTCATGAATAATTCGTTATAGCTTGTAGAAATTGTACCTAATGTTCTCAACCATTGAATCCCTAGAACAACATCTACGCTTCCAATGGGAATGGCATACATTGAAATTTCCAAATTATATTCTCCCATACTTAGTTTAATGTTGTGGCATTTTCCCACACAATCAATACTCCCTCCATTAGCAACCAAAACTTGAAAATTTTTCACTGAATATACAAAACAATTGAGGTTCTCTGCTAATTTTTTTTCAATGAAGTTTTGGGTACAACCCGAGTCAATAAGCACTATAAATTTTTTATTCTTAATGTAACCTATAATAATCAAGGTTTGAGGTGTTGAAAACCCTGCCAACGTGTGAATAGATATTTCACACCTATCTGAATCAATGGTGTACACAATTTCGGCCTCTATTTCCTGCTCTTTTAAGTTGACAAATTCTTCTTCATTTATTTGTGTAGATGCCTCCACTTCCTCTTCATCATTATTTTCCAAGGTGAATAATTTTGTTTCTTCACATTTATTCCCTTTTGACCATTGGTTGTTACAACTAAAGCATAGTATTTTTTCTCTTCTTTCCTCATTTTCCTTCAGTGATATTCGATTAGGTTGAGGTAAGGTTGTCTTATGATCCCAAAAACAATCTATGTTTCCTACATATGCTCCAATGGTAGAATTCTGTGTAACCTTATTATTGGCTTGAATATGACAAGCAAATTGCGTAGCCTCCATAATTAGAATGTTTTATAAAAAACTCATGTGTAATGTCTTCTTTTAATTCACCCATGTAAGCTTCCAACAAATGTTCATCACTTATGTTATCCACCCTTGTGGAAAATATCTGAAATTCTGAATTATAATCTTCAATATCACCTAAGTGCTTGATTCTTGTCAATTAATTGAAGTAGTCTTGGTCCCAAGCTTTCCCATATTGTGCTTCTAAGTCTCTTGTAAATAAACCCCAAGTATAATGATAAGATTGGGGCTTCCTTCTAACTACTCATTGATACCATTGATATGGTTTTACATCAAATTTCAAAGTTGCTATGTGAATCCTTTTCTTATAATCCATAATATTATGGAGTTCAAAATATTTATCTATTTAGTTCACCTAGGTAAAAACCTATGTTCTATCAACCTTCCTTAATTCAACCTTGGGAAGGTTCACTCCTTTTGGAAACTATCCATAAGTAACTCCACTATTGGATTTAAATCCCCCTGGAAAATTATTATTATTGGAAGGTTTTTCAACCTGAATACTACCTTTATTTGCCTAAGTCTATTTAGACACCTTATCAATTTTAGGGATCCTCCCATTTAAGGCTTCTATAATATTATGTTCCAACTTTCCATCCATCTTATGTTTCAATTGTTCCATCTTTATTTCAATATCTGTTAGAGTATTCACCAAATCAAACTTTTTCACTAACCTATCATTCAATCCATTGATTCAACTGTCCAATTTGAATAGTTGGTAAATTGTATCTCCTCATTTTCTCCATGAGTCATGGAGGATATTTTTGGAGGTTTAATTGGTGAAGTATTTTTTGTATCTTTCTTTGGAGCCATGGGAAAGAGTCATTGGGTCCTAAGGACAAGGGAGCGTTAGGTGTTATAACTCTCTCGTATACATGCAGGTTCCAACAATAGTACTCGACCCAATATCTCATGGAACTAACTAAGGAAGCTCAATCGTGCCCTTAGCTATACTACCCGACTACCCAGGTACTAGAGAGTGATCTCCCTTAGTGTTGTTCTCGTTGTACTATAGCAACAAGATAGTCAAATAGTTTATCTAAGGATGGTTTCAGGTACACCTAGGGGACTTCCTATATACACAAAGTCACATGGAAGTGAGATTTCATCTACAGGTATTGTCTAATGCGGTACTACTTGAATGGGTACAAACAGGGGTTACATGAGTTTCCAACCAGGTGAAACAATTTGTTTTCAACCACGAGAAACCATGTGTATTTACTACATATAATTTTCCCCAACCACAGTTTTACCTACTTAACAACAAATCTTGTGTTATTTAAAGATGTTAGAACATCTCTCTAAAAAAAATTAAAAATGAGCTTGCTAACCACAAAAAAACTCTTAAAATCACCAAAAACTAACTTATGCAAAAAAGATAACTTCCAAAAGAATTATCTCATAAAATAAAATGAGTCAAAATATGAAAAAAAATTGCATGTACTTCACTGTGTCAAATTAGGATTCTGAAAATTTCAAAGCCTGAAACTTCACTGAAAATAAATTACAACGAAAATGCCAAGATAATTGATTTCAAGATTAGTCACAAACCTTGTCTTCCATGGATTATATATCCAAAATTATAACGAACCAGAACCTCAAATTTTGACCATTGTACTATGATATTCTTCCTCAATCTCCACAAAATTTCATTACCTGAAACTTCCCAGAAAAAAATATAGAGAGAACATTCCAAGATGACTCGTCTAAAACTTATTTCAAGATGATTCAAAAACCCTATCATCCATAGGATATATCTCTGAAATTATAACGAACCAGAACTTGATATTTTTACCAGACATACTTTAATATGTCTCCTGAGTAACCTCCAAATTTTGTTGTCTGAAACATCCCAGAAAAACATTTATAGTGAAAATTCCAAGATGACTCGTCTGAAGCAACAAAACCCTAGGATCAATACTCTTGATACCAAATGTTATGAAACAACACGTCGAGAATGATAAAATGTCAATGAATATAGTCCACTTCGAGGGGAAAAACTCCTTTTACAATATATCCAATTCAAAAGACAAGATCATATTGTCACAAGACTTGGTCTCCTTGGTATATATATAGGAGACAAAGGGTACAATTATAATGAAAGGGACAATGAAAGGTTCTAGCTGACCTACTAATATAACAAATTGTTAAGCCCTAGACAAAGCCCCATGTCATGTATAAAACCCCTTATTAAGCCTTATATATTGAATTATTACATCTCTAGTGTTATATTTGTATGTTAGCTAGAACCCTTCATTGCACCATTTCATTATAATTGTACAATTTGTCTCCTATATATATATATATAT
>ML776953.1:813495-831329 GCA_009831015.1 Picea engelmannii | reverse complement strand
ATGGATCTTTTTATTTCAATCCAGTCAGAGAGTCATGCTCAGATTCACATTTCTTGTTCATAAGCCTGCTTGCTTTTGAAGTCCTTTAAAGCTCTAGGGGTTAACTTTTGGCTGTTCTCAATTTGAAATTTATTTCCGTCATCCTTGAAATTTATTTCCGCAGGAATTTTCTTTCGATTTTTCAATAGCAACCGATACGGTTTTGGACTTGAAATCTGAAGTTTAAACCTCATTAGCCTCCAAATGCATTAATGCAAACTCCTTGTCATCTTGATTCCTCTTCGATAGCAGCATACTTAATCTTGACTCCTCGTCAATTTGTTTCTAGATTTCCTATCCAAGTCAAAACGTTGAACCATGTGGCGCGTGCCACATTGCCAGATTTATCTAGTTGTTCTTGTTCTTGTAGTAGCGTTCTCATTGATTCCCAGTTATGGCACAAATTCCAGCATCCTTGGAGATACAAGGCCTAATGTCGTAAATGTTGGTGCTCTTTTAGCATTTAATTCTACGATCGGAAGAGTGGCAAAGACAGCTATAGAATTGGCAGTGAAAGATGTAAACAGCGATGAGACTCTGCTTAACGGGACAAAGCTACTACTTACTATGGTCGACTCTACTTGCAATGTCTTCCTAGGAACTGCACAAGGTTCGCAATCCAAACTTTGTTTTTTTATTTACAGAGGAAAGCTTTAGTGTCAGTGTTAGTGTGGCACTGTATCCAAAAGGACATGGTTATTTTAACCTTTACAATTTGTGCAAACTGATCATTGGCATCTAGGTATGGCTTCAGAATTTGAACTATTTCCAGTTAAATAGCAATATCGTGAATTTTATATCAAGCAGAACTCACAGTTTTAGGCAGACAAAACAAATATATCACCCTATTTTTTATTTTATTTTTACTTTTATTTTTATCAAAGAGGGTTCACAGTGAGGCACAACCAGCAAAAACAAATCCCTCTAAAATTTGATTAATAACAGGGTAGTTTGTGGTAGCAATGAAGTCCTTGTATAGAAAATAGAAAGTACAAGCATTATTATAATAGCTAATAGGAATATGCTTAAAAAGTATGCTATTAAACTAGCATAGCTATATGTTAATTTTAAAAATTTACAATTATATCTCATTGTCGTATAAAAGATTTATCTTTAAATTCCATTTCAGATTAGATTCATCATCAATTTCTTTGCCTTTTTTAAATCAAGAAATAGTTACTTTTCAAATTGTGAAATCTGAAATTTTAAATTAGATTCGTCATCAATTCCTTTGCCTTTTTTAAATGAAGAAATAAGTACTTTTCAAACTGTGAAATCGGAAGGTAGTATAAAATATAGAGTTGATTTATTTATTATTATTATTATAAGTTTATAATTATGATAGACTTTTTTTTTTAATGTAGATAATATTGTTTTTATACTAAGGAGTTTCCATGATCTTGAGAAGTAATGAAAAATCTTTAAGAATTGTTGCTATAGTATGGGTGTCATTGTTAACAATGATAAAACTAAAGTTACAATAATTAAATCTAAAAAGATTATTTATTTTAATTATGTGTATGGCAACAACAACTTAGAGGAAGTGACTTCATACAAATATCTTAGGAATAGATCTTTGTCACAAGTTTAACTAGAACTATAACATTGAGAAAAGGATAAATGGAGGGTGGAAAACTTATTATGGATAAGAAAACACTTGTAAGTCAACATTGGAAAGCTTATTATGGACTAGAAAACACACTCCAGTCACTCATATTTTCTAATATGGTTGTGAAGTCTAGGGTTGGAGCATCTCTAAAGAATCATGGAGAAAGATAGAGCAAATCTAAAAGCATTAATGTACAAGAACAAGATAAGCAACATGGACGACAAGAGGTGATCCAAGTGGACATCGGTAGTCACCCACCTATTCCACTGGCTCAAAATACAGTTTCCATCTTGGCATTTTTTCTACAGTTTTTCGGGTCCCAAACATTTGGGGTCATTTTGAGGCCCTAAACGATGTTTTTTTGATGTGGTAGTGCTCAAACAAAGATCGTATGCAAAAGTTATGCCCTCAGAAAGTTGATGTATCAACTACCCCCATCGAGGCCCACAAACCTTTTAGTGTTTCATCTTTCATGGTTAGGGTTTTGGATGTTTAGGATTTTCTCATTTATGATTTATGTTAAAAAGGCCTTTGGAGCCTCATTGTAATCATCTTCTTGCAAATGCACATAGCCATCACATCTATTCTCAGAGATAAGCTACCACCATTCTATTGAGTTCATTTCACTCTGTATTTTCTTTTACAGACTCTACATATTTCATTCCTTAATAGAAATTGAGTATTACTATATCTTTGTGTTTTTGTCTTATTTATATGTTTCATTTCGTTCCCTCATAAATCTATATATGTGGTATTAGAGCAGTCTTCTTATCCCCGACAAGGTTAGGGTATAAGGCATTGGGACTCGAACTAGTTGATCCTTTGGCAGATTGTCCTCGCCAACCCTGAAAGTCGCCAATGGCAGAGGAAAAGAGAGACGAGGGCGCAGGAGATCCTATTAAGTTGTTGTTCGCAGAAGTCCTCACGCAATTGAGGAACAAGACGATTGATAATTTTTTTCAAATCCTTCAGCAAATATCGAAAACAACAGATGCATATTCATCAAGCAACCACTTTAGGGGCACCACCCCCTTCAAGGTACAAGTTAATTTTGATATTCCTTTATTTGAAGATTAGATAGATTTGGATGCTTTGGATAAGTAATTAAATCTACTAGAAGGTTATTTCTTTGTCCACGATTTTTCCAATAAGGAAAAGATCACCTTTGCATTCCTTAAGGCGGTCCACCATCTCAAACATTGGTGGGAGACTTATTGTGAGTAGAACTCCACAAAGGAGTATGGAATATTTGGGGTCGAGCCCACTTGGGACTTTTTTATGGATGTCGTCAAGAAACAATATTACCATGTTGGAAACTACGACGACCAGTACACGAGATGGACCACACTACACCATGAGAGGGACCAAATAGTGATGGAGTTCACAAATACCTTTGATGCCTTGTGCACCAAGATGGGTATTGATCCAGATTATTTTGAGAATGACATGAAGGAAAAAATATAACAGAGATATAACAAGGAAATACATAGAGATATTGCAAGGAACAAAGTAATACAGTAAAACTCATATTTTATTAATGATTGTCTGGAATACAAAATATCGTAAAATGTAAAGCATAAAAGCTAGCTAGAATGGTGGTGGCTTATCTCTGAAGAGAGATGTGTCAGATATGCTCATTTGCAAGAAGATGTCTTTACAATAAGGCTCGAAAGAATTTTTTAACATAAAGCATTAATGAGAAAACCTGAAACATACAAAAACCTAACCCCGGAAGATGAAGCACCAAAAGGTTTGCGGGCCCCGATGGGGGTAGTTGATACGTCAACCTCCCGAGGCATAACTTTTGCATACGATCTTTGTTTAAGGAACTCGATATATCATTAGAAAGGTCCAGCCGAGGAGTGTTGAAATATTGTAACTACAAAGAGTATTCTAATTATTATTGATGTATTATTCATTAGATCAGTCCCCTTTTGTGGATTGATCATGTCGGGTATTGTAAATGACCAAATCCCCTTTTGAGGATTGGTCAAACCCTAATTGTAATGGGTTAAATGAAAAGTCGCCCCCATAATATATTAAAGTGGTTATAACCACCCATAATATATTAAAGTGGTTATAACAACCTAGAATGAGAAGTCGACCCTACCAGTGAAACGACACCCCAGTTCAACGCCTGCCAGATTGTATAAATAAGAGAGGCTAGCGCCTCATTTGCACACTCACTCACTTGATGATCAAAGCGCAAGTCTGGAGCTGTAATTGGAGAAGAAGAGAGAGAGAGAGAGAGAGAGAGAGGCATTCTTGGGAGAGGACTTTATGTATTTGTTTGAGTTATCTCTTGGCATTGTATTGGCTATCTATATTAAGGAATTTTTTGTTGGGTTTTCTCCCCCATGAGGGTTTCCCAGGATAAATGATGTGTCTCTTGTGATTGTGTATTTCTCAGTGATCCTATTTATGCTATGGTTATCTAATGAAATAAAATAAACCTAATAATAGCTTAAACCTTAACATGGTATCAGAGCTAAGCTGAAGAGAGCATCTTTCACAAGAGAAAGAGAAAAGCGTCATTGTTTTCGTACATGCAAATTAGGACTTTTTATTGAAGAAGAGTTTCAACCTCAAAACCATCTAGAAAAGTGTGTCCTAACCCAAGGAGTTCTTTGGCACCTTCAGCACACCTTTTCAGTGGGTAGATCTCCCGGAAAGTGAAACCCTAGTTTTCATCGGTACCAGAAAGCCAGAAAACCAAAAGTACCAGAAGTACCAGAAAACCAGAAGCACCAGTCCATAAATATGTTGGTCAAGTTTGAGTGGGTAAAAGTTGGATTTTCATAAATCTAACTGCACCAGCTTACTCGCCTCAACTCAGCGCATCTATCCCCTAGATCAGAATTTCAAAATTTGAAGTTTGAAAAATTAAGGTTTCCTCATAAAACCCTAAGTTGCAATTGCAGTTGCAGTCTCAGAACCAGTTGCAATATCAATTGTAGTTGCAGTATTAGTTGGAGTATCAGTTGTAGTACGAGTTGCAGTCACCCTTGAAGTCTTTAAGAGTTGGTGATCATTACCGCTGCTACCAGATGGTGCCACTACCTGGAAATGTCATCAGAGGTATGTACTCACACATGTTTAAACGGTTAATATTTAAAGGGTATTTGCAAGAGAAGGGATCTCTTTCCATGGATCCAGAAGGATCTCAAAATCCAACACATTCAAAGGAATAATGCAACTCAGGTGTGATTATTCTGATATGCATCTATTTGTCATGACATTATTTTGATCAGTATTGCATGTTGTAGCTATGACCATCATTCTAACCTTTGATCAAAATATGAGTCAAGGTATTAGATGAATTAAAAGTTGAGATCATAGAGTTTATCCTCTAACCCAACCTTCTATCAAGATAGTGTATTGTCTTAGTACAGAAGACAGGTTGAATAAAGCACTTGTCATCTTGAGTGAAGGAGACTTGGAAGAAAAGCAAGCACACTCATTCTTGAGGACAAGGCTCCAGGTTTCAGGTTTGATTAATCAAGTTGATAAGATTCAAAGTTACACATGACAAGTTGATGACTACCCATTTACAAGTAAACACTATAGTTGAGATAACAATATTTGTAAAGTATTATACTTGGTAGCATGTGAGCATATTGAGATAAATGCTTAATGTAATTATTTACCTGATACAACTAACATCTCCTTTAGGAGAAACCTCTTGTGTTAGTTCCAGGTTTCCATGGAGGAATGTTTGATCACAACACTATAAGAGTGTTGACCTCATTCTGTATTGTATTTCTTACTTTTGATCTTTGCTTCAGACAGGTCACAAGTGAAAGCTCTAAAGGAGCCACTATGACGATTGTTCATGTTGTTGCTTTATCTATTATTATCAAAAGAGTATTATTCTTGTGTGTTGTTTTGTTGACCTTGTTTCAGGTCACAGGTGATAACTCTGAGGAAGATATAGTAAAGGTTGTTGAAGGCAACCTATTATATGAGACATGAAGCAGACTATGTAGATGACCATATACACTCATGTACAAAAGAAGATGAAGAAGAAGTTATCTCTTGAGATTCAGAGTATCTCATATGAAGATTGATTGAAAGGAGCAGAAGGCTCCAAAGATGACCGAACATTAGAACATGAAGAAAATCTCATTTGAAGCATGACTCTATATTTAGACTTGGTATTCAAACACCAAGTATATCCTGTAAGAGATAATGAAGTCCTTGTAGACTCAGAATAAATCGAGAGTAAGCCTGATCTTAGAAAGGATTAGATGAAGAGACAACTTACAGAACTGGGAGACAGATGTCGTGGGAAGACTAGATCGTAGCTTCAGAAACTTCTAGGAGATATGAAATCTCTTGGGAAGATTCTCTTGTTTCAGTAACAGAGAAGAAAGCCAGTCAGAAAGACTAGGATATGGATTTTTCCGTGAGACTAGAAGAGAAGTCAGTATTGACTTCCAAGATTGATCTATACAGATCAATCATGTTACAAATGTACAAATCTTGATGTGTGTTCAGAGGATTCTCCAAGCAAGAGGGAGAAGACTATGATGAGACACTTACTCCAGTAATTGAAGAAATAGTTCCAATATTTATGAAGACAACCAGAACAACCATGATTCATATATAATATGAGATGCAGGGGGGAAATCCCCATATTTAAAATTGAGTGACAGTTGATGCATTACATTAGTTGGGTCATGGAGGCATGACTACAATGAAATATAGAGTCACCTCCATGAAAGAAGAAGAGCTACCTTCAATATCAGTTATTGATCCACTCTCAAATGAAGTTGTTGCCATGATGGAGTAAGAGGAGTTACTCCCAAACCTCAGCAGTCACAATGAGAATGGAGCAATCATTCTCAGCTTCAGATCAATTGCAGGTGCAGAGTCCCAGTTCCAAAAGGAACAGTTGCAGAAAGAGGAGAGGACATACTCTCAATCAATGAGACAGATAGTGCTTTGCAGAGAGCACACAAAGCTAGCACATGATTGTGCATATTGAGTTGCACCTGAGAAAATGTACCAGATTGGTACAATGTAATGAGAAACTTTGATTTGAAGATTGAATATAGAAAGACTCATGTCTGCCATTTGAAGGGAACTTTATACATGTTGAAGAAATCTCCTAGAGCTTGGTATGGAAGAATTGACAGTTTCCTGACGAGCTTGGGCTTTACCAAGAGTAAAGTTGATTCTAACCTTTATCTCAAGGTGATGAATGATGAGCCAATGATGTTACTACTATATGTAGATGATGTATCCTTGACAAAGATGAAGAAAAGCTCATCAAAGATTGCAGAAGAATCTCGCCACAGAGTTTGATGGAAGACCTAAATGCATTATCTCTTAGGTCTTGAAGTTTGGCAGAGCACAAAGAAGATCTTCCTTAACCAAGGGAAGTATGGAGTTGAAATCCTGAAGATATTTGATATGTTGGAGTGCAAGTCCATGAATACACCCACGGAAACGAAGATGAAGCTTTTGGTCGATACTTCGTCAGAATTGATTGATGCCACACTGTATAGACAGATCATTGGATCATTGGTGTATCTAACGAACACCGGACCAGATATCTGGTTTGTTGTGAACACCTTGAGTCAGCTTCTGGTAGAACCCAAACATGTTCACCTAGTTGCTGCAAAAAATGTGATGAGGTACCTTAAGGGTACATTAGATTATGGTCTCAGTTATGATGGAGACCATGATTTCACACTAAGTGGGTACACTGATTCAGATTGGGCTGGAAGTGTCTCTGATAGGAAGAGCACTTCAGGATGTTGCTTCAGTTTGGGGTCATCCATGATCTCATGGAAGAGTAGGAAGCAATCAAGCATTGCCCTTAGTACAGCGGAAGCAGAATACATTGTTGTGTGTTCTTCCAGTTGTGAAGCCATATGGCTTCGTAAGTTGTTAATTGGTCTATTCGACCTAGAGATGGAAGCAACCACGATTCTATGTGATAACCAGAGCTGTATAAAGATGACAGAGAACCCTAAGTTCCATGACAAGTCAAAACACATAGATATATGGTATCATTACATCCGTGACATGGTGCAGAGAGGATCCATAAAGCTCCAATATGTTAGCACGAATAAACAGGTTGTTGATGTGTTGACCAAACCTCTATCTCATGTAAAGTTTGATCACTTTCGAGATAAGCTTGGTATAGTCCAAAAGGACCTCCCTCAAAAGGGGGAGTATTGTTGTGTTGATTTTCCAGCCTAGTGTTGTGATGCCAACCTCGTGCTGATGATATTCCAGATTAATTGATGTGTTGAGTTGCTAGCCTAGTGTTGTGATCCCAGCCTCGTGCTGATGATATTCTAGCTTAATTGTTGTGTTGAGTTTCCATCCTAGTGCTATGATTCCAACCTCGTGTTGATGATATTCCAGCTTAATTGTTGTGTTGAGTTTCCAGCCTAGTGTTGTGATGCCAGCCTCGTGTTGATGATATTCCAGCTTAATTGTTGTGTTGAGTTTCCAACCTAGTGTTGTGATGCCAGCCTCATGCTGATGATATTCCAACTTAATTGTTGTGTTGAGTTGCCAGCTTAATTGTTGTGTTGTGATTCCAACTTAATTGTTGTGTTGTGATTCCATCTTAATTGTTGTGTGGTGTTGTCAACTTAATTGTTGTGTTGAGATCCCAGCTTAATTGATGTGTGGTGTTGCGAGCTTAATTGTTGTGTTGAGATTCCATCTTAATTGTTGTGTGGTGTTTCCAGCCTCATGTTGTGATGATGTTCCAGCCTCATGTTGTGATGATGTGTTGCCAGCTTCATGTTGTGGTGTCAGCCTCGTGTTGAAGACTCTCATCCCAGTGCTGATGTTGATGATGCTCCAGCCTTTGTGTTGTGTTTTTGTTGTTATTGTTGATGATGATGTATTAGTGTTATACTAATCCATGTTGATGCAGATGTTGATGATGCCACTTTAGTTTCTTGTTGAAGATGATGATGATGGTGCCACTTTAGCTTCTTGCTAAAGATGATGATGATGATGCCACTTCATCTTCTTGTTGAAGATGATGATGATGATGATGATGCCACTTCAACTTCTTGCTAAAGATGATGATGATGATGCCACTTCAGCTCCTTGCTAAAGATGATTATGATGATGATGATGTCAATTCATATTTCATGCCGAATATGATGATGTTACTTTAACCTCACGTTGAATATGATGATGATATTACCTTAGCCTCATGCTGATGAGGATGATGATTCCATTCCATCTCTCTGTTGTGAATGATGATATTGATGATGAGAAAAACTTCTGATGATTTATAGATATGTCAATCAGTGTTCCAAGATGTAGTTGATGATGTTGCCCTCTCTCTCGTCTGATGTTGTTGTAGAATACCCTTCTTGTTAAGGGGGAGTGTTGAAATATTGTAACTGCAAAGAGTATTCTAATTATTATTGATGTATTATTCATTAGATCAATCCCCTTTTGTGGATTGATCATGCCAGGTATTGTAAATGACCAAATCCCCTTTTGCGGATTGGTCAAACCCTAATTGTAATGGGCTAAATGAAAATTCAGTCCCATAATATATTAAAGTGGTTATAACCATCCAGAATATATTAAAGTGGTTATAACCACCCAGAATGAGAAGTTGGTCATGTCAGTGAAATGACACCCCAGTTCAACGCATGCCAGATTGTATAAATAAGAGAGGCTAGCGTCTCATTTGCACACTCACTCACTTGATGATCATAGTGCAAGTCTGGAGCTGCAGTTGGAGAAGAAGAGAGAGAGAGAGGTGCATTCTTGGGAGAGGACTTTCTGTATTTGTTTGAGTTATCTCTTGGCATTGTATTGGCTATCTATATTAAGGAAGTTTTTGTTGGGTTTTCTTCCCCATGAGGGTTTCCCAGGATAAATGATGTGTCTCTTGTGATTGTGTATTTCTCAGTGATCCTATTTATGCTATGGTTATCTAATGAAATAAAAGAAACCTAATAATAGCTTAAACCTTAACAAGGAGTACACATTCTGAATGGACAAGTAGATAGAAAGCATCATTTAGGGCCTCAAAACAACCCCATAATTTTAGGACTCGAAAAACCGTATAAAACTTTTTAAAGTGGAAAATTGTGTTTTGAGCCTTTGGAATAGGTGGGTGACACCTGGATCATTCCTCCCCCGTTAGGAAGCAATGGTTCTCATTGCGTCAATTTCCCGTGGGAGATGGGGAATATTTTGTTGAATATGAACCTTGGTGAGTTAGTTTCCTTGTTGAAGAAGTTGTCATGCTTAGCTTGTCGAAGGATGCCATGAACCTGTTATTGGAGGGGTTGGATCCGTTCAACCATTCTAGCTACATGATCTTCATGAGTGTGGAAGGACTCTATTGGTGAATATGCAACATGATGAGCTATATCAATGGGAGATAATGGCTGGAACCCTAAGCACATTGAAAAAGGGTTGTGGCCATTAGAGCTATGAAGGGATATTTTATAGTATTGATTGACTGGACAATGCGAAGGCACCCCCATAGGTGAAGTAAGAATATCTTTGTGCTCTTCTACAATCTTGTCAACCTACTTCTGGTGGATAGAAAGGTCTTGGGCCAAGGTTGTAGTGGTTGCAGTGTCTTTATGTTCACCTTCTAACTGAATTATGAACAGGATAAACTTTGTGGTATGAGAGATTAATTTTTAGCACTATTTTCCTGAGACAATAGTTGGAACTACCTCTGGTACCCTGTAGAGTTGACCTCCCCAGAGTAACGATAACACTACGGGGTCAAGACTCATAAATAGCATGACACTTCCACATATATGGTTGGCCTAAAAGAACATCACAAACTATCAATGGGGAAACATCACATAGTACCTCATCCTTGAAGGGCTTGATGTCGTAGGAAAGGCAACATTATTGGTTGATGCGAAGATCTCATCCTTGGCAAAGCCACCCGATGTTATATGGTTGTGGGTGTGGTGTTGTCGACAAATCCAATTGTTTGACGACCTCTATTGAGATTAGGTTCTTTTTTCTTCTGCAATCAATAATGAAATGCAATCGGGCCCCCTTCACCCACATATGTGAATGGAAGAGGTGATCCCCCTCCTCAAACTCCTCTAGTTCTTCTGGTTGGATTTTTGTGGTCGCGATGGTAGAAATGGGTTATGCATCGATGATCTGTTTTTTCTTATTGTTTTTGGAATCAAAGTCTGATTTAGGGTTCGAATATTTTTCTTTGAGCTTGGCCACCAATGGTTGTTTTGAGGAACATTCATCGGTGTTGTGCCAAGGGATTTTGTGGAAGTCACACCACTTTCCAGTGTCCTTCTTTGTCTTCCTATTACCCTTATATTCCTGCGGTTTGGATTGGTTGTCTTGAGGTTGGTTGTTCTTTGAGTTAGGGGCACCTTTACCATACTTCGGTTGTTGTGGATTTGCATACTCAAACTCTCGCTTGTTCTATTGCTTAAATTTCTACTTGATTTTGACAGCATATAAATAAGCGGCTCACAATGATGAGATGCCTAGAAACTCCATTTATGTTTGGATGTACCTGTGTAGACCCCCATGATATTTTAGAACCAGATGTCACTCAGATTATTTGATACCCATCTTGGTGCACAAGGTACGGAAGGTATTTGTGAACTTCGACACTGTTTGGCCCCTCTCTTGACTCGGTGTGGTCCATCTCATGTATTGGTTGTCATAGTTTCCAATAGGGTAATATTACTCCTTGATGGCATCCATAAAATCGACCCCAACTATTCCAGACTCCTCTGCAGAGTTTTTCTCACAGTAAGTATCCCACCAATATTTGACATGAGGGGAAGCCTTCAAGAGTGCAAAGGTGATATTTTCCCTATTGGAAAATTTGTGAACAGATAAATAACCTTCTAGTAGATTTAACCACTTTTACAAAGCATGTGCATCTATCTGATCATCAAATATAGGAATATCAAAATTAACTTGTACCTTGAATGGGCGACGTCTCCAAAGTGGTTGCTTGATGAAGATATGTCTACTATTGTTGGTAATCATTGAAGGATTTGGGAAAAATCTTCCATCATCTAGTCCCTTTGTCGCACAAGAACTTCTGCAAGCAACAGCTTAATAGGATCTGATGCTCCCTCATATCTCTTTTATTTCACCATGGTAGGCCACTTGGGTTGGTTTTCCTCAAGAGAAACTATCTCAAGAGCGAACTCTCTATACCCTAACCTTGTCGGGGATATGCACTAAGAAACGACAAGGAGCAGACTTCTCTACCATTGATCCCGATTATTGTGAGAACGACATGAAGGAAAAAATATAACAAAGATATAACAAGGAAATACACAGATATATTGTAAGGAAGACAGTAATACAAAAAAACTTGGATTCTATTAATGACTATCTGGAATACAAAAGACTGTAAAATGCAAAGCACACAAGCTAGCTAGAATGGTGGTAGCTTATCTCTGAAGAGAGATGTGTCGGCTACGCTCATTCGCAAGAAGTTGTATTTAAAATGAGGCTCGAAGGCCTTTTTAACATAAATCATTAATGAGAAAAGCCAAAACGTCCAAAAACCTAACCCTGGAAGACGAAACGCCAAAAGTTTTGTGAGCCTTGATCGGGTTAGTTGATATGTCAACTTCCCAAGGGCGTAACTTTCATACGATATTTGTTTTGGGAACTCAGTATACCGTTGGAAAGGTATGGTCAAGGAGTACACATTTTGAATGTAAAAATAGATAGAAAATGTCATTTAGGGCCTCAAAATAGACCCGGAAAACCGTAGAAAATTTTCCAACGTGGGAAATTGTGTTTTTGAGCAATTGAAATAGGTGGGTGGCCACCTAGATCATGTATCAGAGACTCTGAGTGGCATATGGTTATAAAATACCATGGGAATATACATAGGTACATTCAAATTTCAAACAGAAATGGAGTTTATGTACATCTCTTTGTTGGGAACCGCTTATTAATATGTTGTCAAAATCGAACAAAAATTTAAGTAGAGGAATAAGCAGGAGTTTGGATCTACGAATGCATCACAACAGAAGCTAGGAAAAGGTATCCCTAACACACAGAACAAAGGAAAAATCAAATATGGACAATCTCAGGACAACCATTCTAAGCCGCAAACAAAGAAGTGTAATGGGAAGACGAAGAAAGACACTAGAAAGTGGTGTGAGTTCCATAAAATCCTCTAGCACAACATCGATGAATGTCGCTTGAAACAGTTATTGATGGTCGAGATCAAATCCTCAAAGTCAAATCCAGGCTTCGACTCTAATTTATATCTAAACAAAGGGAAGCAAATCATTGATGCAGAAACGAGTGCCACAATCACTACCACCAAGATCCATCCAAACGAACCAGAAGATCCAAAGGAAGGTGAGAGCCTTTTTCACTCGCAGATGTGGGTGAAGGGTGCTCCACTACATTTCATTATTGATAGAGGAAGCCAAAAGAACCTCATCTTAGCAGAGGTCATCAAGCAATTGAATTTGTCAACAACACCACAGTCGCAGTCATGCAAGATCGGGTGGCTCAGCCAAGGAAAAAATATCAACGTCAGCCAACAGTGTCGCATTCCCTATGGAATCAAGCCCTTCAAGGATGAGGTATTGTGTGATTTTTACCTACTTGAAGTTTGTGATATTATTTTAGGTCAGCCATATATGTGGAAACATCATGATTTATGAGTCTATACCTCCTAGTGTCATTGTTATTGTGGGTAGACAATTGAACGGGATACCAAAGGTAGCTCCACCTACTGCAATTTTTTTGGTCTCAGCTAAGCAGTGTAGGATGGTCATCTCCCAAACTAGGAAATTAGTGCTCTTCATGATTCGCTCTCATAGTGAACGAAAGGTCACGACCACATCCATGGCCTCCGCATAGGGCTCCTCTATGCAATGAAAGCAAGTGGACAAAGTTGTTGAGGAATACTGGGACATCTTCACCTCACCAATTAGGGTGCCTCTGCACTATCAGGTCAAGAATTCAATTGAGTTGACCCCTGGAATTCCTTTTCCTAATGGGCCAGTGCATCGGCACTCTCTCCTAGAAAATGAGGAAATCAAGTGCCATATTCAAGTGATGCTCCAAAAAGGGCACATTCGACCAAAATCCTCACACTGCAGAAGTCTAATCGTGATCGTACATAAGAAATATGGGACACAATGACTCTATATTGATTACAAATCTTTGAACAAAATCACAACTAGGAACTGGTACCCAATTCCCCGAATTGACGACCTTCTCGAACAACTCAAGGGGGACAAGTACTTTAGTAAGATTGATCTGAAGTTTAGATACAATCGGGTCCCCATAGAATAGACTGATGTATAGAAGACTGCTTTCAAGTCAAAATAAGGTCTTTTTGGGTGGCTCGTCATGCTCTTTGTCTTGACAAATTCCCCAATAACTTTCATGAGGTTTATGGAAAACATCTTTCGGGCCTTCACTAATTCCTTTGTGGTTTTATATCTGGATGACATCCTCGTCTTCAACAAGAGATGGGAAGAACACTTGCAGCACATTCAGTAGGTCATCCACATTCTATGGAAACACAATATATATGCTAACTTAGAGAAATTATCCTTCCGCATGAACAGGGTCCAATACCTCAGATACATTGTATATGAGCAGGGTGTGCATGTTGATCTAGACAATATCCATGCCATTCGTGATTGGCCAGCCCCGACAACACAAACCAAGCTTCAGAGCTTCTTAGGCCTTTCCAACTTCTATCGTAGATTCGTATTGGGGTTCTCCAATATCGTATGGGCTCTCATCCAAGTGACCAAGGGTGGTTGCAAAACCAAATTTGTGTGGGGAAGATCACATCAGAAATCCTTTGATGATATAAAACATCGCTTATGCTTATCCCCAATTCTCACCTTACCCAATATGCAACAACCATTTGAGATTGAGATAGATGCTTTTGATTATGTTGTTGACGCCATTCTCACTCAGCACAGTCATCTGGTGGCCTATCATAGTGAGACACTATCAGATGTTGTTTGTAAGTATCCCACCTATGATAAATAAATGTATTCCATCGCATAATTATTTCGTTAATGGAAGCATTACATTATGGGTATGGAGACAGTCATCCATACAGATCAAGGACCTCTACAGTTCATGCAGACATTAGGAAAAATCTAGAATGATCGTCATCAAAATTGGTCCACATACTTGCAACAATATCACCTCAAAATTAAGTATAAGAAAGGGAGCACCAATCGCATTGGTGACTGCCTCAATTGACCTCCAATTGTATCACTAACCACGGTGCTCAACTCTTCTGGGAATGAGACCTACGGGTTGTCCCAACTCTATGAAGTGATCATGACTTCGCTATGACCTACCAAATGTTGGGAACATGCAAATTCATTGTCGCTTTCCATCTTCAAGATGTATTTTTATGCCATCTAGGTCATATTTGTGTCCCTTCAAGCGAGCATGCGAAGCTAATTTAAGAATCCCACTATAGTTTGGTTGCATGACACTTTGTCATGGAGAAGATAGTGGCAGTACAACAAAAGTATTTCTATTGGTCGAAGCTTCGACATGATGTTAGTGAGTATATCAAATCTTGCTTGCCTGCTGCATTTTCAAGCCAACCATTACAAAAAAAGGATTGTACACCCCTCTGGTGACTCCCAAAAGTCCTTGGGAATCCATCTCGATGGACTACATGTCAAGTATCCCCTCCACCAAGAATGGAAATGACTGTGTATTCATGCTTGTTGATTGATTATCTTAGATGGTCATTCTGATCATCTGCAAGAAGAGTATCACATCTAAGGTCACTACCAAGAGATTCTTCAAGTGTGTACGGGTACACTTCGGACTACCTCAGACCATCATATCAGATTGGGACAGTTAATTCTTGAGCACATTATGTTCGAGCCTCTGGTCGTTGTTGGACACCAAGCTCACCAAATCCACTACCTTCCACCCTCAGACTGATGGACAGACATAGATCGTCAATAGGATGATCATGCATATCTTTTCCATGTGAAACTCCAAGAATCCACACACATGGGATGAGAGGCTTCCTTATGTCCAACACAGCTACAACAGATCCCTCCATATCTCAACCGACAACAACCCTTTTCAAGTGGGCCTCAGATTTCAACCTTTGGGCCCCATTGATGTAGCACTGCCCTTTACATCCACATAGGTAGAATCTTCCCATGGTTAATCTAAGGCCAAAAAGGCCACCAAACTCATTGAACTAATTCAACACATCCTCCAACATGTCCATCATATTTTGTAGAAATTCAATGTTAAGTACAAGCAGTGCCATGATTAACATTGGGTTCCCCAAAAGTTTCAGTTAGGCAACAAGGTTTGGTTGCATTTGCAGAAATAGAAACTTACCATTGAAAGTTGAATCCAATTCGTTATGGACCCTACACGACCATCACCAAGGATGTGGGCAACAATGATTTTGAGCTAAGTATTCCCCACTTCCTTGGCTTACACCCAGTATTCAATGTGGACCTCCTTCGACCATATTTTCCACCACTACTAAACACATCGGAAGTGGCAGAGAAGCTGACACCTACAGAGCTCAAACTTGACTGCATGGAACAAGAAACCATTGATCGGATCATGGAGACACAGGTTAAGTGCACCCACCTACAAAATATCCAACTCTATCGGGTTGTTAAAGTAGGGCATCTACTGCACCAAGGAAAGTGGCTCACCAAGCATCAAGTTCAACAAAAGTTTCCCCATTTGATGGGGTCACTCAACACAATGGAGACCACTGCTTCCTAAGGGGGGAGGAATGATCCAAGTGGAAATCGGTTTTCTCCCACCTATTCCATTGACTCAATATAGAGTTTCCATCTTGGTAGTTTTTCTACAGTTTTTTGGGTCCCAAACTTTCGGGTTCGTTTTGAGGCCCTAAACGATGTTTTTTGACATGGAAATTCTCAATACATGCTACATGCTTGTATTGGGTTGTTTGGGATGTGTAATCCTCAAATATACTTTTCCAAAAGAATATCGAGCGCCCCAAACAAAGATCGTATGAAAAAATTACACCCTCAGGAAGTTGAGATATCAACTACCCCCATCGAGGCCCATAAACCTTTTTATGTTTCATTTTTGGGGGTTAGGGTTTTGGATGTTTAGTGTTTTCTCATTTATGTTTTATGCTAAAAAGGTCTTTGGAGCCTCACTGTAATCATCTTCTTTCGAATGCACATAACCATCACATCTCTTCTCAGAGATAAGCTACCACCATTCTAGCGATTTCATTTCACTCTGTATTTTCTTTTATAGTCTCTGCATATTTCATTCCTTAATAGAAATTGATTGTTATTGTAATTCTGTGTTTTTGTCTTATTTTTGTGTTTCATTGTGTTCCCTCATAAATTTGGATCAAGAGGCTTCCTAAGATTGCTTCAAACTCCAATGAAAATCGCCTATGGCTCAAACGAGGTGGCATAAAGATGTCAAGTCTTGGGTAAATCACCAATGAATAAAGGAAGAGGTTACTCTGCATAATCACGATAATACTAAAAATATTATTACATATAAATTTAAGGAGAAATTGTGGTCTGGTAAAAAAATAGAAAATAAAAGGAAATTAAGATACTATAAGGAGGTGATCAACCATAATCTAAAAGATCAAAAGTATCCCTTTGTTTTGACTAGTGTAAAGAAAAAAATAAACATTGTTAAGATAAGAACAAACCCTCACAAGCTCCCCACAATTCTTAAAACCTTGTGGGTGGAAAGAATTTGTCATCTTTGTGAATAGAGGATTGAAGATAAAAAGCACTTTCTCTTAGAATGTCCTACATACACCCACATTATATCACAATTTCTAAATATTTATAATATTAATGTTCCTAACATGTTAACTCATCAAAATTGCTTAAAATTCTAAAGCAAATCAAGTAATTACTTACCTTTCCTAAGATAGCAATCATCATCATCATCATTAATTTGAGAGAAATTAAATATTTAAGAATATTAAAAACTTTGTTTATGTTTAAAGAGTTTAAGTTGAACCCATTATTATGTATGCATATATTAATTAATATTGGGTATTCTTTTGTTTAATTTTCTTTTTCCATATCTCAAATTTTTAATTATTTTTATATTTTTGTATCGAGAGACACTTTGTATAATCTAAGTCAATAAGATGTATCATATTTATAACATATATAACCTAAAAATAATTAAATAATATAAAAGAAAAAAAAAAAAAAAAAAA
>ML776953.1:783353-813437 GCA_009831015.1 Picea engelmannii | reverse complement strand
ATATATATATATATATATATATATATATATTAAATCCAACATAAATACAATTAGAAAATGTAATGTCCCCTTCCAAATGATCGCTCTAGGAGGACAACTTAGTGGTCTATTTGATTCCTGTAGGCCATAGTCAATAATAAAAAGGGAATTAATGGATTAATTATTTAATGTCATTTGAAGGAAAAAACAACATTATAAAGTGACATTGAGTAATTAATTAAAAATGGTGAATAAGACAATAGGTCATGGTTGGCGGACTCATGGAACCTGAGGCCCAACCACAGGCGCTAGGGCCGCAGGCCTGAGTGAGGGTCTAGGAAGGCTTTAGGTTTTTTTCCCAACGTCTTTTTTTCTTTCCCCTATCTCACGCATATTTTCTCCAGTCATCTCCCTTCTCGCCGACATGGTTTTCTCCCCGGAAGTCGTCACAACAAACCTTTGGAAGATTGTCGACCAATGGGCTCCCGCACAAATCGTGAGGTATCGACTTTCACCATCATTTCCCGTCGCAACGGAGGATATCGAGCTTTTAGATTTTGTAACACCCTAGGTTTTGAACCCCCATTTTAAATAATGTATTGTTACAATGCTGAGAGGCCAGGGTGCCCAAACAATTATTAAAAGTCTAGTGTGCCCAAGACATGTAATGTTTTTATCATTATTAATAATAAATACATGGTTGGCTACTAGACGGACAAGGACTATAGTTATAGGGGGCTATTATTCCACAAGAGAGGGGTCTTGAGGGGCTAAGTGTTTATTCCTCTATTAATTACCCTTTTTGCCTAAGGGAGGGGATCGATTACGTGAGCTTCTTGGGGGAGGCCAGGAGGTTCTTGATTCCCCACGAAGTTACTTAAACCCGCCTATGGTAAGATGGGGGGGTTCGACTGATGGCTTGTTCATTGATTTTCCTGTACATTCATTCATTTCCCTCACGCACTTTCATCCACTCACTCGCCCATTCATTGATCCATCCTCATTCAGGTCTTGGCTTGGGAAAGGGAACCAAACTGTTGAATATTAGCCATGGGATAGTTGACTATAATGGTCACTGGTGCAATCCAGCTATTACCTGGGGCCTGCATGTCTGAGATGCATTGGCCTGTGCCATGTTTTTCTCACAACTGCGAGTCCTGAGAGTTCCAGGATTGAGATTATGGACCAACTATGTTGGAGGCCCTGGTAAAAGGAGAAGGACTGCCTAAGGGACTGTGTGGTAGAGAAGGGTGGAGGTTCGTTCTCTTGGGGTGGTACAGATTGGGTGGAAGAGAGTTGGGTACTTGGATTGTTGTGGGTGTTGGGAAACCTGTGAGAGCTTGAGAGCTAACTGGTTTGGGAACCAAAGTACACTCTAGAACCATCCTTGTGGATTCATATCCCTGGCTCAGGGATGACACTGCTGTTGATATTTGCAGCAGTGGTGTCTACGGTTGGTTGGAACGTCCTTGGTCTATAGCCAGTTGGTGTCGCCTTTTTATAAAGATAAGTGCTCTCTGTTGTGATATTATTATCTGTGTATGAATGTATTATGTTGTGTATTTTAATTATCGTTTAACTAAATCTTAGATTATGCATGTGTGTTGGATATTGTTGTGCATGTCGTTAAATCTTGTATCTTATGTGTTCTTATTAATTAAAGAAGGTATCGGTAAGAGTAAGAAGTCCAAGGGTGGGATTGAAGGTAGCATTCCCCGGCCTGTGGGTGGTTGGGTATGTTACAGTTTGGTATCAGAGCTTCTAGTTGAAACACCAGGTCGATATGGGACAAGTTTGTTGGTTAGATTCTCGTGGTTGAGATCGAACTCTGACCGCGAAGTTGAAAAGCTCAGAAAGAATGGCATTGCAAAATCTACGTAGGAGTTAGATCGTTAGAGATCCGTTGTAAGGGGTTCGAACGATCATGACCATCCCCCTTCGAATTCGAGAGCGATCGCCACTGTAGGATTAGGAGAGATCCGAGATCGTTGGATCGGAGGACGGGTGAACAAGGGTCGTCTGATGAAAAGGAAGCAAGGAATAAAGTCACAACTGTCAGATCCCATTGGAGAGTGAGATCAACAGACACGAGGCATTGAGGGGAACCAAGTTGCAGTGATGTGACATCTTAGTACTCGAGCGACGAACCTTTGAAGAGAAGAAGTATCCAGGGACCGTTGATCTATAGGAGGACACGTATCAATCGATCATGTGCTCCAGGTGAAAGCACTTCGGGAAAAGGTGAGCAAGGAGAAGTTGAGAATTGATATTTCTGAACCCTGGAGATATGAAGTGAATTGCAGTCGTCTGATCCAGGAGGACACGCGGCAGAAATTTGCGCACTTTAGGGAAAAGCAAAGGTTGAGAGTTGAGTTCTTTGAAATCGGGAGACCTGAAGAAATCATAGTCGTCGATCCATGGGAGACACGTGTCAGTAGATCGCGAGCTTCGGATAAAAACATTTCGGAAAAAGTTGAAATTTGAGTTTTCTGAAGTTTGAAGTCACGAAGGAATTGCAGTCGTTGATCCTTGCAGTGGTAACTTTCGAAGTCCCGAAGTCTGGGGTTAATATGGGTCATCCGATAAGGGAGACACATGGCGGCAGTTTGGTCGGTTCAGGAAATCGAATTTCGGGAGAATTGGAAGTGTTCTAGTATGGAAACTCTTGAAGTCCTAAAGCTTGAAAAGTTGAAGAGATGGGGCACGATGATGTCACCTAGAGGTGATGTGGATTATGGAATTCTCAAAGTGACGTGGGCTTGCGGACGTCACCTGGGATGACATGGACACATGGGATGTGTGCCACGTGTCAGTAAATTTTGAGCATATGGAGTATTGAAATGTCAGTTAGAACGTGACATGTGTCACCTACCCGATTGGGCCACGTGTCCGCTTCCAGTATTTTTCCACGTGGCAACAGATCGTGCAGTCTGAAGACTGGGAACTCTAGTGGGGAAGGATGTGACAGGTTGCATTGGGTCGAAAAATCCCAAAGGCCCGAGTACATATTGATCGTTGATTCCAGAAGACACACGTCGAAGGATCGTCAACTTTGGGTGAAAGCACTCTGGGAGAACGTGCAGGAGGAAATTTTGAAACTTTCAAAGCCCGAAGAGCCAAAGCGGTTCACAGTCGTTGATCTGTGGGAGGACACACGTCGGCAGATCATGAATTCTGGGTAAAAGTGTTCTGGGAGGAGGAAAAAGAGGAAAGTTGAGACTCCCGAAGCACGGAGTCCCGAATTGGATCTCAATCGTTGATCGTGAAAG
Source organism: Picea engelmannii (assembly GCA_009831015.1). Classification (NCBI taxonomy): domain Eukaryota; kingdom Viridiplantae; phylum Streptophyta; class Pinopsida; order Pinales; family Pinaceae; genus Picea; species Picea engelmannii. The sequence goes on along the minus strand of ML776953.1, from coordinate 810,189 downwards.
AGGATGAGGACCATTGATCTGGTCCTGGCTGGAAGTTCCGAAGTCTCGAAGCTCTGGACAAACGCTTTTTCAGCTAAGCGTAGGGTCATGGTCGTGGTCATATGCAGATTGAGAGCTAAGGGAAGGAGGGCTAAGGGATGAATTGGTTGTCTTCAAGACAGAAAAGTGCTAAGGAAGGATTTAGCCACGGTTTCTAGTTGTGGTCACTTGGGAAGGTGGTTTCAAGGAAGCGCCTGCGCAGGATGAAATTTTGTGTCATCCAAGGATAACAGGACACTATTATTTACGAAGAATGGGGATATGATCTTCATGAACAAAAAAAGAAAGAGACTTGTAGCATGGTTTGGTGATTTTGTTTATCATTTGCATAATTCTAACAAAATGGTCGCTTGCACATTTTGCAGAATTAAGGGGCTTAAACACATCAACTCAGGATGGGTATTGAGGAAATGGAAGAAGGTGAGGGAGCCTCCAGTCATGATAAGAAGGCTGAAGGCCATAATACCAGAGTTGGTAATGCATAGATAGATTCCAATGGACGCAAGGGAAAAGGAGAACATGAAACGTTAATAGAAACGGTAAGAATCCTAAAGATGGAAGTGCAGAGCTACAAAGTAGACAAAGAGAGACTGATGAGAGAGAAAAGTGAGATAAATGTTTGAGTGTTGCAGAGCTTAAATCAGTTGCAGAGACAAACGAAGAAGGGATCAAACTCAAGACAAGAGGAAGAAGGAAGGTGCCATGAAAGAAGGGATGGTCGTGGAAGAGTTGGTTATTCCAGAAGTGCTAGCAGAGCTCATGGAAACCACTCACCTCCTTACTCAGAAAGAAATTTTTATGCATCAGATGATCCCATAAGCAGTCAAGAGGTGTCTCCTATCAGACACCAAAGAAGGAAACAAGAGGTAGATAGTTTTCAAGGAGAGTTGAGGAAGCTCAAGCCTCCTTTGAGGGTGAAAGAGAAAGGGAAGATGATGTTGAAGCATGGTTTCTTGGGCTCGGGAGATATTTTTAGTTTCATAACTATTCGTCCAACCTGAAAGCCAGGATTTCCACCTACCATTTACACAGGAAAGATGCAATGTTGTGGGACCAACTGAAGCAAGTGGGACATGTTAATGAGAGTAGGATCACTTGGAAGCAGTTCAAGAAGTACTTCCAGAAGGAGTACCTCTCAGAGAATTTCTATGACAAGAAAATGCAGGAGTTCTTTGAACTCAGATTGGGAAGCATGACTATGGAAAAGTACAAGAATAATTTCTTGGGATTGTTAAAGTATGTCAGGTTCATTGGTGATGAGAAAGTGAAAATACATATATTTATAAGTGGACTCCCAGCCTTTTATAAGGAAAAGATCAAGTATGATGAACCCAAGACCTTGATGGAGACCATTAGGAAGGATAAATACCTATATGAGAAATCCCAGGGAAGAGAATCTCTGCAGATATCTTGGAAGGACAAGAAAATGTGAAGTCTGGTCAGAGGAGGAACAAATTCAAACCTTCCTTCAATAGGAATGAGTCTAATAGAAATCATCAAGATCAGTATGCTAAGGGAGATATCAAGAAGTAATATTCCTTGGGAAAAAGGGGAAGACCACCAATCCAATGTTGGGGATGCAAGGAAGATCACTTGTACAAGGATTGTCCACACAGAAAGGACAGAGTGAAGACTATGCACAACATCCAAGAAGCTACAACAGTCAAAGATATGGGAAGAATCTATGCAACTTTAAATGATCGACAAGCAGAGTACCAATCCAATATGATCAAGGTGGAAGGTAAGGTCATAAATCAGCCTGTTTCTATTTTGATTGATTCAGGAGCAAGTCATTGTTACATTGATCCTAAGATAGTGGATAGATTACATTTGGAGAAAAGTAAACTTGGAAAAACAAGTTTGGTTCAGTTAGCCATTGGAACCAAAAGAAGAATCCATCACATGGTCAGAAGTTGTTCCATAAGTCTTAATGGCGTGAATACTAGTATTGATCTAAATATCATACCATTGGGGTCTTATGATATTCTGATTGGAATGGATTGGTTGGACAAGCATCATGTTGTCCTAGATTGTGATAAAAATACATTTACATGTCTTGATGGAGATGTAAAATAGAGCACTATGAAAGGAGTTCCAAGACCCATCTCTATAAGGGAGATTTCAACCTTACAGCTAAAAAGATGTTTTAGGAAAGGATGTCAATTATATGCAGCTCATGTGGAAGAGCCAGAAAATACAAAGGGGCCAAGCCTCAAAGATTTCTCGGTGCTACAGGAATTTGAAGATGTATTCCAAGAAATACCTGGATTTCCACCAAGAAGGGAGATAGATTTATCAATTGATTTAGTGCTAGGAGCTGCCCTAGTGTCAAAAACACCTTACATAATGAGCACACTAGAGTTAAAAGAATTACAAATTCAGTTGAAGGAATTGTTGAATAAAGGGTACATACGTCCAAGTGTTTCACCTTGGGGAGCACTATTACTTTTTGTCAAAAAGAATGATGGAACCTTGAGGTTGTGTATTGACTTCCGACAGTTGAACAAGTACACTATAAAGAACAAGTATCCTCTACCCCGAATTGATGACCTCTTTGATCAGCTAAGAGGAGCAAAGATATTCTCAAAGATTGACCTAAGGGCAGGATACCATCAGGTAATAATCAAGGAAGAAGACATTAATAAGACAACCTTTAGGACCAGGTATGGGCATTATGAGTTTGCAGTGGTGCCATTTGGACTGACCAATACACCAACTGTTTTCATGTGCTTAATGAACGACATATTCAGAAATTATTTGGATAAGTTTTTCATAGTATTCCTGGATGACATACTTATCTATTCTAAGTCTGGAGAAGAGCATGACATCACTTAAGACTGGTATTGCAAGTACTGAGAGAACATCAGTTGTATGCTAAGTTGAGTAAGTGTTCTTTTTATCAAAAGCAAATCCATTACTTGGGACACATTATTTCAAAGAAGGGCATAGCAGTAGATCCAGAGAAGATTGAAGCCATTAGAGAATGGCCAACACCCAGAAATGTGTCAGACGTCAGATCTTTTATGGGATTAGTTGGCTACTACAGAAGGTTCATAGTAGGGTTCTCTAACATTGTTCATCCCATCACTTCTTTGCAAAAGAAGGGAACTAAATTTGAATGGACACTCAAGTGTGAAAAGAATTTTAATCTGTTGAAGGAATTACTTACTAGTGCACCTGTGTTAAATATTGTTGACCCAAATGAAAGTTTTGTGGTATGTACAAACGCATGTAAGGAAGGACTTGGGGGAGTCCTCACGCAAAATAGACATGTCATTGGATATGAGTCCATAAAGCTTAAGGAACATGAGAGGAACTATGCCACACATGACTTGGAACTTGTTGCCATTGTTCACACCTTGAGGATGTGGAGGCATGATCTCATGGGGAATAAATTTGAATTAAGGATAGACCACATTGGCCTGAAGTATCTTTTTGAACAGTCGACCTTGAATGCCAGGCAAGAAAGATGGCTGGAATTTTTAAGTGAATATGACTTCAATATCAAGCATATCAAAGGAAAAGAGAATAAAGTTGTTGATGCGCTTAGTAGAAGAGTGCATCTCATGCATGCTACTGCTGTCAGTAAGTCAGACTTGAAGAGCATAATTTTAGATGGTCTTGTTATAGACCAGCATTACCTACAGGTAAAGGAAAACTTACAGCAAGGATATGTACATCATAAAATAAAGGAGTATGAGATAAAGGAAGACGGATTACTCATGCATAAAAATAGAATCTATGTTCCTAGTTCTGGAGAGCTAAGGAATTTGGTACTAAAGGAGATGCATGATGTTCCTTATGTTGGACATCCTGGTTACCAGAAAACAATTGCAGCAGTAAGAAGCTAGTTCTTTTGGCTAGGAATGAAGAAGGATGTTGTTGATTACATCGCTCAATGTATGGAATGTTAGAAGGTGAAGGTTGAGCATAGGCACCCAGAGGGTTTGTTGCATCCATTGTCAATTCCAGAGAAGAAATGGGAAGTGATCACCATGGATTTCATCACAGGATTACCCAGAACGAATAAACAACATGATTCAATCATGGTGGTGGTTGACAAATTAACAAAGGCTGCTCATTTTGTGCATGTGAAGACAATGCATACAACGACTAATATTGCAGAAATTTTCATGAAGGAAATTGCTAGGTTGCATGGGATACCTAGGACAATTGTCTCGGATAGAGATACAAAGTTTACCTCCAATTTATGGAGGGGATTGTTTAAAGGATTTGGCACAAATCTAAACTTTATCACAGCATATCATACCCAGATAAATGGGCAAACAGAGAGAGTCAATCGAATAATTGAATATATATTGAGAATGTATGTGATGGATAAGCCATCTAAGTGGGAATATTACTTACACTTGGTTGAGTTTGCATATAATAATGGGTATCAAGCTTCATTGAGAATGAGCCCATTTGAAGCCTTGTACGGTAAGAAATGTGATACTCCAGTAAGTTGGGACAACCCAACAGATAGAGTGGTACTTGTGTCGGAGTTGCTCAAGGACATGGAAGACCAGGTGGTCAAGATCAAGCAGAATTTAAAGGCAGCTCGGGATAGGCAGAAATTCGATGCAGACAAGAACAAGACATCTAGAGAATTTTAAGTAGGGGAACATGTACTTTTGAAAGTGAAGCCCAAGAAAATCTCATTTAAATTGGGTAGTTGTGCAAAGATGGCAGCCAGATCCTGTGGTCCATTTGAAATATTGGACAGAATAGAGACAGTTGCATACATGCTTGCATTGCCTGCTTCCATGAATGTGCATAATGTATTTCATGTATCTTTACTAAAGAAATATGTACATGACCCTAACCATGTTATTGTTTGGAATATGATCCAGGTAGAGACGGAGGGAGATTTCCAGGTTCAACCAGTACGGGTATTGGACAGAAAGTTAAAAATGCTTTGGAATCAAGTTATAGAGATGGTAAAAGTTCATTGGACCTGCTACGGTCTTGAAGATGCTACCTCGGAGCATGAAGATGCCATGCGGGCAGAGTACCAGCAACTTTTTGAATAAATTTGAGATTTTGATCTCTATTTTGTGTATGCACTGAGGACAGTGCCAAAATAAGGGGGAGGGGATGTAACACCCCAGGTTTTGAACCCCCATTTTAAATAATGTATTGTTACAATGCTGAGAGGCCAGGGTGCCCAAACAATTATTAAAAGGCCAGTGTGCCCAAGACATGTAATGTTTTTATCATTATTAATAATAAATACATGGTTGGTTGTTAGACGAACAAGGACTAGAGTTATAGGGGGGCTATGATTCCACAAGAGAGGGGGCTTGAGGGGCTAAGTGTTTATTCCTATGTTAATTACCCTTTTTGCCTAAGGGAGGGGATCAGTTACATGAGATTCTTGGGGGAGACCATGAGGTTCTTGATTCCCCACGAAGTTACTTAAACCTGCCTCTGGTATAATGGGGGGGTTCAACTGATGGCTTGTTAGTTGATTTTCTTGTATGTTCATTCATTTCCCTCATGCACTTTCATGCACTCACTCACCCATTCATTGATCCATCCTCATCTGCGTCTTGGCTTGGGAAAGGGAACCGAAATGCTGAAGATTAGCCGCGGGATAATTGGATGTAATGGTCATTGGTGCAATCTAGCCATGACCTAGGGCCTACATGTCTGAGATGTGTTGGCATGTGCCCTGTTTTTCTCACAACTGCGAGTCCTAAGAGTTCCAACATTGAGATTCTGGACCAACTATGCTGGAGACCCTGGAAAAAGGAGAAGGGATGCATGAGGGACTGCATGGTAGAGAAGGGTGGAGGTTCATTCTCTTGGGGTGGTACGGGCTGGGTGGAAGAGAGTTGGGTACTTGGATTGTTGTGGGTGCTGGGAAACTTGTGAGAGCTTGAGAGCTGGCTGGTTTGGGAACCCAAGTACACTCTGGAACCGTCCTTGTGGATTCATATCCTTGGCTCGGGGGTGACACTGTTGTTGAGATTTGGAGCAGTGGTGTCTACGGTTGGGTGGAACGTCCCTAGTCTGCAGCCAGTTGGTGTCGCCTTTTTATAAAGATAAGTGCTCTTTGTTGTGATATTATTATCTGTGTCTGAATGTATTATGTTGTGTATTTTAATTATCGTTTAACTAAATCTTAGATTATGCATGCTTGTTGGATATTGTTGTGCATGCCACTAAATCTTGTATCTTATGTCTTCTTATTAATTAAATAAGGTATTGGTAAGAGTACGAAGTCCAAGGGTGGGATTGAAGGTAGCATGCCCCGTCCTGTGGTTGTTTGGGTATGTTACAGATTTTGAGGTAGATTTTTTGGACCGGCAGAAAATATGAGTATCACCACCTGGACTCCGAACGAAATATCCAGTAGGACCGAAGAAAGGAAAGGATAGTTTGGAGGATGGGGGAGGCACCACGGTTACCAAAAATCAAACATCTGGAGGTTGGGATAGCTTCTGTGATCTTGGCTCCAAGGGATTGGTAGAATCTAGGGTCTTTGAGGCCTCTCCTTTGCCTCCTCTCTCTCCTCCAGGGGGAGGGATTTCAAAACTGTTATCTCTCTTATCATCGAAGGAGTATCAGGTGGAGAGCGACTATAGGGTTTTAGAACAAATTTTCAGGGATTTCTCAGGAGGTAGGAAAGTTTTTACATCTGAAATTAGGCCAAGCAACAACAATCATATCTGGGCTGACCCATGCACCAGTCAAAAATTCTTCGCTCAAGGCCTCTCTGCACAAGGTGTTGAAGGAAATTCACACTCAGTGACCCAAGATAAAATTTTAATTACCCCATCTCCTGTACAAAACCCTAATGCACAGAGGCAGAATAAAATTCAGGTGGTAGCTCCAAAGGAAGGAAGTAAGCAAAGGGATATCCAAGAGTTAGGTAATTCCCGCTCTATGGAAGGTAGCCAAAGGTATCCGTCATCGATCAAGAAAAGTTCATCTACAATCAAGACAGCCTCCCCCCTTAACCTAGCCTTGGGAGATGACGTAATGCTACCGCAAGTCGAAGAAATGATGGAGATTCTGACAATGGGTGGAGTGAATGGTTGACACTTCAGTCAAGAAAAATTGGAGGAATGGGTAAGTAAATCATGGGGGGAGAAGTTGGACGCGGCCCCAGAGGTACAAACCCTAGCAAAGGGTTGGTTCATGTTGAAGTTCAGGAAGGAAGAAGAGGTGGAATGGGTGTTGAAATCCCCTTGGTATATAGACTCAGTTCTGGTGCTTTTGAAGAAGTGGTTACCATTATTTGATGAAAGTAGAGAAAGAGTTGATGAGCTCCCGATTTGGGTGAGATTATCGGGAATTCTAGTGGAATTATGGACCAAGGATGGATTCATATTGCTAGGGAACACGATGGGAACTTTTTTAAACGCTAATATGTCTTTTATGGACACAAAGAAAATGTCGTTCACATAAATTTTGGTGTTCCTAAATATTAGGAAAGGTCTTGTAGAGGAAATAATCTTGTCTTGGAGGGGAAAATCTCTAGCACAGAAATTGGACTACGAGGGAGTCTCGTTCATATGACGGAGATGCCACAAACACAACCATGTGGAAAAGGAATGAAAAATGGCGTTGCATGGGAAGAGAGGAGTCTAAGGAGACTGAGGGACAGAGATGGAAAATAAGAGAGGAGCCTCGTAACTGGAAGGTACCTCTCCCCCATCGACATCAAGGCACCACACTTCGAAGACTCTGGAAGAAGCTAGGAATTTAGTATCGAAACCCATATAGGAGAGTGGTGGACCGGTGACCCAAGTGTGGGAGAAGGATTTCAACTCCAATGGACAAATGGTCTTATGGACACGGGAGCATAAGGATCAAATACACCCTATGCCTCTATTTCTCAATCGATCGGGTATGCCCTTTTTTCCTTTTCACACCATCAATTTAAATTTCCAATCTCTTAATTTAGTTGGGAAGGAGTGGACTGGGATCACCAAAAATATCCATTCAGCGTCATGTTATGCATTTAAACCTTACCTAACATCTCCTGAGTCATTTTCTTCCCTAAAAGTTTTGAATCCTACCCTGCCCATGGAGATCGTCCACATGAATGAAACTTCATCCTTGTCCTAGAGGGATTCTGAGGAGGATTTGATTTCCTGTAACCTTCACAACAGGGCTATCCTGACAATAAAGGAAGTAAACAAAATTTTTGATGGATTAGGTCTCAACCCGCCTACATCACAATGGATAAGGGGAAGAGGAAGGAAATCATTTTTTTCCAAAGCTCAATCTAAAGCCTCGCTTGATATTGTAGCAGGAAAACAACAGTCTATAATTGGGGCGCTTAGAGCATCTCATCCCCAAGAAGGGGGTGGGACATGAAATTTCTTTCCTTTAATTGCAAGGGTGTAGTGAGCCCCTCCAAAAAGTTTGCTCTCCAAAGGTTGGTGGATTCTGTTAAGAACCAAATACTTGCATACAGAAACACCACAAAGATTCATAGAACAATATAGAAGAACCACACTTTTATTATAAGAAAATCCTTGATGTAGGGCAATACCATACAATGGATCCTATTATGGAAGGGATCTTCTCATGCTCACTTGTCTCTTCGAGGAGGCTTCCTCCTATTGAGCTACCGCTCCAAATACAATACTTCTCTTCATGTCTCATTACATTGCTTAAAGCCCTTTATATAGTGCTACCATCACCTAAGAACATTCTAAAGGAGGAATCTTCTAGAAGTAGAACCTTCTAATAATTTCTCTTACATTTATTATATCTAATTACCCATTTATTATATATAACTACCATAGTGGGTCTTATTTAATAATATAGTGGACCTAGTCCACCTTACATTGAATGGCCTCCACTATTATCACTATGGGNGCCCCCCACTACCTCTCTAGCTACCTAACATTCTATCCCCCTTATGAAAGTGTTGTCTTCAACGCTTGATGTACAACCATATACCAGGGTCCCATGGATAAGTGTGGACCATAGTGTTGAATTAGAGTAGAGAACCAGGGTGTCATTGAGAAATGGAAGCCACCATGCTGAATTAGTCCAACTTTCATTGTAAACCAGGGTCCCATGTCCAATTACTCATGGGAACTCCACACGGAAGATATTGACACCCAATAACCAACTGAAAATGATGCTCCCAATACTGACACCTATCGTGTGGATCCAAATAAGAATATACATCCACATAGTGGGAAAGGGTCAAAGTTGAATCTGGAAGGAACAATATCGTTGTAGAATATGCAGGCTGGACACTGGTAATCATAACTAAATCTTGATGTGTCACATTTATGTTCTCTACAAAATGTGGAGTAGAGTCATCAAATAAAATATGGAAGTGGTTTTCATCCCAAAAATGACAACTATCCATATAACAATCATCAGTCGATTTCAAGCCGCCCTCTGAAGCAGTTGTCGTGGAATCATCCTCCAAATCATACCAAGCATACACTTCTTGATGATATTCATTCATGATGTATGCCATAAGATATCTCTCTTGAAGGAGAGCCAATGATCGTTGACTAATGTGATAACTATCTCTGATGCCTTGCAGGTCGTCATGCATATCGGATTTTATTGCTTCTATCATGTGTAGAATTTCCCTGAGTTGAGAGTGCATATCCATTGGAAACACCACATATACCAAAAGAAAACTCGTAAAATGATTTATCCAATGGAATTGATCTAGTAGAAATCCGAGCACCCTATGAAAATTTATGAACTCTGCAGTCTCATCGTTGTCATGAAAAAACCCAAAAAATAGAACAAGGGTTTAAAAATAAATTACTGCAGAAAATCGCATCTTTTTCTGGAAAAACCCTGAAAAACTGTTGAATTTAAAATGCTCATAACTTTACTTCCCGGACTCTGTTTCGGCTGATTTGTTTTTTTAAATTGGGCATTTTTCCGAGAGGAATTCAAATACCCATTTTTTTTTTCCAAATTCGGCTCATAAAGCTTCATATATGAACCATAAGTGCGCCGCCCTATTTTTCTTCCCTAGAAAAATTCTGCAAAAAGAGCAAAAAATTATTCTCTTCTTTGGCCAAGGAAAGTATTTTGATACCAATTGTTAAGAACCAAATACTTGCATACAAAAACACCACAAAGATTCAGAGAACAATATAGAAGAACCACGTGTTTATTATAAGAAAACCCTTAAGGTAGGGCAACACCATACAATGGATCATATTATGGAAGGGATCCTCTCATGTTCACTTGTCTCTTCGAGGGGGCTTCCTCCTATTGAGTTACCGCTTCAAATACAATATTTTTCTTCATGTCTCATTACATTACTTGAACCCCTTTATATAGTGCTACCATCACCTAAGAACATTCTAGAGGAATCTTCTAGAAGTAGAACCTTATAAGAAATCCGCTTACGTTTATTATATATAACTACTCATTTATTATATCTAACTAGCATAGTGGTCCTTATTTAATAATATAGTGGACCTAGTCCACCTTACATTGAATGGCCTCCACTATTATAACCATGGTCCCTCTGAGCCCCCCCACCACCCATACCAAATATACTTATACCAGATCTGCAAATATTCTTCAATAAGACCAAGAATAAACCATAAACCATTCACCATAACATGAACATAAGAATATAGAAAGCCCTTGAGGTAGGGTAACACCATATATTAATCCTTAAGGAAGGATAACACTCCTCAAGGAATGCTTGATAAATTCACAATATTCTTCACTATGCTCCATTACATTGCTTACACTTCTTTATATATCCCTCTCTATCTCCTAGGAACCTTCTAGAGAGCCTTCTCACATTTATTACATCTAACTACCATAGTGGGTCTTCATTAATATAGTGGACCTAGTCCAGCTTACATTGAATAGTCTCCACTATTATCACTATGGGCCCTTTGGGCCCCCCCACTACCTCTCTAGCTACCTAACAGGTTCATTGATGAACTTGACGAACACAAGACCGGATATATGTTTTGTTGTGAACACCCTGAGTCAATATATTGAGCATCCCAGGTAGATTCATTTGGACACAGAAAAACATGTGATGAGGTACCTTAAGGGTACATTGGATTATGGTCTCGGGTATGTGATAGACCATGAGTTCGGGTTATATGCATATTCGAATTCAAAATGGTTCAGAAGTGTTCTTGATCAAAAGATTACTTCGTCATATTGCTTCAGTATAGGCTCCAGTATGGTTTCGAGGAGCAGCAGGAAGAAGTTGTGTGTAGCACTCAGTACGACCGAGGCAGAGTATGTGACAACATGTGCAACAAGTTGTGAAGTAGTGTGGCTTCGGAAATTGTTTAATATTGGACTGAATTTAACTTGTAGGTAAGACCTACGAGAAGAGGATGATGAGACTTGTTCTGGAGGAAAAGTGATTAAGTCAAGAGGTTGAAGATCATGTTGATATTCAATGCTCGAGAGGGAGTCGAAAAGACAGTTCCATAGGGAGTTGGGTACTACAGTAAGGAGTAGGAGGCTCCATCGAATGTAGGAAGCATTCATGTGTGGTGCTCAGTACAGTTGAAGTTGAGTATGTGGCAGCATGTGCAACAAGTCATGAAGCAGTGTAGCTTCAGAAATTGAAGACTATTGGATTGAATTTGACTTGTAGATAAGACCTACAAGAAGAGGATGATGAGACTTGTTCTAGAGGAAAAGTGATGAAATCAACAGGTTGAAGATTTAGTTTATATTCAATGCTCAAGAGGGAGTTGGACAATCAGTTCCAGAGGGAGATGGGTACTACAATAAGGAGTAAGAGGATCTGCCAAATGCAGGAAGAAGTCATGTGTGGTGCTCATTACGGTTGAAGCTGAGTATTTTTCAACATGTGCAGTAGTTGTGTGGCTTCAAGAAATTTTGTCTGGGTTATTTGGTCTCGGACTGGAGGCGACCTGCATTTGGTGTGACAAACATATTTGAATGAAGTCGTCAGAGAACCCTTTGGTCTATGACAGGTCGAAGCATATCAAGATCAGATATTACTATATCAGGGATATAGTGCAGAAGGGAGTAGTGAGGCTCCAATTTCTTGACTATAGAGGATCAAGTTGGGATGTGTTTACCAAGCGATCGTCAAGGATGAAGTTTGAGTACTTCAGGTACAAGCTTGGCATGGTCCCTCTTTAGAGGGAGTGTTCTCATCCAGCATGAAAAAGGGTTGGCACTGAGACATGTGGAACTCATCCAACATGAAAAAGGGTTGGCACTGAGTGTTCTCATCCAGCATGAAAAAGGGTTGGCACTGAGTGTTCCCATCCAGCATGAAAAAGGGTTGGCACTAAGACAAGTGGAACTCATCCAACATGAAAAAGGGTTGGCACTAAGTGTTCTCATTCATCATGAAAAAGGGTTGACACTGAGACAGGTGGATCTCATCCAACATGAAAAAGGGTTGGCATTGAGACAAGTAGATCTCATCCAGCATGAAAAAGGGTCGACACTGAGACCAAGGGTGCACATCATTAGGTACTGATGCATTTGAGGGTAGTGGATGTCCTGGGGACATGTTGTAGTTATTTGAGAACTACCCACAGGCCTTGGATGCATTGCCTGTGAAGTCACAAGGGTGCACATGATGAAGTACAGATGTGTTGCGAGGTAATGGATATCATGGTGACATGTTGAAGCTATTTGAGAGCTACCCATGGGTAATCTTCAAAAGTTATATTCAGAGGTAATCTTGGCATAATGTAGAATGTCTCCCTCGCTGAGAAGAAGTGTTGATGTTTGGGAAGCATCAGAAAAACATTCTACTAGATTGATAATTAATAATATGATTATTAATTATTAAGCAATATTATTAATTATAATATAAAGTATATATATATAATAAAGTATAAAGTATAAATGTAAAATATATTTATATTATATGTGTAATATAATATAAAGTATAAATATATTTATTACCCAAGGGATGCACCTCTTCATGGATGGTCACCATGGTCACCATATGTTCTTTATATATAGAACATTCATCATTGTAATAAGATATGTATTCACATACATATATCATCTCTTATGAAAATCCAACACTCAAGTTAGGTTCCTTTATTCCAAACCTATTTTTCATTGGAAAAGCTTGCTCAGAAACATTTTTTTGGCTAACTCTAGCTAAGATAAAGGTTTTCCATATAGTCAATTGGAGATTTTTTTCTACACACGTAGATAAAGGAGGAATGTGAATTGAATTCTCACCATTAAAACTCAAGCTTAGGCCATATGTTTCAAATGGATCATTAGATTCATTAAGGGCCATGACACTTGGAAAATCCTATTGAGAAACTCTCAGCTCATAAGCCCCTTCTAGTTGCAAAGTGTGGAATGGTTTGGATCTACAAACCCTCCTCGTTACCTCCACCCCTTATAGAGTGAAGGGGAATTTTGTATATAAGAGTATTTGGTGGCCCTAGGATGCCATCAAACACAAATTGGTTTAGAAAAGTGATTCTCCACGAGAATGAATTTTCTTCAATGACCATTATCTGTGGTGGTCTTTAGTACTTCTACGGGTTGACAAACCTTTAGCTAAGAATGCCTGGTTCTCAATCAAGTTTTTTTTTAAAAGGCATCCAGTTTGCTCAAAATCTCTATGACAAACAATCTAGAGATTGAAAGACTTGGGAGACTTTAAAAATGGAGTTCAATCTTATCAGTATTGGTGATCCAATTATCTTAGAGAAAGTGTAGTCTCAGTCTCTAGCTCCAAAGAATATTTTCCTAAAGTCTAGCTTGCCATGATCAAAATCGCAATACATCAACTAAGATGAGATCAATTGAAAGTTTTCAAGAAATGTTTAGGTTGGGAATACTAATCACTATCTTCTAGTCCAAAGTTTGGATGCCAAACTTAACAAAGTCTAGAGGATTATGTCAAAAGAGAAAGCGCATACGTATCAATTAAAACCATTTGGAAGATGTATCTAGAACTCAATTTTTTTTCCTAGTCTCTAATGTATGGAGGCCTCATTGATGGTCTATTCCTCTAATACTTAGGGGTCTCCTAGCCTAAGTGCCATTTTTTTTTTTGCAAAAATGAAACCTTGAAGCATCTTTTTAGGTACTACAAATATGTTGAGTTTTCCTAAGCAAGGCAATGGATTAGAATTGATATTTTATATCATATTTGGAAAACAAGGGTAAAAGCATGCTCACAACTGCACTACACAACATAGTTTTTCCATAAGACTATGGCTTCCTAAGTTGTGTCGATTTGTATCTATAGATTCTTGTGTAGACAAGAACATGTGCACGAGTTGGTGGACTATTGACTAGTGTGTCATGTACCATGAGTAGGGTGCCTCCTAAAGGGCACTCCCCTACTCACTCAAAAGGAACTCCCCTACTCAGTGTGTACACCCTAGAGATTCAAAACAAAAACAAAGACTATGCCAACTAGTAAGACAACATCAATAAAGGCAAAGAAGTTGGCACCTTTCGAACCAAAGTGTTCCAAAGAGCCCTGGAAGGCAACCTCATAAGAAAACCCATTGTGTTCAATCGTGAACTCATAATTAATAAATGGGGGCCTCTCCTTGAAGACAAAGAGTCCGCTCTCACAATATGTTTGAATTCAACAATGTTTTGTTCTCCTTCTTCACTCAAACAAGCTGGCTTGTTTATTTGTTTTCATTACTTTCTATCTTTATTATCACTCTTTATTTTTATGTCCCACAAAACTATTTTTAATATATTAAATGCTTTTAACTTAGTACCTTGGTAAACGATAAGTTCTCTCCGCTCCCAACCTCTTTTTATATAAAATGTATGTACAAAAAACGTTTAATGATGAAGCTTTGGCTTTGGACGTAGAGGAAGTTTAATTGTAATTCAAGATCAACGGTTTTACTTCCTCATAAAGTTTTACATGTTTTAATACTTTCCCGTACCTGGAGATTAAGATACACAATATTTTGCTGGCTCTTGTAACTGCCATCGGCACTGAAGCACTGAAGAATTCAGTTTAATTATATTCATCATTTTTTTAACAAATTAAATCAATTGATAAGAGCATATGGAATGTTAGACTCTTTGCTTTTGACAGTGACAATCGTTTCTTATAAAATTGTTAAATTAACAGCGATGTGTCCAAACCTTAGGATAAATGGAATTATGAATTTGCGAAGTTAAATTTTACTCTGAGAATAAACATTCTGACGAAGCTGATGCATCTTTCATAATTTATGTGACCGCTAAGTTTGTCCTCGATGGTGGATCTGAAACCAAAACCCTTATTATTACATTCTGTCTACTTTTTTAACTAGATATCTATTACGACGTTATATTTTTTCATAGATGCGCATGGCATATTACTGTCCTAAAGAAATTATAGGACATGTTATTCATGGATGTAGATGGCATGATATCTATTACTACGTTAAATTTTTTCATAGATGCACATGGCATATTACTGTCCTAAAGAACTTATAGGACATTTTATTCATGGATGTAGATGGCATGAAGTTGTGTTAGAGAAGAAATTGGGCATGTTATTTTATGTGTTACAATCCAGGTCGTTGAATATTTGTAATAAAGTTATTTGTTTATTTGTTTATTATTAAATATTGTATTATTTATTTTATATTTTATATTAATTTTATTATAAATAAAAAATAAGATATAAGAAAAATAATCGATTTTTTCTTCTCGTTAAGAAGTTAAATTATAATAGGGAATAGTATTTTAGAATTAAAGTTAAATTTTATTTCAAAGTATATGATCTCATTTTTATAGTTTTAATATTGTATATTAATTTTTTTATAAATATTATTTAAGGTGAAAACTTATTGTAAGATCTAAAAGTGTTTTTAAAAAATTAAATTTTATTTCAAAGTATATGATTTTATTTTTATAGTTTTAATATTGTATATTGATTTTCTTATAAATATTATCTAAGATCTAAAAGTATTTTTAATTGATTAAGAGTTCATTTTTAATCTTACTTTAGTAAGAAAACAAATTAAGAGCCCAAGACTCACAAGAATGAAAGGCCGCCCCACATGAACCACTAAGCAAATGATTTCAGGTAAAGTGGTTTCTTTGAATAAGGAAATGAGAACTGTCCTCAATATTAATTGATAACTGAATTCTAATAAGTTTTACCATCTTAAAAGTTGAAAAAAATTATTAATTCATTATACTTTTAAAAAAAAAAAGTTTCAAAATATGTGGAACAAGAGCATTTATAAAAATGGTTTCAAAAATATTTAGAACAGTAGTTGTTGCTGCTAAAGACGTGTTGCACCTACTAACCTTTATATAAAAGGTTACATGTTACTCCAACGAACGTTTATTTATTCCGTCTCTAGTCTTAAATACTGTACCACTTAGACCTTTCAAAGAGAATTTGATGTATTCGTAATTTTTATGATATTCTTCATGCAATGATGATGCAGCTTTGGAATTAATGAAAAGAGACATGGTCGCAGTAGCTGGCCCGCAATTCTCTGACCTTGCTCATGTTGTATCTCCTATAGCAAATGCAATTCAAATACCACTTTTGTCCTTCTCTGCCACTGATCCAACTCTCACATCATATGAATACCCTTATTTTATCCGTATGATCCATAGTGATGTTTTTCAGATGGAAGCAACTGCGGCTTTTGTGAATTCTTATGGTTGGAGAGAAGTTGTCGCTGTGTTTATAGATGACGACTATGGGAGAAATGGAATTACTGCATTAGGGGATGCTCTGGCAAGTGTGGGCGCCGAGATTACCATGAAGGCTGCTATGACTCCCGGAGTTACCCGGAGCGAAATGGGTAATGTCTTATCAAACTTGGCTTTAATGGATGTACGGGTTTTTGTAGTCCATATGTATTCAGAAACTGGTCTTCAATTTTTTTCTAAAGCCAAGGACATTGGAATGTTGAGCACTGGCTTTGTCTGGATAGCCACAGATTGGTTATCTTCTGTTTTAGATTCTCGTCCACTAGAAGCAGACAGCATGAAGTCACTACAAGGGTTAATTAGCCTGCGTCCACATACGCCAAATTCAGGACGGCAGGCTGTGTTGAGACAAAGATGGAGAAAATTACAAACAGCTAATATGGTTAATGTCTCCTTGAATGCATTTGGACTGTATGCCTATGACAGTATATTGATGATTGCCCATTCTATCAATGCATTCTTGAACCAAGGAGGAAAAATCTCTTTTGCAGAACAATCTATGCCATCAAGTGCTGGTGGAAGCGATTCAGAGCTAGGAGCACTGAAGGTCTTTGAAGGAGGAGCACAGTTACGAAAGATAGTACTAAAAACTTATTTGAACGGCATTGCAGGTCCTGTACAGATAGACAAAAATAGGGACTTGATGGGTTCTACTTTTGAGATTATCAATATAGTTGGTAAAGACTTCCGCAGCATTGGTTACTGGTCAAAGCGAATGGGCTTATCAGTTACCCCTCCAGAAAATACAGCCAACGGTAATAATCAATCTCATATAAAGCCAAAACTCTCTGGTATCATATGGCCTGGTGAAAGCGAAACAGTGCCACGAGGTTGGGCGAGTGGCAAGCAACTTGTAATCGGTGTACCTAGAAAGGCAGGGTTCAAAGAGTTTGTAAATGTGACAACAATAGAAGATAGCAGCGCGGTGAACGGATATTGTATTGATGTGTTTGTTGCTGCAGTGGAATTGCTTTCTTACACTGTCCAGTACACATTTAGATCTTATGGAACAGGGAATTCTACTCCCAATTATGATGATCTCGTGGAGCAGGTCGCTTTACAGGTTGGTATTTTTTAAACTTTAATGAGGCTTATGTTAGTTGGTAGCCTAATTGTTCATGTGAAAATGTGTTTACCCTAGGAATAATCTAACAGTTATTCTTGCAGAGCCTTGGATAATTTATCTTGTAGTCTGAAAATAAGTATATGCATGCTACTTCAGTGCAACTAATCCTAGTTAAACTCCTGCAGAATTTTGATGCAGTCATAGGAGACATTTCTATTCTGAAAAAACGGTCGAACATAGTGGACTTCACACAGCCTTATGTAGCAACAGGCCTCGTTGTGGTGGTTCCTATGAAAGAGATAGATTCCAACGCATGGGCTTTACTGCATCCAATTTCAACAGAGATGTGGTGTACTACTGCTGCCTTTTGTCTCATCATAGGAGCTGTTGTGTGGACTCTGGAGCATAGAATAAACAATGCGTTTCGAGGGCCTCCAATGAAGCAAGTTAGTAATGTTCTCTGGTATGTGCAACCTCATGTCCTCATGTATCTGTTTAACTTTGATTTATTTTCTTTTTATCTGTTTAACTTTGATTTATTTTCTTGCCAGTGGAGTGCCTCCAGATTGGTCACTTGATATAATTAAGATTAAACAGCATAGATTATATCAGTAATAGGTAAGCAGAACTTTTGTCATTTAATTGGTACTAATTTATGCTACCACAAAAAGAGTTGAAACCAAGCTTTGAAGATATGCTATCGTGCTCATTGTGCATGGTTTATGTTCCATGAAAACCTTTAGGTAAGAATAACTTTTGGCATTTGA
This sequence comes from Picea engelmannii, assembly GCA_009831015.1. NCBI lineage: Eukaryota > Viridiplantae > Streptophyta > Pinopsida > Pinales > Pinaceae > Picea > Picea engelmannii. The sequence goes on along the minus strand of ML776953.1, from coordinate 791,676 downwards.
TTTGTACTAATTTATGCTACCACAAAAAGAGTTGAAACCAAGCTTTGAAGATATCCTCTCGTGCTCATAGAATTATGGTTTAAGTTCCATGAAAACCTTTAATATAGATATTAGAAAATGTTTGCAAATGCAATGAAAATTGGGAATTTGAGTTATTCAAATTGCATAATAATTTTTTAATTTTTCTTGAATTAAGGGTACACCTAAAAATAAAATTCATAATAATTTTATAATAATTTAGATTAGGGGTTAAGGAAAACAAAATTCATAATAATTTTATAATATTTTTTTTTTGTTAGAAGTTAGAGGTTTAAAAAAGTGTTTTTATTATTCAGATGTGTAATATGTATGTATTTTTTTAGACGTGTAATATGTATATATTTTTTTAGGTAATAAAATTTATTATAATTTAATTATTAATTGATTTATCATTATTATTTAACAAAAACAATGTTACTTAATAATTTGTTGGTGGTTAGTAAAAGCTTTCAATTTAACCAAATATTTAATGAAGACAAGCCCTTAGTTAATGAGAAATAATGTTAAGTCCTACTTTAAGACCAAAAAAAGGTTTCAACCTAAATAATATCCACAAGAAAGTCAATATAACATATCCTTTTTTATAACATTTAGCTTTAATCCACATTCATAAAACCAAATCCTACCCTAATTTGCAATTTAACATGTACATTTTTGTGATACTTATAAAATAAAATATGATATTTATTAAATTAATAAAATAAATGAAAAATTAATATATACATATAAATGTTAAAATAAATAACAATAATAATTATATAATAAACAAAATTGATATTATTTTTTCCTTTTTTTAATCATTTTGGCAAGATGTTAAATTGTAATGGAGGGTAGTAGTTTCATGTATAGGACTAAGGCTCAATGCTATTAAAAAGCATGGTTTCATATATGGGACTAAAGCTAGATGTTATTAAAAAGCATATGACTCCACTAGAGGTAACCTTAGTGATGACTTTATTGCTTTCTTGTAAATCTTATTTAGGCTGGTTATGTCTTTTGGTCTTGGAGTAAGACCTAAAATTGTTTGTGTTGGTCCTAGAGTAAGACCTAAAATTGTTTGTGTTGGTCCTAGAGTAAGACCTAAAATTGTTTTTAAGATAAGGATACAAGTTAATGGCCCAAGACCAAAAGGTATATGGCAAGATTGAAATTCTGCCCCCTTAAGAACCACCAACTAATTATTTGAAGTGGTATAGTTTTTCCTTAAATAATAGTAATAAGTCACCAATGCATTTATGAATAATAACCAATAATATTATTCTCACCACCAATTAACCACCAATTAACCATATTATGATAAATTTTACCACTTTAAAAAATTTTATTTTTTTAAACATTATAAAAATTTAACATTTAATTTTGTTAATCTTTTCAATACAAGAATAAATTATCGATATATAGTAAATTCATTCATTCATTCATACCAAGTTGTTTGACGAAAGCTCCAAAATTAATTACTACATTTAAAATATTGTTTTTAACTTTTAAAAAACGACACTAACCACATTGGAATATTGTTTTTAACTTTTAAAAAACGACACTAACCACATTGGAATATTGTTTTGTGCAGGTTCTCCTTGTCTGCGATGTTCCGTACACATAGTGAGTAATGGGATCTTTGTGAAGGGTTTTCTCGTCTCTACTGGGCATTGATTTGATTTATACTTTTATTTTTATAAGATGTGGTGAGAATGATGAAGCTTCACTAGGTTAGCAATAATGGAAAGGTATTGGTGGGAATAAATCACCTAACTGTACAAAATAAAATCCGTTGTGCAAACAAGTTCCTGAAAACACAATCAAATATAATGCAAATATTTGTGGCATCGATGCAGAGGAAAACACTAAGAGCACGCTTGGGCGAGCAATTCTTATCATGTGGCTATGTTTGGTCTTAATCATCACTCAAAGTTACATTGCAAGCCTAACATCAAACCTCACAGTGCAGCTGCTTTCAACAAAAAATCAAGGAATTGATAGTCTAGTAATAAGCAATTCACCAATAGGATATCAAACTGGTTCATTTGTTAGACACTATCTATCAGAAACGTTGAATATAGCCAAATCCAGACTAGTTCCTTTAGATTCGGTCCAGAGCTATGCCAAAGCATTATCTCTGGGACCAAACAAAGGAGGTGTAGCCGCAGTTGTGGACGAGCTTCCATATATTCAATTGTTTTTATCCCAGCATTGTGGATTTACAATTGTGGGTGGACAATTTTCCGAAAGTGGATGGGGATTTGTAAGTAGCCTTCCTCCCACTTTTGTTTTCTCATTTTATTCTTCTTCAATATGAAATTCACGACAACAACTATGTTGATATCCACAGGTTTTTCCCAAGAACTCCCCACTGGCACTCGATATGACCACAGCTATCCTGGCCCTCTCTGAGAATGGCGAACTTCAGAGAATTAACAAGAAGTGGTGGAAAAGTGATGCATGTGATAAACAGAGCAGTCAAGTCCACTCCAATAAGCTTGGCCTGAACACATTCTGGGGCCTTTTCTTAGTGATTGGAATTATATGTTTTATAGCATTTCTTGTATTTTTCTGTCACATGATTTACCTGTTCACTCGTGATGCTCAAAGATATATTGAGGATTCCAATCATAGTTTGCGTTCCTTCATCTCAAGAAGTGCAAGGATTCTGAAATCATTTTGCAGTTTTGTTTTGAGGGATGATCATCATGAAAGAAACGCAGGCCTCAAAAAAAAGAAGAAAATGGATGTGCATTGTGGAGTCTGACATGCGTCAACTTGAGTCCTTTAACTTCCTCAGTCTCAGTCATACCTAGAGATCATGATATTTCCCCTTTTAGTTCTGTACTGCCAACTGCACCGTTTCAGTTATAAGCTTGAGTAACATTTGTAAATGTAAAGATGGATATCTATTATTGGAAGGGGTAGTTTGTCACTGTCAGTTGGGCAGCATCATATTCCAAACTTTTTTTAGAAAAGGGGAAATTAAAGAATATTGATTAGACAAGGAGGTCTTATACACCAATTTAGTGTGACTTGACCATAATCTTAAAAATAGATTATTATTATTTATTATTAAAACAATAAATAAAAAAATCTGCTCTCTGAAGTTGAGCCACCTTTGTTATAGCACTTATCATTAGTACCCCTTACCACATAGTACTACTAATTGATTTTAAGTCAAACCTGACTGACTTTCTATTATTTTTTTATCTTGAAACATTTTCCAAAGTTGAACCTTAATGATTTTTAAATTATACAAGACATGAATTTGTGTTATATAATTGGCTAGACCTGCTCTAAAATTTCGATAAGTTTTTTGGTGTGAAAAATAATAAAGAATAAACAAAAATTCTGATAGTAGCTAATAATTCCACTCGTTCATGATTGAGATATTAATTCAATATTAATTTCTCTTTACAGTGGCAATATGACAACTTTAAAAATAGCATGTCAGTTATTTCATTCACCTTCACACTAAAATATCCATATCCACATAGCCCTTTTGATGTTCTTTATAGTGGCCATGGAGTTTATTTTAAACAAATTTGGGCAGCACAGCATTTAATCCTTTATATATTGGGATATATATGATCTTATCTAAAACACTTTTAAATTAGAAGATATATATCTCAGCATATAAAGCATTAAATTATTTGCTGCAAAGTACATATTGATAACCAGGAATCTTCAAGTCATCTAGATTTCTTCCAAAAACATCTTAAAGAATCAATAATCCCACAACACAATTGTTAGATTTTGACTGCTCATTACACTCTAAATATTAGATATTTAATTAATGCTTCCATAAAATAGACTTAATTAATGAATCCATTAGTGTTACTCTTAATGCAACGCTTTACCTCTTCCCAAGCTCCACGGCATGTAACAAAACTAGTATTGATGCCCTTTGCAGTGGCCATGGAGTTTATTTTGAATGAATTTGGGCAAACAAACGATATCAATGTGTAAGCTGTAACATAGCATTTAATGCTTTATATATTGGGATATATACGATCCTATCTAAAACACTTTTAAATTAGAAGATATATATCTCAGCATATAAAGCATTAAATTGTTTGCTGCAAAGTACATATTGATAACCAGGAATCTTCAAGTCATCTAGATTTCTTCCAAAAACATCTTAAAGAATCAATAATCCCACAACACGATTGTTAGATTTTGACTGCTCATTACACTCTAGATATTAGATATTTAATTAATGCTTCCATAAAATAGACTTAATTAATGGATCCATTAGTGTTACTCTTAATGCAACGCTTTACCTCTTCCCAAGCTCCATAGCATGTAACAAAACTAGTATTATCGTCAAAGTTGGCCACATTTAAAAAAATTCTTTGCATGGTATGTATTCATAGTGTGGAAAATTCTCTCTCTCTCTCTCTCTCTCTCTCTCTCTCTATATATATATATATATATATATATATATATAGTTGTTCCAACAATGAAAGATGGTTGTTCCTACAATGAAAGATTACATCATGAGATTGAGATAGCCAAGTATGGAAGATTGAAGACAATTTGATCTCATTTGTTCCAATGGGAATGTGGAGATCCAAATGAGTTGCTAGAATCCTTGAAACTATAAACAATGTTGGGATAGGTGTGTCATGCACCTTGTAGTGTTGTAATGACAAGGAATAAACATTGACTAGGGGTAGGCAATGAATTTTATGCATCAACAGTCGGCTGATTTGCTAATGGTTTTCAGTATATAGAATTGGAAAACTAAAATTGGTTTATGGTTTTGCTATGCCTATTTATTCAGTGCTAGGATTGGAGGAAAACATAGTGTAAGTTTTTACTTACTATTATGCTACTGGAAAACACTCTTGTTGAAAGGACAAAGACTATGTATTGTAACCATTTAGTTGCTAAATAATATATTGAGTGTGCTTTAGAGTGTGGGGTTTTTCTCCTAGAAAGGTTTTCCCCGGGAAATGGTGTTAATGGTTTGTTGTTTATTTCATTTGTTTGCAACTATTCTAGTGTAAGTTTCTAGACATTCTTCTCATGGATTAATGTACGAAGTGTATTCCACACCTCTTTTTCCTTTCATTTGGTATCAAAGCCTAATCACCTCGGATTCAAAGTGTTAGGGACAAGGTTTTTTTATCTAATCTTGTTGCAAGGAAATGGTGAGCACATCTAGTTTAGAAATGGAGAAGTTTAATGGCACTAACTTTGAGTTGTGGAAGCTCAAGATAGAGGATCTTCTCATAGATCGAGATCTATGGGTTGCAGTATCTGGAACCAAACCTGCTAGTATGAAATATGAAGAGTGGGTGGTGTTGGAGAGATGCTAACATATATATTGAGGATTCCAATCATAGTTCCAGTTCCGTCATCTCAAGAAGAGCAAGGATTCTGAAATCATTTGGTAGTTTTGTTGTGAGGGATGATGGTCATGAAAGAAATGAGTGGCTCTAGAAAAATCCATCAAAGAAGAAAATGGATGTGCATTGTGGGGTCTGACATGAATCAACTTGAGTCCTTTAACTTCCCGAGTATCAGTCATACCTTCTCAGTTGATCATGTTATTTCCCATTTTAGTTATGTAATCCCAACTACACCATTTCAGTTACAATCTTGAGTAACATCTATAAAAGTAAAGATGGATATCTATTATTGGAAGGGAGTAGTTTGTCACTGTTAGTTGGGCGGGCATCATATGCTAATATTTTCCTAGAGAATGGGGAGCTTAAATAATATTGGAACAGTGGATGGGAAAGTCTTCTCTCTAAAGTTGAGTTTCCTTAGCAATTGCACTTATCATTAGTTGATCCGGATTATTTTGAGAATGAAATGAAGGCGGAAATATAATAAGTAAATATACATATATATTACCAGAAAACACAGAGATACAATAATGCACAATTTGTATTAATGACAGAAATGTATAGAAATTGTAAAAATACAAAGTGAATGAACTCACTAGAATGGTGGAAACTTATCTCTGAGAAGAGATGTGATGGCTACACTCATTCTCAACAAGATGATGTTTACAATGATGCTCCAAACACCTTTTTAACATAAAGAAAATCCAAAACCCTAACCCTGGAAGATGAAACGCCAAAAGGTTTGCGGGACCCGATGGGGTAGTTGATACGTCAACTTCCCAAGGGCGTAACTTTTGCATACGATCTTTGTTTGAGGTGCATGATAGCTCGTTGGAAAGGTCTAGTTGAAGACAACACTTTTCATTCGGAATATCATATGCCTCTAGATATATGTTATGTGTTGTCGAGCCCAAAAAATGTCATTTAGGGCCTCAAAATGGCCCCGGAAGTTCAGGACCCAAAAAACCGTAGAAAAACTACCAAGGTGGAAACCCCTATTTTGAGCAAGTGGAATAGGTGGGTGGCCACCAATTTTCGCATGCATCATTCTTCCCCCCTTAGGAAGCAATGGTCCCCATTGTGTCAAGTTCCCGTGGAATATGGGGAAGCTTTTGTTGAATCTGAACCTCGACGAAGTGCTTGCCTTGCTAAAGAAGTTATCCTGCTTAGCTTGTTAAAAGTTGTTATGAACCTGGTGTTGGAGGGGTTGGATCCATTCAACCAATCTAGCTGCATGATCTTCCTGAGTGTGGGAGGACTCCGTCGGTGAAGATGTAACATGAGGAGTATGAAAGGCTATGTTGTAACTTTGTTGGATTGGGAAGTGTGGAGGCACCCCCATAGGTGACGCAACAATATTCGTGTGCTCTTCTACAATCTTCTTATGTTGGATAGAAAGTTCTTGGTCCGACGTTGCAGTGGTTTCATTGTCCTTATGTTCACCTTCTGACTAGATCGTGAATAGGCTAAACTTTGCGGTATGAGAGATTACTTTGAGACACTGTTTTGTCGGGACAGTAGTCGGGATTACCTCTCATATCATGTAGAGTTGACCCCCTAGAGTAATAATGATGCTACGGGGTCAAGACTCATAAACAATACGATGCTTCCACATATATGCTGATCCAGGTGGATATTGGTGGCCACCCACCTATTCCACTTGGACCCCCACCACTGCTTCTTTCAGTTTTTCAGTTTTCGCACAGTTTACTATTTTTAGCAGTTTTTTTTGGGTCCTGAACTTCCGGGGCCATTTTGAGGCCCTAAACAATGTTTTTTTGGGTATGTTGATGTCGCAAAATTCTATCTAAAAATGTTATTTTGTCTTGAGCGTTGTAGGCCTCGGATAGATCTTTCCAACGAGCTATCATATGCCTAAAACGGAGATTGTATGCAAAAGTTACGACCCCAGGAAGTTGATGCACCATCTTACCCAAACGGGGCCCACATGACTTTTGGCGCTTCATCTCCCAGGGTTAGATTTTTGGATGTCTAGGACTTTTGGCATTCCCGTTTATTTTAAAAAGGGCCTTCAGAGCCTCATTGTAACCATCTTCTCACGGATGCGAGTAGCGGCCACATCTCTTCTCAGAGATAAGCTACCAGCGCCCTAGCTAGTTATTTCCATTCTGTCTGTAAGCATATTTCAGTCATTTGTTATTAATGAAATGAAGTCTTATCTCTGCTTCATCTCTGTGTTTATGTGTATTTATGTATTTCATTTTGTTCCTACATAAATCTGGATTAGTGGTATCAAAGCGGTCTGCTCATTCTCGATCCTTCTTTGCATGTCCCCAACGAGATTGGGGTATAAGGAGTTGGGGCTCGATCTGGTTGAACCTTTGAAAGATCAGCCTCGCAAACCCCGACGACTGCCCATGGGGGAAGAAAAGAAAGATGAGGGAGCAGGAGATCTTATCAAAATGTTGCTCGAGGAGGCCCTCGAGAAACAAAGGAACGCGATGATGGACAACTTTGCCCAAATTCTTCAACGGATTTCGACTAGTGGTGCATCGACATCCAAAAGCCACTCTGGAGGTGCCACTCCTTTTAAGGTACAAGTAAACTTTGACATTCCCATATTTGACGGCCAAATAGATGCAGATGTCGTAGATAGATGGTTGAATCTGTTAGAAGGATATTTCTCGGTTCATGACTTTTCTGACCGAGAAAAGATTATTTTCGCACTCCTCAAAGCCGCCCCCCATGTCAAAGACTGGTGGGAAACCTACTCGGAGAAAGAGGGCGAGGGAGAACCCTCTTTGTTCTCGGCCGCACCCACTTGGAATTCTTTCCGAGATGCCATCAAGGAACAATGTTATCCCGTGGGGAGCTATGAGGACAAATACATACAATGGACTACGTTGCGGCAGCAAAGGGACCAAGATGTGCATGAGATGACGAATATGTTTCATACCCTACGCACAAAGTTGGGTATCAAAGAT
>ML776953.1:755237-777001 GCA_009831015.1 Picea engelmannii | reverse complement strand
GCCACCCACCTATTCCACTTGGACCCCCACCATTGCTTCTTTCAGTTTTTCAGTTTTCGCACAGTTTACTATTTTTAGCAGTTTTTTCGGGTCCTGAACTTCCGGGGCCATTTTGAGGCCCTAAACGATGTTTTTTTGGGTATTTTGTTGTCGAAAAATATAATCTAATGATTCTATTTTGTCTCGATAATTGTAGGCCTCGGATATATCTTTCCAACGAGCTATCATACGCCTAAAACGGAGATCGTATGCAAAAGTTACGACCCTGGGAAGTTGATGCACCAACTTACCCAAACGGGGCCCACATGACTTTTGGCGCTTCATCTCCCAGGGTTAGGTTTTTGGATGTCTAGGATTTTTTGCGTTCCTTTTTATTGTAAAAAGGGCCTTCAGAGCCTCATTGTAACCATCTTCTCACGGATGCGAGTAGCGGCCACATCTCTTCTCAGAGATAAGCTACCAGTGCCCTAGCTAGTTATTTCCATTCTGTCTGTAAGCATATTTCAGTCATTTGTTATTAATGAAATGAAGTCTTATCTCCGCTGCATCTCTGTGTTTATGTGTATTTATGTATTTCATTGTGTTCCTACATAAATCCAGATCATATGGCTAGCCTAATAGAATGTCACAGACTTCCAGTGGGGAAACATCACACAATATCTCATATTTGAAGGGCTTGATGTTGTAGGACGAGCGACATTGTTGGCTGACACAAAGATCTCGACCCTGGAGAATCCACTCGATGTTTTATGGCTATGGGTGTGGTGTTTTTGGAAAATCCAACTGCTTAACGACCTATGTTGATATTAGGTTATTTTGGCTTCCTCTATCAATAATAAATGTAGTGGGGTCCCCTTCACCCACATCTATGAATGGAAGAGGCGCTCCCCATCCTCGGGATCCTCTGGTTCTTCTAGTCGGATTGGTGTGGTCGCAACAGTAGCAGTGGGTTCTACATCAATGATCTGTCTCCTTTTATTATTTTATGAATCAAAGTCCAACTCAAGGCTCGGCTCTGTTTCTTTGAGCTCAGCCACCAATGACTATTTTGAGCGACATTCATCGGTGTTATGCCAAGGGATTTTGGCGAAGTCGCACCACTTCCCAGTGTCATTTTTCATCTTCTTGTTACCCTTATTTTCATGTGGCTTGGACTAGGGTTGCCTTTACCATACTTTGGTTGTTGCGGATTTGCAGACCCAAACTCCTGCTTGTTTTGTTGCTTAAATTTTTGTTCAATTTTGACAGCATATCGATAAGAAGCTCCTAGTGATGAGATGTACAGAAACTCCGTTTCGATTTTGATGTACCTGTGTAGAGCCTTGCAGTATTCAGCGGGCACATGATATAAGCGGGCACATGATAGCTCATTGGAAAGGTATATCCGAGGAAAACATATTCTATTCAGCATAGCATCTTCTCTCAGCTACATGCTAGGTACTGACAAGCCCAAAAAACATCGTTTAGAGCTTCAAAAATGGCCGCGGAAGTTCAAAACCCAAAAAACGTAGAAAAATTGCCAAGGTGGAAACCCTTGTTTTGAGCCAGTGGAATAGGTGGGTGGCCACCAATTTCCGCCTGAATCATTAATATCGCTTGCGGGAGGGTAATACTAAACGATTTGGAGTCAAACTTGATTGACATTCTATTATTCTTTTTCTCAAATAACATTTTTAAATTATATAGAACATGAATTTTTTGTTATATGATTGGACAGACCTGCGATAAAATTTTGATATTTTTTTGGTGTGAAAAATAATAAACAAAAAACAAAAATTCTAACAATAGCTAATAATTCCACACATTCATGATTGCTTATTAATTCAAAATTAATATTTCCTTACAGTGGCAATATGGCAAATCCCAACACATGCATATCGACAAATCCCTCTTGATGACCTTTCCAGTGGCCATGGAGTTTATCTCAACTACTTGATCAAATGAATCTCCAAGTCATATCGATTTCTTCGAATAACCTCTTAAAGGATCAAGAACCAACAACACAACTGTTAGATTGTGGTTGCTCATTGCAATCTAGATATTAGATATTTAATGAATGTTTTGACAAAATAGACTTAATGAATGAGTACATTACTATTACTCTTGTTGCAAAGCTTTGTTAGTTATAGAATCATGTTAATCGTTTCGCACTCATGTTAATCGTTTCCCAAAAAAACAAAGTTAGGGCTTCTGGTTTCTGAAGTCGCCAAGCTAGTATGAGAATCGACCACTCAAATTGAAAGCGCCTTGCCTCTCTCATAGAAATCGAGATATGCTCAAAGGTCATAGAAATGACTTCATCAGTCTAGATTCTGGTAGAGAAAATTCAGATATTTCACTCTTTACGTGCAAACAACTAGCTAATAGAAACCATTGATTGGGATTCACACAAAGTAATAGGGGACACAAAAGAAAAAACAAAGGAAACAGAGAAACACAACATGAAATAACCAGAACAAATTTGAATTGTATTCAACTCTTTTTACTCCTTACACAACATACCGAAGGTGAGATTTACATACATATTTATAGGCTCGATTATATCTAGAGCCTTTGAAGTGTTGAAGTATTGCTTAGGCATCTAGTTCCTTCATGAACCAACCATTCATTCATTTCCATATTAACCAAGAAAATTTCGGCATTTAATTTCATAACTACTCTTTGACTTGTTGGTCATCATAGTTGTTTCCAGTAGATTCTTGAAGCTGGATTTTGCTTCATTGTTAACATTCTCCCACTTGAAGGTAAATGAATGCTTTTGGATAATAAAATGCAGTTGTAGATAAACTCTTTTTTGTTGATCCTTTCCCAAGCTTGCTCATCAAGTCACCTCGGGCCTACCAAGATTCGACACAGTGCTTGCTTGTCTCTTGGCAGAATTTTGGTAAGCATATCAACAGGGTTCTCATCTATATGAATATTTTCCAAGTTAAAATGCCCTTCCTCCAATACCTATCGAATCTAATGGTACCTATTTTCAATGTGCTTGGTCTTTGAATGATATGTTTGGTTTTTTGTTAAATGAATGTTTCTCTGACTATCACAATTCAACACATATTTGTCTTTTTTTATTCCCAACTCCCCTATGAATCGTTTCATCCACAACAACTCTTTGAAAGATTATTTTGAATCTATGTATTCTACCTTTGTTGTGGAGAGGGATACTACTTTCTATAGTCTAGACACCAAAGATACTGCTACACCTACAAAAGTATATAAATAACCAGTGGTGGAATTTCTAGTGTCCACATCTCCAGCCATATCTGCATCTATATAACCTTCAAGCAAAACATCATTATTACCAAAACATAAACAATAATGACTAGTACCCTTGAGATACTTCAAAATCCACTTTACTTCTTGCCAATGTTGTTTGCTCGGATTTGCAAGGAACCTGCTCACTACTCCCACTGAATGTGCAATATTTGTTCGAATACATACCATGGCATACATCAAGCATAAGGAATTTTACTCATTTCCTCCTTCTCCTTGTCATCACAAGAGCACAAATCAACACTCGGTTTGAAGTGGGATGCAAGAGGTGTACCAATTGGCTTGGCATCTGTTGAGCCCCAGTTTCAACATTTTCAAGGACCATTTCGCCTAGTATTTTGTCCTTTTCCTTTTATATTTCACTCATTTACACCTTCATTTCCACATATTATCCTATCTCATCCATCATTACCCATCTCCACTTGTATGAACTTCATAAGGCATAAAAACATTAAAAGTGGTTGAATTTCCATATTTTGATGATTACTTGGAGTAGATTTTGTGATCTCCTTACTTACCTTAAAATTTGTAGCAGGTTTTGGTCATTTCTAGTTACTACAAGAATTGTAATCTATGTGACGATTGGAATTGCAGGCTTTCACTACCAGAATTCTTGTAGCGACATGTTTCTAGAAGCAGTTTTTCCACATCATTTCTGAGTAGATCAAGATGAATCTCGGAATTCTAAAACATGGGTTTTGTGTAGAATGCCCCAAGTTGAATATTAATTAGGCATATTTCTTAGAAAATGTACGACTAAGGAGATATGGGCGGATCTTTAAGACAAATTTTCCCAGAAATCCTATAGCATCACGAATTCATGTAGCGCCTCAATTTTCAGGATGGCTACACCTCTTATGGATGAATTTGGAGGCATGGTATCATTAGTCATGATGTTTTTATGCTCTTATGGTATTCAACCAATTAAAACAACTTCCTTCTTCTTAATTTAACCAAGTCCAAGTTGGGTTGGTTGTAGTTTCACTTATTTAGGATCTAGTCTCATCTTGTTGTAACTCCTTTCCTTTTGTGAAAGAGGAGATATATGTATAAATATGAAGAGCATATCATTGGAGTGGAGGCATTAAGAGTTTCATTGTAAGGATATCATCCTCTTTGTATTCATTTGTTGGAGCATCTTTTTGATAATAATATAAACTCTTAATGATTCAGCTCGTGGATTAGGATTGAGTTTCTTCCACAGTGTATGCTCGGCCAGGAGGGCCCCCTGATCTGAGTATGCATTGTGTCATTAGTTAGTATTTTTTTTTTCTTTCATTTACACATTATTATGTGATTTCACAAGTTGGTTCATTTATTTCCTTTCAATTGCTTTCCATTTACTTATGTTTTATTGTTCATTTCATTACGCTCTTTCATTTCTTCCCTTGTGTGGTTCAAACTAATTCTTGTTGGAATAGGATTTTTCATACTTCTTTTCCTGTGAGTTTGAGTGGTGGTCCTCTGAACAAGGAATTGTCAAAGTTGCAGCCTATGCAATTAATGGTCGCCAATTGTTCACTGGTTGCCAATTGTTCATGAGAGAAACCTAGCCTGCATTAATTAGTCTTAGTTTCTTATTTTTATTGTTCATATGTTGTGTGGATTAAAGAACTAGCTTATGTAGGATCAGATCAGCATGCTTCATTGTCAAACCTTGGTCATGAATAGGAATGGAGTACCCTCTAAACAATATATTGTTAAGAGTTGCATTGCTACACATACGTGTCATTTAATTCCTCGTTGATTGGAAAATTGCTCATGCAAAAGAATCTTGTTTGCATGCAATTAGTTCGGTGTGTGTTTAATTTACCTACAGTGTGGTGTGACATTTTAAAATCTTTTTGAACACTTTGATATCATCTCTGCATATATTGTGACTGGCACTTCATAAATTTACAAACTCGTATTGATGATAAAATGTAACTAAATTATTATCATATAATTTGACTAACAACATCCTTCATATTAAACCTATCAAGCACCTTCTCAATATATTTGTTTTGTAACAACCACAAATTTTTATCCTTTCTATCACATATGATCTCTATACCCAACATTTGTTGTGTTGGACCCAAATCTTTCATTGCAAAGAGGCTTCCCAAATCCTTCTTCAACTTTTAATCATATTTTTATCATGTCCTATGACTAACATGACATCCACATATATCAATAATATAATACATTTTTCTTGGCCATACCTCTTAATGTAGACGCAATGATCAGCCTCTAGTCTTTTAAAACCATGTTCCAACATAAATGAATCAAATTTATTATACCATTGTAAAGGTACATGTTTCTATCCATAGAGGCTCTTCTTCAACCTATAAACCAAGTTTTCTTTACCTTTTATTTTGAAACCTTCTGAATGCTCCATATAAATATGTTCTTCCAACTCACCATGAAGGAAGGTTATATTTACATCTAATTTTTCACACTCCAAATATAAAGCATCAGTAAGACCAAGAATGATTCTAATGGATGACATCATAACAACAAGGGAAAATGTTTTAATATAATCAATACCTTCCTTTTGATAAAATCCTTTCACCACCAGTCTTGCCTTGTATCTTTCATTTTTTCCTTCTCCCTCGTGATTAATATTGTAAATCCATTTGTTTTGTAGGGCTCTTCTTCCTTTTAGAAGCTTTACCAACTCCCAAGTTTTGTTTTCCAACAAGGACCCCATTTCTTCCTCCATTGTTTTCTTCCATTCTTCATCGTTCTTGACTTTACAAGCCTCCTAAAAAAAATCAAGGTCAACTTCATTAGTCAACAAAATATAATTTGAGGGAGGATACCTTTGTGAAGGCTTGTCAGGCCTAGTAGATATGTGGGCCAATTGTGGTGGTGCATTTTCAAGTTAGACTTCTTGTAATGGTTGTTGTACAATTTATTGTTGTTGTTGTTCATAATCTTACATGTGTTGTTCAACTTGATCTTGAATATGCTACCCATTTTCTTGCAACTGTGGAATATCAATTTATTTTTCAGTCGACCTGTCAACAACTTTCTTGACCTCCATATTACCTGCAAACTTCTTAAACATATCTAACTCATATAATATGACATCCATGTTTCTAACAACTTTATTTTTAACTGGATCCCATAATCGATAACCAAAATCACCATCCACGTATCCCAAAAAAATAAAATCCATGGATTTGTGATCTAGCTTAGTTCTATTTTCTTTGGGAATATGCACAAATGCTTCACATCCAAATATTTTTGGATGAGAATAATTTACCCTTTTACTGGTCCAAACTTCTTTGGGAATGCCACCATCCAAAGTTGTAGTAGGATATCAATTTATCAAGTAGCAAGTTGTCTTTACTGCTTCTTCCCAAAAATGCTTCTCCAATCTAGAATTTGACACCATACTCCTCACCTTCTCCATGCTAGTGTGATTCATTCTTTCTGCAGTACCATTCTATTGAGGAGTAAGTATTATGGTATTTTCCCCCGTGACTTTGGTTCATGTCACAGCAGAGATTGTCCATATAAAAGACAGAAACCTAACCCACATACAACGATGCTATGAAAAGAATAGCTACTTTAAGGAGATAAAGAGAGAGAGATACAGAAGGAGAGGCATCACACCTTGTATCCTACATCTGATTACGATCCTCACTCTCCACCTTCGATGTTGCTCTTGATCTCCACTGGTATGAACCTATAAAAGAAGACCAAAACTATGTTCCCATAAGGTAGTTATAGATTCCAATCATACATATAACATGAAAATATTCCAGTATATTAAAGAAGTTAGCATATATCAACAACTAGAAACCAATTTACACATGTATGGGGGAAAGAGAACTCTTTTATTGAAAACGGTGAAAATGAGTGGTTACAACCTGACTCGAACTATCGACACTGCCTCTAAGCCAACCACTCAGGTTCCTCTAATGGCCCTTCAAGCATCAACTCGGCACAATGGCCCTTCTTCATATGACTCAATAGGGATAGAAACACACCCTATAGTCATATAATGGAGAAGGAGTACTGGAAAGCGAGTTCCAGAACTAGGGGATGTTACTCAGAGAATGAAGGGAGATAGGGAGACTTACATATCCAACATCATAACTTTGCACCTTGGTTGTCCTCCTCATCCATTCCCCCAAAGGTGCATGTATACCATCCTCAAGGGGTTGAGGTGGTTTAATTATGTTGTGTACGGGCTCAAGGGAGGTTAGGAACGATCCCAACCGAAATTCCCGCTCGAAAATAAGGAATTATTTTTATTTTTCCACTTTTTTTAGGGCATCTGCGAGTTGTCAAGTAGCAATACATGGACATCCATGAGTTATACACAGATGACCCACGGATGGCACTAAAAAATTATTTTTTTTAAGTGAATTTGATGAGGAAAGTTGGGATTTCATATTGCAAGCTAGGGAAAGGTTTGGATCATGTCATAAATGCATTGCAGTGTGGCGATTTATGTTATAACAGTAAGAGGGATTGTCTTCTCATGCTTTATGCCAAACCTATTGCAATACTCTTTGAATGTGTTGGAGCAATATTCTCCATCATTATATATCCTTAATCACTTGAGAAATTTATTAGTTTCTCTTTCTAAAACAACATGAAACTTTTGAAACATCTTGAATACTTCATCTTTCCTTTTCATAGGGTAGGCACAAAGCTTCCTAGATGCATCATCTATAAATGTGATGAAGTATGAGGCTCCTCCTAATGAATTAATTTTACTGGCCCAAACACATCAGAGTGTATTAATTCTAACAAATATGTTTTATGTTCATGGCCACTTCTAATAAATGAAACCCTTCATTGTCTACCATACATGCAATGCTCAGAAAGGTCAATATTATAGGATTTCAAACCTGGAAGTATATTTTTCCAACAAGGATTTTGAGGCCCTTCTCGCTCATGTGACCCAGACGCATATGCCAAAAATATGTTGATATTTTCTATCTTGCAACAACATCCACACCTGATTTCTCTTCTATTTCTCTTAATGTATACATTGTTCCTGTCTTGGATCCTTTAGCCATGAGCAACACCCCCTTACTAATTTTCGAGATACTTTTTCCAAAACTTGTGGAACAACTTTCATTAGTGAATCATCCTACAAAGATCATAATCACGCGCATATTTGGAACATGCCTAACCTGTTTCAATAAGATATGGTGTCCCTCCTTTGTCTTGATATGTACATCTCCAACTCCAACAATGCTGCAAAAGTGATTGTTTCCCAAATGCACTTTACCATAATCACGAGAACTATATGAAAAAAAAATGTATTTTCTTGGAGTTACATGGTGATATGCCCCAAAGTCAATAATCCAATCAATGATATAGCTAAAGGTACATAAACATGCATCTTCCATTGAAACAACAAATAAAACCTCATTATCTGAAACTACAGCAGTAGTCTTACCTTCATTTGTACTAGTTGATTTTTTGTTTGTCCTGGTTGGTTTTTTATCCTTCTGTTCTCAATTCCATATTCATAAATCCTTTTTCATGTGTCCTAGTTTTCCATAGTAATAACAAGTGAGCCTACCTCTTCTCGATTTCAATTTGTCTCTTGACCTTGAATGTCCTTGACAATTTCAATCAATTTTCCCTCCGCGATCATCCAAAGTTAGATCTTCTCCTCCCTGGTTTTTTGTAATTGGTTTATGTCACAGTTCCTCATTCATTAAGTTGTTTCTAACATCATTGAACTCCAAGGTTCATATAGGTTCCAAAGTGCTCATAGCTACAATTAGGTTCTCCCAGTTGTCTGTCATGGAGCACATTTGTAAGATGGCTCTAATATCGTCATCCAAGATTATTTTAACATAGGCAAGCTGACAGTTAATTATGTTGAACTCATTTAAGTGCTCTGCTATTGAAGCACCTCCTTAATATTGAGATTGTATAATTTCTTCATCAAGAAAACCTTATTCGATGATGTGTTTTTCTCATATAGATCATGCATCTTTTTCCATAGACCTTATGTTGTCTTCTCTCCAGCCACATTGAAGTATACATTCTTTGTTAGAAGGTGATGGATTTGTATATTTTAACCTTGTACAATCAATTACTGCAAACAAATTCTTAATAAAAACAGAAAAAAAAAAATACAATGGCACACACACACAGTACACAGGGATTTTACCCTGGAAACCCAAACTAGGAAAACCAGCAACATGTTTAGAGCCACACCTCTAATATTGTATTCAACATATGTCTTCATTGTTTACAATACAATATATGTATATAGGATCATATGCATCCAAACCCCTAATCCATTGACCCGAATTAGTCAACAACTCTAATTCCTTAACTAAAATTAGAAAAATATCTTTGAAAACCATGTGCCGAAAAACTGCCAAAAACGAACGAAAAAAACCACCAAAACAAAATTGGGGAGCTCCACCCTTGAAACCCCAATGCCCCCTCCCCACTTCCCTTACTCCCATATTAATGTACAGAATGTGGGACCAATCTTGCAAATAATATAACTCATACCCAACATTCTCCCACTTGTTGTTTTCTTTGCATACATGAGATTACAGGATTACATAGTCAACAATCCAGGGCAGCAATGCCCATTGTTTATCTACACCAGGAGAACTTCTAAGTACTCAAAAAAATTGTCAATGAATCTACAACATTCTTCAATGTGTCCACCTTATTGTCTTCAACCATGTCTCTTACAAATTGATATTGAACATCAATATGTTTTTTCTTTGAATGATAAGTCGGGTTCTTCGCAAAGAAGATTGCACTCTGACTATCACAATCTATCCTTACAGCTTGTTGTGCCAACCCGATACATGAACACAATATCTATAACATATTGCTTCCTTTCTTGCATGAGTAGTTTCCATGTATTCAACTTATGTAGCTGAGAGTGCCACTACAGCCTATCTTTTGTGCATTCAACCGATTTCTCCTCCAAACAGGTTAAATACATACCCACTTGTATATATTTTGTGATCCATATCTCCAACCCAGTCTGCATCAACAAAGCCATGTATTTCCAACACTTCACATCCTGGTCTTCCTTGGCAACACAATCCATAACTAGCAGTGCTCTGCAAATACCTGAAAAACTCTCTTTATTGTTGTCTAATGCTTCTTTCCTATTTTTGACATATACCTACTCAAAACTCCCATTGCATGTGCAATGTCCAATCTAGCACAGACCATTATATACATCAAATTTCCAACTGCATTGGCATACGGAACATGAGACACATCCTCTTCCTCTTCTTGTGTCTTGGGACACTAATCTACAAATAACTTTGCACCTACAAGAACAGGAACCTTGACCGGTTTACATTCTTGCATATTAAACCTCTTCAATATTGTCTTGACATATTTCATCTTATTTAACCAAAGTTTCTTATTTTCCTGATCTCTTTTAATTTCCACGCCTAAAATGAAATTTGTAGCAACGAGAACCTTCATGTCAAATTTAGAGGACAACTGAATTTTCACATCCTGGATAATCTCCTTGTCATTTCCTATCAACAACATATCATCCACATACAAGATCAAATAAATGAGATGATCACTAATTAATTTGAAATACACATAGTGATCTACTTTGCTCCTTCTGAATCCATGTCCCAACATATAAGTATCAAATGTTTTGTACCACATCCTTGGTGGTTTCTTTAACCCATACATGGAATTTTCCATCCTGCATACCAACTCTTTATTTCCCTTGATAGCAAAGCATTATGGTTGCTTCATGTAGATTTTGCTTCCAAATCCCCTTGTAAGAATGTTGTCTTCACATCCATCTGTTCTACTTCAAAATCAAATGTAGTGGAAATAGATAAAATAAATCAAATATAAGTTAACTTGGAAACATGAGAAAAAATTTCACCAAAATCAATTCCCTCTACCTGGGAATAACCTTTCACTACTAATTGAGCTTTGTATTTCTCCACTTTGCCTTCTGCATTTAACTTTTTCCTAAACACCCATTTGCGGTCAATGGGATTTTTTTCGTGTCAACAAATCCACTGAATCCCAAGCCTCATTCTTGTATAAGGTTTCCATTTCTTCAACCATGGCCTTTTTCCAAAGTTTT
Source organism: Picea engelmannii (assembly GCA_009831015.1). NCBI lineage: Eukaryota > Viridiplantae > Streptophyta > Pinopsida > Pinales > Pinaceae > Picea > Picea engelmannii. The sequence continues at coordinate 765,669 of ML776953.1, read as the reverse complement.
CCATCCTCTGAATCCACTACCTCCCTAACAATCTAGGATCATCTTCAGTACTAAACAAAGAAAAATTTGAACAAAAATCAAGTGGAGTATACATTTCCAGTTACCTTCTTTCTCGAACCAATCTCCTCAATACTGGAGTATGAGGATCTTATTCTTATTATTCATATTATTCTTTAGAGTCTAATTCATTATCCTTCAAATCAAACTCTATTTTCTATGGTTCTTCCTTCATTGGTAGGAAATCTTGTTTGACAACATCTTTGATTTCTCTAAATACCACATCTCGACTATACACTATATTTTTAGTTTATGGGTTCCAAACCTTATAACCTTTCATACCATCTTTATACCCAATAAAGATACATTTTTCAGCCTTCTTATCTAGATTACTCATGTTTTCCTTTGGAATATGAACATAGGCATCACAACCAAATACCCTGAGATGTGTCAGAGAGGTTTTCTTACTGGTCCATACCTCATGTGGAGTCTTGTCATCTAGTGTTGATGAGGGTGATCAATTGATCAGGTAACATGTAGTAACCATTGCCTCTACCCAGAATTTTTGTCCTAACCCAGCACCACTGAACATGCACTTTGTCTTTCCATCACTGTCATGTTCATCCTTTCTGCAACTCCATTTTTTGAGGTATATATGGAGTAGTATTCTTCCTTTCTATATTGCACTTCTTACGGAATTCTTTGAATTCATTTTCGTAGAATTCTCCACCATTATCCATCCTCGACATCGTAATTCTCTTCTTTGTTTCATTATCCACAAGAGCCTTAAAGTCTTTGAATTTTTAAAAGACTTAAAATTTCTTCCTTGGGAAATATATCCATGTATTCCTCGAGAAGCCATCTATAAATGAGACATAGTACACAAATTTTCCCAATGATAGAACTGACACAGGTCCAAACACATCATTGTGCACCAACTGTAAAATTTTATTTTCCCTCATTGCACCAAAAGGGAAATCTTAATTGATTATTCTTCACATATATGCAATGTTCGCAGAAATAAAAATTCGGAGAGAAATTCGTCATACCTTCAACCATACCTTTACCATGTAGTACTTGAAGACCTTTCTCTCATATATTCCCCAGTATTTGATGCCACAACATAGTCTTTTTTCTACATATTGTAAGAGTTTTTTCTTCTTCAGCTCCAATCTCAAGAACAATGGAACTATTTCAGCCATCACTAATAGAGCTTCCCTACAGCTTATACAGAGTTCCAATCCAAACTCCCTTCAGCAACACCATTTCTCCTTGAACCATCCTACATGTTTCTTTCTCAAACATTGTTTTTACTCCTACATCATCCATTTTTCTTACAAAAATCAAATTTCTATCCAATCTTGGGATGTGAAGAACATTAGGGAGTGTTATAATCCTTCCACCCTTGACTTCAACTTGAATTTTCTGCATCCTATCATTTTGGATGTCGAGTCTTCATGAAGGAAAACATCACCTCCATCATACCTTTCATATTCTTAGAACCATTCCCTATGAGTATTCATATGAAAGGATGCACCTGAGTCAACCAGTCATGCCTCATGATCTGCATGTGTGCTTGAAGAAGCAAAGTAAACATCCCCTCCTTCATCCGCATAGGTTTTGCTTCTATATAAGGAGAATCATCATATCCCTTCCCTCTCTCAACACTTTTGGATCTACATTTCTTATTGTAGTGCCCTTATTTTCCACATCTCCAACATACCTTTACAAATTTTCCAGGAGATTTAGATATTCCCCTATATTTAGATCTCCCACTTGAGGACTTTGATATGTTTCTTTCCTAGGAGCGTCCTCTTGCAAATAATGCATATGTGCTCTGTCCTTCCATGTTTTTTTGTCTCATCTCCTTTGAAAACAAGGATGAGACCACATCATCGAAACTTAAAGTAGTTGTATTACTACCTATGGCCACAACCAGACTATCCCACAAGTCTAGTAAAGAGCACAATAAATTGATACACTTATCTTCATCATAAATCTTAATATCAATATATAATAGCTTACTTACCACTGTATTGAAGGCATTTAGATGATTTGTCACAGAGTCTCCATTTTCATCCTCAAGTTGTACAGCTTCTTCTACATAAATAGTTTGTTTATCGGGGACTTAGACCGATACAAATCCCCTAACTGGATTGTTCTCTTCGCCTTTCTATCCAACTTTTCCTAGTCTTTTGTTGATGTTCCTGTAGGTGCAGTACTTGGATCCACATCAATTCACTGATCTTTGTCCACCAACAGATCTTCCATTTTGAACTTCCATAGCTCAAAATGTTTCCTATTAAATTTCTTGATCTCTATTTTCAAATTGCTCTTAGTTTATTTTCACTTGAAGAATCGATACCATAGAGCTCCCACTGTAACATGGTTTATCATAGACCCTAGCAAAACCCTTAGCCATAAAGGCATCCCCTTAAAGCCAATAACAACTCTGATACCAAATGTAGATTTTAACCTTGTACAATTAATTACTACGAACAGATTCTTAATAAAAATGGAAAATATACAATAGCACACACACCCATTACACAGAAATTTTACCCTGGAAACCCAAACCGAGAAAACCAACAACATGTTTAGAGTTGCACCTCTAATCTTTTATTGATCATATTTCTCCATTGTTTACAATACAATATATATAGGACCATGTGGCATCCAAACCCCTAATCCATTGACCTAAATTTGTCAACAACTCTAATTCCTTAACCGAAATTAGAAAGCTATCGGCAAAAACCATGTGTCGAAAAATCGCCAAAACAAACGAAAAAAACTGCCAAAAAAATATTTTCAAGGGATTTGCCCCCAAAACCCTACCCCCCTGCTCCCATATTAGTATACAGTAATGGGATAAAACTTGAAAATAATATAACACATACCCAACATGATTGTGGCAATGGCCTTTCTATCTAGCTTGATCCAATCTTCATTTTTCATCGATGGGGGTTTCTTTGCTATTCCATCAATTCACAAATACTTATCTCTCAAAATCAATATATCCTACATATGTGACTTCCATAGGGAAAAATTAGCCACATTAAAATTCTCCATGTCACTTAGAGACATTGTCTCCATGCTAACTTGGCACTGCTCAATTAAACCTCCAACAATTTAAAGCAACCAGCATTAGAATCTTCTTGATGACCACTGAATCAATTACAAGACCGCAGGGTTTTATCCAAATTGGCAGACCAAGCTCTACGTCCTCCACCATATTTCTAAACACTTGGCCTTAGGAAAAAAAATTAGACACCCACATGAAATGTCCACAAAAAAAGACTCATCCTCCTCCTTCATGGCCATAAAATTCCTTACGTGTCCTCCAACAAAGTGAATAGAATAGGATTTTCCAAATCAAACAACTCTTCATGACCTTTCCGGATTATCTTTGTCACATGTGAGATTTCTCCTCTACACGCAGATATACAATCCAAGACAACACTGTGACTCCTAGCTCGTGACCTCTGATCTTCCTACAAGAGATAGACTTATGGTTTACAACCTTTCATGCTCCCCCTCTGCTACGCTCTGATACCAGTTGTCAGTTCCAAAATCATGCTAATTTATGCCCACTCATGCTAATTTTTTCCTAGTAAAACAGAGTTAGGGATTTTGTCTTTTGAAGTCACCTAGTTGGTATGAGAATCACACACTCAAACTGAAAGCACCCTGCCTCTCTCACAACAATCTATATATGCTCAAAGTTCGTAGAAATCACTTCATCATTCTAGATTATGGCAGAGAAAATTTAGAGGTTTCACTCTTTATGTGTAGAAATCTAGCTAATAGAAACCATCGATTGGGATTCAAACAAAGGAACAGGGGATGCAAAAGAAAAATAGAGGAAACAAAGAAACACAAAAGGAAATAACCATAACAAATTTGAATTGTATTCAACTCGTTTTTCTCCTTACACAACATATCGAAGCTAATATTTATATACATATTTGTAGGCTCGATTATATCTATAGCCTTCGAAGAACTGAAGTATTGCTTAGGCGTCTAGTGCCTTCGTGAACCAACCATTCATTCATTTCCAGATTAACGAGGAAATTTCCGACATTTAATTTCCTAACTACTCTTTGACTTTGTTGGTCGTCATATTTGTTTCCAACAGATTCTCAAAGCTGAATTTTTCTTCTTTGTTAACAAGCTTTACCGCTTCCTGAGCTCCGCGACATCTAGAAAAACTTGTATTGTCTTCATAGTTGGCCACATTCAAAAATTTCCCTTGCATGGTATGCAGTGCATTGGTCCAAAATTTCCTTTGCATGGTATGGACTCATAGCGTAGTCGAACATTCATGATTTATTCCTCTCTCTATATAGATGGTTTTTCCTACAATGAAAGATTATAGAGCATGAGATTGAGGTAGCCAAGTATGGAATATTGAAGAGCATTGGATCTCCTTTGTTACAATGGGAATGTGGAGATCCAAACCAATTTCTAGAATCCTTGAAACTATAAATAATGTTGGGATAGTTGTGTCATACACCCTTGCAGTATCGTAATGGATCAAGTAACTATTTCTAAGTAGTAGCAAGAAATAAATGCATAGAAGTGACAGGGAATAAATGCAAAACAATACCAAGGAATAAATGTTGACTAGTGGTAGGAAATTAATGATATGCATAAGTAATTGGCCAATTACCTACTAATGGTTTCCAGTATATAGAATTATAAAACCATAAATGGTTTATGGTTTTGTTATGCATATTTATTCAGTGCTAGGGTTGGAGGAAAATAGAGAGTAAGTTTTCACTTACTATTATGCTGCCCAAATTTCTCCAGAATCATTATCCTAATGGAGATCACTCTTGTTGAGAGCACAAAGACTCTGTATTATAACCATTTAGTTGCTAAATAATACATTGTGTGCTTTAGAGTGTGGGGTTTTTCTCCTCAAAGGGTTTTCCCCAAGAAATCATGTTGTTAATGGTTTTTTGTTTATTTCATTCGTTTGCAACTATTCTAATGTAAGTTTCTACACATTCTTCTCTCATGGATTAAGGTAGGAAGTGCATTATGCACCTCTACTTCCTTTCATTTGGTACTATAGTTGGTTCGTTGTTTATTTCATTTGTTTTCAACTATTCTAATGTAAGTTTCTACACATTCTTCTCTCATGGATTAATGTAGGAAGTGTATTATGCACATTTACTTCCTTTCAATTGGTATTAGAGCTTGATCACCTTGGATTCAAAGTGTTAGAGACAAGGTATTTTTATATAATCTTGTTGAAAGGAAATGGTGAGCACATCTATATTAGAAATGGAGAAGTTTAATGGAACTAACTTTGATCTATGAAGGCTCAAGATGGAGGATCTTCTCATAGATTGAGATCTATGGGTTGCATTATCTGGAACCAAACCTGTTGAAGATCAAGAATGAGTGGTGTTGTAGAGAAAGGAGAGAAGAATTATCAAGCTCTATTTATCTGATTCAATATTATTGAATGTTTCTAAATAATAAACCACATCTCTCTGGAAGAAGCTGGACAATTTGTATCAGGAAAAATACTTGGTTAACAAAACATTTATGTGAAAAAAGTTGTTTTCCTTGAGAATGGGTGATGGTGATTTTGTAGTTGAGCACCTAAATGCATTTAATACTATTGTGACCCAGTTGATATAATTTGGAGTGAATATGGATGAGGAGTACTTATGTATGAACCTTTTGTTTTCTTTGCCAGATTCATGGAACAACCTAGTAATGGCCATTGAAAGTACTGTAAATCCATTAGTGCTTGATGAGGTCGTCATTGCTTTACTCTCAGAGGAGGAGAGACAAAAATATTATGAATCCACCAATAAGGACTTGGTTGTTCATGGAAAATCAGAAGAGAAAGGAAAGAAGAGAGAAAATGGAAATTTGAATCTGATGGGAGACACAAGTATCCTAGAAATTCCAAGACAAAATGTTGGAACTACAGTATAAGGTGTTGGATTACTAAGATGGGGGGTGAATCAATAATAGAGATATTTAATCCTTTTTAACCACAGTATGCAAGTGTTATTTATATTTATGATCAATACAACATTATCATCCAACAAGTGCAAAGTAAATAAACCATGAACAAATGAAAAATCATACACATACACAGTACACTAGTATTTTTACGTGGAAACCCAATGCGGGAGAAAACCACAGAATATTTTTTATTATATGTATTTAAGATATAAATTCATGGGAAGCACCAACTTCCTTTGTTCTCCATATACAACTGGAAGGAGGCTCTAACCCCCTATATTTTTAGGCTACAACCTGAGGGAAGCTACAACTCCCCATTTCTTTGGATACAACCAGAAGGAGGCTACAACCCCCTATGTTCTCTGGCTACAACCGGAAGGTGGCTACAACCACCTATTATTTCCATGTCCTATCGCCTTGAAATATAAGTGTCAAATGAAGAAACCATTGTCACACTGTCACTATGATATATACCATTGTAAACCTGTACCACTGACTTGTAGCCAACCTGTACCACTTCCATGTAATCAACATGTCCCTGTATTGAGATTGTACCAACCAAAATCAACAGATATGTGACCTATATGTTCTGTAGTGAGTGTATGTATGTGCCCTATCTATATTGTAGCCCGCATATGTATGCATCATATTTGTGTTGTAGCCTTTGTATGACTTCTGAAAACTAGGGTTTTCTCTCTTTGAAAACTCTGACCCTCTTCAGCCTTTGTCACATCAACCTACAACTTATCATTGTGTCCAGAATATAACTATACCATGTGCATACATCCTCATACATATACCTTAAACAAAAGTATCTATATCTCTCTAGTCATGTGCCATACAAGTATAATCAACCACTTCATAAGTACAACCTCTCAACCATGTACCACAAAAAACCCTTAACCATATACCAAGAAATACAAGATGTGCCTCACACTAACAAGATGTATCAAAGATAAATATTGATTATACCAGCACTATATTTTTGTAGATATGACTTATACAGAAAGTCTCATGCAGTCACTAATATCACTAGGGAAAATCATCAAACCCCCATAACCATTTCTCATTTAGACAACAAAATCCAACTACTCATAGAAATAAGACATACATTTTGAACCAATAGATAGATATGATGTACCTGATCATTGTAGATCTTCCTGAGAGCTTGCTTTCAGGCTCTAAAGACCTGGCATCTTCATCTTCACAAGTTTCTAGGAATTTTTCCTCATGTACGCACCCTATTATACTTCTATCTTGTGTACATATGTGCCCTACTCCACTATCGCCCACGTACACGTCAAAAACTAGGGTTTTTTCAGTATTTTATGTAATTCTGAAACTTTCATTGTCAACCCTCCATGCTACCTCAGACTTGCGCAACTTCAGATGTATCAATGAGTACCTGCAATAAACCTTTCACAATAATAGATATTCAATGTTCTCAAATAGGTACTAATAGGAGAGCCTTGCTCTCTTATTTATATTTACATGTAGCTTCCTCAAGGGGTTAGCTTCTAACCAACTTAACCAAATTTCCTTCTTTTAGGGCTAACCCACTTCTAACCGCTTATCTACTTCTAACCCTCTTTGCTACAAATAGTAAATTCTCCACTTCTAGTTGCAACTAATTTATTTTTAATCATTTTCTTATTGCAACAACTTAACCCATGATTAACTCCTAGTTTCACTCACTTGACTAGTCAACTTCTTCTAGGAGCTTCTAGAATAATTTTGACTCCTTTGGCCTTCTAGATAACTCATGAGAGTTCTCCAACTTCACAAGGCCATAACTCTCTAAACATGAGGAGTTATGTGGTGTTCCATATATCACCGGAAATGGCATGACATGTACTATCCATATAGAATAATCTTACCTACAAATATATTAAACTTCATACCATTGTACATCAATCAAAATGAACTCCCTTAACCATATTGTTGGGGCTACCCGAATTTGCTATTGGTCTTGTTTTAAGGGTTGACATCAATTACAAACAACCCAATTAATCAACAATCTCCCCCTTTAGTATTGATGGAAATATTATGATGCAATATTGAAGTCATATCGCTTATGCTCCCCATGTAATCATTGCTCCCCCTGGAAGCATGCCTATGTGCTCTCTCTCCAAGAATCTAACTCTTTATCCTGCATATAATGAATCTATCCCCCTTTGACATCAATGGAAAAGCTAACTTCATGTCCGAGGCTACTCCCCCTAACTAAACTATCGTTGGGGTTTCTCCCCATGACTGAACTCTTCCTGAACCTGCTCCCCCAACATGAATTGTCCTATGTATTGTGCTTCCTCTTGTAAATATAAGACATATAAGATAAGAATTCAAAAGAATTCACTTTGGAGTAGAAATTACTCTGAGTCTTTGACGAATATACTCAAAATATTCCCTTGGAAGCGATTTTGTGAAGATATCTGCAACTTGTTCCTTTTTTCCCACATATTCAACTCTGATGTTCTTCTCTACAACATGTTCCCATAAAAAGTGATACTTTATTGGAATGTGCTTCGCCTTGGAGTGTATCACTGGATTCTTTGAGATACTGATAGTGCTTGTATTGTCACAATATATAGGAATGGGCTCATCATACTCAACCTGTATATCTGTCAAGGCTTGTTTCATCCATAGAACCTGTGTACAACATGCTATTGCTGAAATATAATTTTCTTCGGCTATAGACAATGATATTAATGATTGTTTCTTATTTATCCAAGAGACCAAACACTCATCCAAGTAGAATGTCTCTCAACTGGTGCTTCATTATTCATCAATGCAACATTCCCAATCTACATCTATGTAGGAAATAAGTGATAGATCATTTCCTTTTGGATACCATAATCCAAAATCTTATTTTCCCTTGAGATATCTGAAAATCCTCTTCAATTCTAGAACATGTGATTCCTTTGGTGCTGCTTGAAATCGTGCCACATGTCCAACCACCTTCATTACATTTGGTCTAGACATCATCACGTAAAGTAAGTTGACAATCATTAACATGTACTACCTTTGATCTGTAGACTCTGAATCATCATCTTTGCTCAATTTGCAATTGGTTTGCATAGGAGTGTTAACTGGTTTGCAACCTTCCATTCTGAACCTCTTTAGCACTTCTATGATATACTTAGTTTGAGAAATAAAAATTCCTTGGTTTCTTTGATATATATGAAGAACCGAAAAAAAGGATAGTTCTCCAAGTAATGACATTTCAAATTCATTTTGCATATCCTTTGCAAATTTCGGGCTTAACCTGTCATCATCACTTCCAAAAATAATATCATCAACGTAAACTTCAATTAATAGAATATTATCTTGATTTACTTTGATGTAGAGGTTGATGTATGCATTTCATTTTTTGAACCCTGCTTGTTGTAGATATATATATAGTCTAGAATATCATGCTCTGGGAGCATGTTTTAGACCATACAAGGCCTTCTTCAACCTGCACATGTAATCTTCATTCTCTGACAACTCAACTCCTTTTGTGTTAAGCCCTAATATTGGCTCATTACCCCTTAATTAGGGAATATTACATTAGTAATTTTATTTTATTTATGTTGGTTTTAGGCCATTAGTTGTAATTATACCTCCTAGTCTCCTATATATACCAAGGAGACATTTTCATTTTGAATCATCTTGTACTTGAACATTTAAGTGGGGTAAAAGGAGGTTTCCCCCTCGAAGAGGCTTATTATCTGAAATTATCTCTTTTTCAAGGCGTTGAGTACTTTTTCTGAGGTTTTTCTATGCTATATTGATATTTGGTTCTTAACATATGGTATCAGAGCTCAAGCTCTTGGGGTTTCGCTGCTACATCTGAGACACCTTGGAATTTTCGCTATAACTTTTTTTCTACAATGTCTCAGAAGGAACGGCTTGGAGGATATTTATTAGACGGATCAAGGTACGTTGGGTTAAAATTTCATCTCCTGAGGCCTTATACTTTCGGAGATATAGCCTGTACAAGATAGGGTGTTGGAATCATCCTGAACGAAGTCATTGCGTAATTTTTGCTATAAATAATTTTCTGTAATTTTTCAGACCCTAAACTCTAGAGGCTATTCACAGAAATTAGTAAGGTATCTGTGGTAAAAATTTCAACTTTTGGGTCATCTTAAATTTCTATATGCACCCTGTGTAAGATAGGGTATCTGACTAGTCCTATTGACTAGTCTCAAGAAGGTGTTCCAAGTAAAACAATCATAACTTATTCCTATAATATCCAAATTGAGTGGGACTGGTTTCATTAGATCATGGACAGTCTATAGTATTTCTGGAACGAGTTTCAAAATTTTATATCAATTATTTTGTGTGGGGCATGCTATACAAGTGAGATCTCCTGGAAAGGCCAAAAATCGGCAAGTTGTGGGGAAGTTACCGTAAATTCCACTTGGCACATCCAATTTTGATCAGACCTGTGGCATTGCAGAGA
>ML776953.1:728119-751733 GCA_009831015.1 Picea engelmannii | reverse complement strand
AACCTGACCATGGCATAGAATCGCATGAAACAACAAGCAGATCAACATCGTAGTGAAAGAAGTTTTGAAGTAGGGGATTGGGTGTTTTTAAGACTACAACCATACAAACAGATGTCCCTCAAGCAATCCAAGAAGGATAATAACTTATCACCAAAGTACTATGGCCCTTATAAGGTGTTGCAAAAGATTGGTACTATGGCATACAAATTGGAGTTGCCTGAATCTTCACGAGTACACCCAGTTTTCCATGTTCGTGCTTAAAGAAGGTTATAGGCAACAAGATCCCAGTTCAAACTATATTGCCAGAACTTGACGAGGAAGGAAAAATCATATTGGAGCCTGAAGCCATCACTGACACAAGAATTCGCCAGCTGAGGAATAGATCAATTTTAGAGTATCTCGTTAAATGGAGGAAACTATCGGCTGAAGATTCCACTTGGTAAGATGAGTCTTTTATACAGAAGCATCCAGAGTTACTCAAGCGTTGCAGACAACACTTGTCTCAAGGGGAGGGGCATGTTAAGCCCTAATATTGGCTCATTGCCCCTTAATTGGGGCATATAATATTAATAATGTTATTTTATTTATGTCGGCTTTAGGCCATTAGTTGTAATTATACCTCTTAGTCTCCTATATATACCAAGGAGACATTTTCATTTTGAATCATATTGTACTTGAACATTTAAGTGGGGTAAAAGGAGGTTGCCCCCTCGAAGAGGCTTATTATCTGAAATTATCTCTTTTTCAAGGCGTTGAGTACTTTTTCTGAGGTTTTTCTATGCTATATTGATATTTGGTTCTTAACACTTTGGTTGTTCAATGTAGACTTCTTCTTCAAGTTCCCCATTCAGAAAAGATGATTTCATGTCCATATGATACACTTTAATATTCTTAGAGCATGCATAAGCTAAGATCAATCGGATTGCTTCCATTCTGGCAACCGGGGAAAACATCTCTTCAAATTCGATACCTTCAACTTGTGTGTATCATTTACATACCAATCTAGCTTTGTTCCTGGTAACCTGTCCATCTTCATTCAATTTATTTCTGAAGACCCACTTTGTGTGAATCACATTCTTGTACCTTGGTCTTGGAACTAATTCCCAAGTGTCATTCTTCTCTATTTGATCCAACTCTTCATTCATGGACTTTTTCTAGAATTCATCATTGTTGGCTTCTTCAAAACTGTTTGGTTCAATCGAAGATAAAAGTGCTAGGTGCATTTGTTCTGGTGAATGAATTTTTCTTCTAGTCTTATTCCTATATCTTTGTTCCCATTAATATGATCTGAAGGATGATTATTTTTTACTTGTTTGCTAGGTGTCTTTGGAGGTACTTATTGAAATTTATCTACTACTACTATCTGATCTTCTTCATCTTCCCTTTCTGCAGCTTCTTCTTCATAAACATGTTCCATTGATTCATTTTCTTCTTCCTTTAACTTTCGTCCACTTGTTTCATCAACTCTTACATTGATGATTTCCACAACTTTGTTGACCCTTAGATTGTAACACTTGTATTCTTTCATTGTACTTGAGTAACCAACAAGTACAGCTTTGTCCACATGAGATTCAAACTTTACCATTCTGTTATCTTCTCTTTTGATGTAGTATTTTCTTTCGAACACTCTCAATTTCTTCACATTTAATGGTCTTCCTTTCCATGGCTCGTATGGATTTTTGTCACTGTTGTTCCTGACCATTACTTTGTTTTGAATGTGAACCATTGTATGCACTGCATGTGTCCAAAAAACATATGTCAACTTGGAATCCATTAACATTGTTCAATCCATTTACTGTACTGTCATGTTCTTTCTTTCGATGACCCCATTATGTTGAGATGTCCTAGCAACAGAGAATTTCCTTTTTATTCCATGATTGTTGCAGAAATCCATAAATTCCTTTGAAGTAAACTCTCCTCCATTATCAAATCTCAAACATTTGATTTTTGAATCCATTCCATTTTCAACCATTTCCTTGTATACCTTGATGTTTTCAAATGCTTCTAACTTATTTATGAGAAAACAAACTGCAGTCATTCTTGTATAATTATCAACCAATAACATAAAGTATTTCTCACCTTTTAAACCCTTTGTTCTAGTTGGTCTGACTAGATCAATATGCACAATTTCCAGTGGTCTTTTCGTTGAGTATTCCTTTGATTTGAACCCGGTCTTTGTTTGCTTTCCTCATTGACAATGCTTGCATAATGCGTTGGTTGGTTTCATGATCTAGGGAATTTCTCTGACTGTTTCTTTTTTGTTGAATTTGACGAGGTTATCAAATTTTATGTGACCCATTCTTCTGTTCCATAGCCAAACTTCATCTTCCTTTCCTAGACAACACTTTTCATTTCCAATTTCAATTAATATATATATATTGCTTGAAGTTCTTGCAGTTGTTGCAATCAATTTGTTTGATCATTGTTTTCTTATCTCGCACTTATGTGAATCAAACTTAAGTTTATGACCTTGGTCACACATTTGACTTACACTTAGAATATTTTGTTTCATATCTTCCACTAGTAGAACATTTTTTTCCTTGGTATTCTTGTTTCCAATTATGACTGTGCTTTTTCCAATTATTCTAGTTGGGTCATCATTTCCAAAGGAGACCAATCCATCTCTTTCATTTCTTAATATAAGAAACTTGTATTCATCACCTATCATGTGCTTTGAACAACCACTATCAACATACCAACCATGTTTCTTTTGTTTAGCTTGTAGAGAAAGTGTGCATTCTTCATTGTTAAATTGATCCTGCTTTATTATCCATATTCTCTGTTGAGGTTTGTGTCCGTAACTGTTGTTATTATGTTGTGACTCTCCATGAGGGACTGTCAATCTACAGTCTTTGGCCATGTGTCCAAAGTTGTTGCATTTGTAGCATTCCACTTCAATGCTCAATGATTCAAACCTATTGTAGCTTCTTCTTTGGGTTTCACTAGGCCTTGTTGGATAACCATTTTGTCCATGACTTTCAAAGTTGTTTATGTTCTTGCTATTAGCTCTGCAATTTACAGCTTTATGTCCAAAATTATTACATGCATAACATAAACCAAAAAAGATAGTTTGCTACCTAGGAGTTGAAGATATTTTGAAAGGAGTTACTCTTTTGAATCCTTCTTCATCTTGAGGCCTGCTTGTTTCTGATTGTCGTTGATTTTGAAATCTAACTCTTCTAGGTGGAGGAGTGTCTTTGTGATCTTCCTTGTGAAACTTCTTATCTCCTCTAACTTTCTTTGCATAGCTTCTTAGTTGTGTTTATTTATCTGTGATTTTGGAGCTTGGGCCTCTTTCTATTTGATTGTATCCTAGCCCAGACTTGTCATGATGTGACCTTTGACTATTGATAATATTATCCAAAACCTTTGAGTTGTTTTGCATGTTCTTCTGTTGAAGGTATTTTCTCAATGTAACAACCTATGCTTCCAAATTTCCAATGATCCTATCTTTTTCTTCCAGTTGTTCTTTGAGTGCTTCTTCGATTATTTTTTCTTCTTCTATTTGAACCTTTAATTCAATGATCATCTACTCTATTTTTTCAAATTTTGAATTCTAAGTGTCTTCTTTCTTGTTTAGTTATGCCTGTAGTTTCTTGTTTTTTATTTTTTTCTCTTTTTATAACTTCTATAGCACTCAACAACTCTTCTTTGTAGTCAACTTATGCTTCTTCATACTACTCTTCGATGTCTTCTTTATCAGAGTCTTATATTGCCATGAATATAACTCTTTCTGTCTCAGTTTCACTGACCTCATATTTGTATGATGAGGAGCAGTCTTCTTTGGTGAAAAAAAAAATCTTGAAGACTTTATTTTTTGTTCTTTTTCCTTTATACATTTGATTGTTGTTTGAATCATCCTCTTGACTTATTTTATTTTTCTTGCGAGGACATTTGTTAGCAAAATGATTAATACCATCATAGTTAAAACAAATCAATGGAATCTTACCTTTATATTTTTCGTTGGTTCCCTTTTTCAATCTTCTGACAAAGTTGGCCACTTCTTCATCGTCTTCTAAGATGTCATTGTTGTTGCTATATTATTTTTCCTTTTGATTTCTCTTTTGCTTTTACCTTTTGGATGCTTTGAATGCTACTTATTTTATACCTGGATTTTCCTGTTCAGTTCTCATTTCATAGGCTGTGAAGATTCCATGTAGTTCATACATGCTTATTGAGTCTAGATCTGCTCTTTCTTCTAGTGTTGAGATCTTAGGATCAAATCTCAGTGGAAGAGATATTAGTACCTTTTGAACAATTATAGATTCATCAACTTCTTCTCCCAATCCTATGATTGCATTCACTGTTTCATCAACTCGTAAGAAGTAAGCTGCAATATTCTCATCGTCCTTCATCTTTAGTTGTTCGAATTGACCTCTATAAGTTTGAAGCTTTGATGCTTTGACTTTTGAATCTCCTTCATAAATATTCTAAAGTTTGTCCCAAATCTCTTTAGCGGAGCTACAATGTATAACTTTGGTATATACTGAATCACAAAGATCATTCAGAAGTACATTTGTGGATTTTGAATTATTTATATTGGGTTTCTTTCCATTGTCATTTGTTGGCGGAACTGTTGGTTCTTTGTATCTATATACAACTGATTTTCAAACCTCAAATCCATGTGCCTGTACATATTTTTTCATCCTTTTGTTCCATAATGCATAGTTTTGTCCATCAAACTGTGGTATTCCATTTTTATACATATTTTTTCTCTCCATGATCTACCTTTCAGTGGTTAAACTGATTTCTGAAGGAACCTGCTCCGATACAATTGTCTGATTACTTAGAGGGTGGGTGAATCAGTAATAGAGATTTTTTATCCTTTTTAACCACATTATGCAAGTGTTATTTATATTTGTGATCAATATAGCATTATCATCCAATAAGTGCAAAGTAAATAAAACATGAACAAATGAACAATCATACACATACACAGTACACCAGTATTTTTACGCGGAAACCCAATGCGGGAGAAAACCACATAATGTTTTTTTTTATATGTCTTTAAGAATTACATTCATTGGAAGCACCAACTTCCTTTGTTCTCCAACTACAACTGGAAGGAGGCTCCGACCCACTATATTTTCAGGCTACAACCTGAGGGAAGCTACAACTCCCCAATTCTCTGGCTAAAACCCCCTATGTTCTTTGTCTACAACCAGAAGGTGGCTACAACCACCTATCCTTGCCCTGTCCCATCGCCCTAAAATATAAGTGTCAAATGAACAAACCCATGTCACACTGTCACTGTGAGATATACCATTGTAAACATGTAACGACTTGTACCATTGACCTGTAGCCAACTTGTACCACTGCCCTATAATCAACCTGTACCTGTAATGATCTTGTACCAACCAAAACCAACAGATACATGACATATCGGTGCTACAACGCACATATGTACGCGCCCTATCTATATTGCAGTCTGCATATGTAGGCAGCCTATCTATACTGCAGCTTGTGTATTCCTTCTGAAAACTAGGGTTTTCTCTCTCTGAAAACTATGACCCTCTTCAGCCTCTATCACATCAACCTGCAACTTGTCATTGTTTCCAAACTATAACTATGCCATGTGCATACATCCTCATACATATCCCTTAACCAAAAGTATCTATATCTCTCTAGTCATGTTCCATACAAGTATAATCAAGAGAAAGTATAATAACTCTCACATGAACTAGACATCAAACCCTTTCTGAAATACAACCTCTCAATACATCAACCACTTCACAAGTACAACCTCTCAACCATGTACCACAAAAAACCTTAACCATATACCAATAAATACAAGATGTGTCTCACACTAACAAGATGTATCAAAGATAAATATTGATTATACCAGCACTATATTTCTGTAGATATGACTTATATAGAAAGTCCTATGCAACCACTAATCTCTCCATGGAAAATCCTTAAACCCCCATAACCATTTCTCATGTAGACAACAAAATCCAACTACTCATAGAAATAAGGCATACCTTTTGAACCAGTAGATAGATCTGATGTACCTTATCACTGTATACCTTCATGGGAGATTTCTTTCAGGATCCAAAGACCTGGCATCTTCATCTTCTCAAGTTTCTAGGGCTTTTTCCTCATGTATGTTCCCTATTATATTGTTATCCCACATACATACGTTCCCTGCTCCACTGCAGCCCGTGTACACCTCAAAAACTAGGGTTTTTTCAATATTTTATATAATTCTGAAACTTTCATCGTCAACCCTTCACGCTACCTCAGACTTGTGCAATTTTAGATGTATCAATGAGTACCTGCAATAAACCTTACACAATAATAGATGTTCAATGTGCTTAAATAGGTGCTAATAGAATACACTTTCTCTCTTATTTATACTTCCATGCAGCTTCCTCAAGGGGTTACCTTCTAACCAACTTAACCCAATTTCCTTCTTTTAGGGCTTACCCACTTCTAACCCACTTTGCTACAAATAGTAAATTCTCCACTTCTAGTTGCAATTAATTTATTTTCTTATTGCAACAACTTAACCCATGATTAACTCGTAGTTTCACTCACTTGACTAGTCAACTTCTTCTAGGATCTTCTAGAATAATTTTGACTTCTTTGACCTTCTAGATAACTCATGAGGGTTCTCCAACTTCTCCAAGGCCATAACTCTCTAACCGTGAGGAGTTATGTGGCGTTCCACATATCACCAGAAATAGCATGAAGTGTACTATCCATCTAGAATAGTATTACCTGCAAATATGTTAAAATTCTTACCATTATACATCAATCAAACTGAACTCCCTTAACCATATTGTTGGGGCTACCGATCTTGCTTCAAGGGTTGACATCAATGAAAACCAACCCTTAATAAACATAAGTTCAGGCATTTTATAAGGGACTGTAAGGAAGAGAAGAAGAATAATAAGAAGGAAAATAATGGTTTTGATTATGAGTTTCACAAATCTTCTCAAGAGGATGGTGGAGATGTCTTTTTTGTAGCTTTAGAAACTCGTGTGGGCCAAAGTGCATGGATGATAGACTATGGAGATTCCTTTCATATGAATTCCCATTGGCACTAGTTTTCAACGTATAAGAAATATGATGATGGGATGGTATAACTTGGTGATGGATTTCCTCTCAACATAGTTGTTTGTGGTAGAGTCTTTGTCATATTGCCTAATGGAAGATTAAAGGGGATCACTATAGTTTTTCACATTCCAAGTTTGACACGAAACCTATTATTAGTAAGCACACTTAATGATGTGGTTGTGCAGGTTGTTTTCTTGTACAAGGTTGTAAGATGGTTTGAGGATCTATGGTACTTGCTAGGGGTGTTTGTGTGGGTACTTTGTTCCATCCTGATGTGTTCACTATTGATTATAATAGTTCTTCTAATTCTATAATGGAGAGATCTATAGGATCTACACTTTCACCATCAGAACCTAAGCAAGATATTGCTTTAGAAAGCAAGTTACCTGCAGAGAAGACAATGTTGTGGCACCAAAGATTGGGCCATATAAGTGAGCAGGGTGTGTAGGCCATGTGAAAAAGAATTTTAAAAATACATATAATATTTATGTTTAAAAAAAAAGATGTAGGAAATAATCGATATCTTAATAATCTATGTATGTGTGGTAGCGATCAATTCACATCTCCCTTGTTCAAAACACATGTTTTGCTTCAATCCTCTAAAGTTGGGTTTTTAGTATTGCCTTAAGGTTTGTACTACAAATTTGAGTTTTTTATACTACTCTCGTTAATTACACTTCCAATCATTATGGACAAACCCTTAATGCCTCTTGCATTGATGGTCTATATCATTGGTCATTTTGGAATCAGATGCTACCTAAATCACCATTGTCTCATGCTAGAAGTCCAAGGGATGTCTTTAGTATGATTCAACCATTCTTCAGATTTATTGACCGTCCATGTCAACCTTCCCTATTGTAAATTTGTTCTCTATACATCAACATAACCAATGTTTTACTTATGCTAGTGTGGAAGGATTCATCATTGCTTTCTCATCGATGGGTCTTCTCCTATCCATTGTGACACATTGCTCTAGGAGAGAGACTTAGATTCAAATCTCCATCGCACTTAATTTCATCATTGGTTTGTTTCCTTGTGCTTATTAGTGATTTTCATAATTTATCATTGATTGAGTGGTATCCATTGTGTTCAATAGTAGGGCCTTTATTCATATACCAGGATTCATGTTGTACCTTGGATTCCATTTTTATTATTGGTTGAATTCCTTACCTTTGAATGTGATTTTAATTATTTATTGATTCTTAAAGGGTCTTCCTAGTGTACTATTTTCATTTGATGCATTCAGGAGTTGTACTCAGTGGTGTATTCCTATCAATTATTTTCTAATACCTTCAAACTATATCATTTTCCTGATACTAGATCATGTTGGTTGATCAAACGTGTTCTAATGCTCTCCTTCCAATGGATCTTTTCCTATTGCCATCAACTCATTTTCTCTTGGAATGAGATTTAGAGATCATTATAGTACCTTGAGGCTTGCAGTTATTAGTGGCATGTTTCCTCGCTACTGACAATGGATATATATTGTAACACCCCTTCTCCTAGACCTCTGATTATTCTGATTAATTATAATTAATGATTGCCATGAAATGGCAATGCAAATATTGTAACTATATTATTGTTTAATTGGAGAATTCCAAATTGTTGACTAATGGGTGAAGCATTAAGTATTGGCCATGATACACTGGAGGAATGAGAGGAGATCCTTTAAGCTAAAAGACCCTCAAGCCACCTTATTGAAGTATTATGTGGAAATATTCAGATTATTTCCTTAGACATGATTTATAAAAAAATAAGTAATGAGAAGGGGTTGGTGGTTGAACAAATAACCACCACCATGAATATAGGTATGGGTAAATCTAGCCAAGACAGCAGAAGTTGTCAACTAGAGGTACAACAATGTACCATTTTTCTGCAGCTAGATTGACCCATGAGCTTCCTTCTCACAAAAGAAAAAGGTGGGACACGTCGAGAACCTTCCCATGGGGAAATGATGGGGGGGCATACATAGTAGGAACGGGGGAAGGAATTTCA
This sequence comes from Picea engelmannii, assembly GCA_009831015.1. Taxonomy (NCBI): domain Eukaryota; kingdom Viridiplantae; phylum Streptophyta; class Pinopsida; order Pinales; family Pinaceae; genus Picea; species Picea engelmannii. Next base: position 742,679 of record ML776953.1, on the reverse strand, counting down.
GGGGGAGGTCTGTAGAAGACCTGAGAATAGGGAGAACGCGTAGGTAAGAGAAGAAGTTTCCTTAGTGGTATCATGGTTAAGCACAGGGGTGACCAGAATGCTAAGAATGAATGCATTTGAGCCTATGGTAGGGTGGAAAGGTGAACACCCACATCCAATTGGTTGGTTAACCCTGATCTCGAAATAGATAAGTAGCATTTATGCTCTTTGTCCCAAGTAAAATTGAATAGACTAGTCCCTTTGATTTTATTCTAGGATGTGTATATTTTCATGATGCGTCGATTAACTTGTTTTCTGACATATTTATGTTTTTAAGTGGTGATGGGGTTGTAAGGACAATTGTGTCCCATGAATGATTTCAGGAATAGATGTACCTACTTAATTAAAATGAATTCTTTGTAGTATTTTCAAGCCTTCATAGGGTAAAGTGTGTAGTTTGTATGTGTGTGTAACTAATTTGATTTGTATGAAGTAAGCATGTTTCATTTTTCCTAGTTAATGATAATTATTCCTATTCCTGGACGAATCCTTGAACTCGAAGTTATAACGGAGTTGCACGTGAGATTCATGCACTGATCATGAGGGTTTTGTACCATCCTAAGTTTAAAAATATAAACCTAGGCTAACGATTTCGTAGCACACCTTTAATAGGTAGATAGTGGTAGTGAGACCCCCTGAGCAAGAGGTTCGTACATGTGAGAGGTATGGTAAGACCATGGAAAGAACTTAGGGAGCTCATGAAATGGATAAGTCTAGATCCAAACTGATAATGTGTATAAAACTGGTGCTTGGAGTCTGAATAAATTGTAGCCATCGTATTAGCATAGCCATAGAATCTTGATCCTTCATCGGGATAGGATGTGAGGCTTGGAGAAGGTATGCCTAGGACTGTTCGATATGTCGGAGGGTCAGAGGTGGAAGATCTTGATCATTAGTCAGAGGGTCACGATCATATTTATCATGGAACCCAGAGTAAAAAGCACTCTGAAATGGTAAGGCCCAAGGGACAATCTGGACCATTAATAGGAGTAGGGTGAGATCAATTATGAGTCCCAGATCTCTGTAGGATCTCATCTAAGCAAGGTTAAGAGCAAAGGTGACTTATTTCTAACATGATGTTGACGGGGAGTGCCTACATACCCAAGGATCATATGTGGCAGTCTGTAAATGGTCAAAGGAAATTGAAGTAATTCCCCATCGAACTCAGGCCATTGAATGGGCACGTTAATTTTGAGCATAGGATATTTGGTGGAGAGATCTCCAACGTTGATGAGAGAGTAGGTTGTCAGAATTATTGTACATGGGGTTGATTGAGGAACTCTGATGGTAAGACCCTGAGAGAGGACTATAACTGTTGGATCAGTTGAATAGGCGATGGTAGATCTGAACTATCGATCACAACGAGATCATCGGAATAGCCTCGGTTAAGGTAATTTGAGGGGAGGGCTCTGGGAGAAATTGTGACCATATATTTGTGACTGGGAATATTGAATCTCAGTCATCGATCATAGTAGTGTGAATTAATTGTGGCCATTGGCTTTAAGCTTTAAGCCTACAAGATGAGGAGGACCATACACTTGACATTGACGTGTAAAATTACAATTGGTCCTTGTAGTGTATTTATATTGGTCCATATGTCACGTGGGTATTGTGCCAAATGTCTAGTAGAGTCGAGTTTTTAGGCAAGACCTTATATTTCATTTTGAGTGTCACGTGTCGCGACCAAGTGGCAGGGCCACGTGTTGGGATGGATGGCAATCCAACATGTATAGGTGAGCATGTGTCAATTTGTAATGTGTAGGATAGGTTGAATACAAATATCATATATTTCATACCTAAGTATGGGTATCTTAATCTTAGTCGTTAGATCTCGTGAAGAGATCATAGCCATCCATCGCACTGTAATAATCGAAGCGAGTTATGGGGAAACACTCTAAAGAAGGAACTCTGAGAGGAGTACTGGACCATTGATCTGTAGAGATTAAAGGGACTCTGAGATATAGTTATGACCATTGATCTGCTTGGACCGGAAGAGATCTAAGAGGAGATATTGACCGTCCATCGGAGGGGTGTTGTTCAGAGTGGAATGTAGGCCTGGAGGGGGACACACTACAATGGAAGGAAGTCTGAGATAAATTGAGGACCATTGATCTTTCAGGGGTGAACTTGATGGATCATGACCATTGGATCTAGTTGGGTCTATTTTGAGGGAAGATTCCAAGAAAAGGTTATGATCTTCCCTTCAAATTTTGGAGTGATGGAGGTTGATGTCAGCTGACGTAATCAACCATTATGAAGTGTACAAGTGTCATCATTTAAATGAATAAGCCATGTTCCCTACGATGATGTGTGCTTCACGTCAATCCTTTTGAAAGGTCCATGTGTCACATGCTGGTTGGACCACGTGTCATAAGGATCGAGCATTGAGGCAGTGTTCTATGGGGACATGAGTGCCACATGTTGTGCCAAGTGGTGGGTACATGATGAAAATAGAGGATGAGGTGGCAAGTGACATGTAGGACATACATGTACCACTTTGTATGGTGTATATGTAAACTTTGAATGATTCTTGAATTTTGGATAAGGAGAGGGAGGATCGTCGGTTCCATTGTAGTGGCTGTAGTCAGAGTGAACCATGAAACTAGAGTAATGGTACTCTGACAGGAAGGAACTTCGAGAGTATACCTTGACTGTCGATCTTCCAAAATAGGTGGAGCTCCAAGAGTGGATCCTAATCATCTGTCGCAAGGTTCCTTTTTGGATGGATCTTGGAAATACCTCCCAAGGGAGGTGCTCAGAGGAGAAATGTTGACTGTTGAATTGTCTGAACATGATCCTGGTCATTCATTGCAAGTTACATTTTGGGGTGGATTATGGGAATACACCCCAACATGGGAGTTTCGAGATAGAACCCAAACTGTCTGATGTTTCCAAAGAGGAAATGGTCGGACTTAACCATCGGAGTGCGAGGGGTAATCGTCCTAAAAATATCCCGGAGAAAAAACCCCAATAATGAAGGAAGGTTATAGAAAGAGTTTGATAAAGTGTGAGCATATTTGTGACGTGGTAAATGCCACATATGCACCACAAAGCATGGTGTGTGTACTAGAGAGCCACATCAGCTCCATGTAGGAGGACATGAATGACAGGGTGACACGTGGCAGAAAGGTGGCACGAACTTTGAGAGGCCATAAATTTCGATCTGGGGCTCAGTTTTGAGTGAAATGCAATCCTTGGAAATCTCTTGATGAGCAAAATACAATGGTTCCATCGAAAGGAAGTTTTGGTATTAGTTAATGGAAATGAAATTTTAATACCCCATTCCCTTAAAAGCTACTTATAAGGTTGGGTGTGTTACATATTTCAATGACTTTTAATCGGTAGATTCTACAAGTGTTTGATGACATCACATCTATTCACACTTGATGAAAAGTATGATGTACCTTGATTCCCATTATCATCATCAATGAATTACCTCGCATCTATCAATTATTAATCAATAGACAGTTTCACTCATGCTCGACTTCAAATAATTTATTCATGTGGAGTAAATTCTCACATTTGATGGATTTGGATTGAAGACCTTGTGTTGTAGTGGATTCCTTTTTTTTATGCTACTGCCTAAGTTGTGCATATGTCCACCTATCCATATGACATTGGTATGTTTACAAAACTAGTCTGTGCTTCACATAGTTCTAGTTATTCTCCTAATGTATATTGAGATGTAGATCCACTGTGTATTTTCTCATGGCTATGATATTATTTTGATATGTATTGACCATGTATTATTTCGTAGTCGTGATTTTGATTATATATATACTTCATGGATATGTAATGTACTTGATTTGGTGGCCATGCTTGTTTTTCACCTGAGTATGTGTATGTCACCTTGGGTAATAAATCCATCCAATGGTTTGGTTTTTGTTTGCAAGTATCTTTTAGATCCTCAGTCTCCTAGATTCTACTTGGATCCATTTTTCTAGTTCCTTTACACTATTATAATTTATTTTGGCCATTAGCTTCCCTTCTAACCTCATACAGTAGGGGGCATCTGCTATAGCCTTATTTGGTCACCCTTGACCAAAGACACGTTTTTGTCCATTCATTAATTCATATTTCATCAATCCTCCTCATCTTGCATATATTTTTGAGTTTCTAAATTGCTACCCACGAGTTTCCTTCTAGCGATTCGTGGGTTTCCCATGATTTTCCTTTGTAAAACAGTAGGCATCTTAAAAAAATCCTAAAAAATAATTAATACACATTAAATTTTCACCCTCAAGTGAATAACATGGAGCATGTACACATGTACAACCCATATGTCCATCCCCGACTAACTTAACCACTTTTTCATGGTATAAATATGAGTTATTTGTTGGGAGAAGCGGCAAGAGACCATTGAGAGAAAATATATACTTGAGTAATTCTTGGAGGATTTGATTTGAATTTTTATTGCTTTCCCCTCATTAGAGTCTCTTGGTTTTGAATTCATGTCTAGCTTTGAGTTGAGTCAAAACATCTCTTTCTCAACCACATTAAAGTTGGAGATAGTAGGTAGAGTAAAACCGGATAACTGGTCCAAGCAAAAGGAACCTAGACTCGAGTGCCATCAACATCAATTGGGTATAAGGTTTTGTTTGTTGTTAACATTTATTTAATTTACAAAGACTTCTCTTTTTCTACCCACTCGTAAATTATTTTTCAATATCATTGTTTACTTTTGATTTATGATTTGTGGATGAATTAACTTTTTGATGTTGTACTAGATTTTTGGATATAAACTGTGTATGGAGTTTTTGAAACATCCATACACAGTTTATATCCAGAAATATAATACAACATTATGAGGAACTGTGAAAACCTGCATACTCTAACTTTTTGATGTTCGTTAGAATCAATATATCATGAATTTATGTTATTATCTTACATATTTATCACAATTCATGTTTATATACTTATTTGGATTTGAGAAAGGTTTGTTCTTTGATTTGTGTGAAAATCTAAAGAAAGGTTGGAACTAAAAGAAAGTGTTTGGATTGCACAAAGAAGACATAAAAGGATCATACATCTTATCAAGAGTATTTTTCCATCCTCTAATTTTAGGTAGTTACATAATTTAATTGACTAATTATTGAAAGTAACAATGTTCTTTGATCTGTTGTCAAAGATTCAACTCTAGTCACTGCGGACTTTTCCCTAAAACATAGGGGACAAGGAAAAAACAACCCATAAAGAGATCAAATGTTGAGTACCAAGCTTAAGGAAAAGAGAAGTATAACCCTATAACCAGTGAAAAACAGCTTTATGGACCAAATAATTACAATAACATTGTTGAACTCCTCAACTTAACTTTGAATGTCAACCTGGGTTTGTGCAAACTTATGAGGTATTATGCATTGTATGTTCAACCATAAGGTCTTAAATTTATTGATATCTATCGTATCAATGATATGCATTGAATTGAATCTAATCTACAGTTACAAAGCAAATGATAAACTTTGATAGCTCATTTACATTGACTGTTCACACCATTGAGTTCATGACCTTCACTCTTATCCCCCTTAACAACATCCAAGGGAACATATAGGTCTAGATTCACTTCCTAATGGGTGAAGAGTTAATTAATGAGTCATTTCATTCAACGAACCTAATATCTTTCAGTTTCCACTAGATCAATCAATCCTTGCAACACTGACAACATTATTAGATTCATTGGATATCTCCAAAGTGTTAAACATTGTAAAGTAAAAGTATTGAAAAGAATCCATTGAAATAAGGAAACGAACATGTTTTTCAAATAAATACAAAAAAAATTCAATTTTGAGAGTTCATCCCCTTGAATCTTCATCCCATTGAGTTCATGATCTTCACTCTTAACTCCCTTGGCAATATGCAAGGGCAAAGAGAGGTCTCTAATCATTGTACTTGGTTGAAGAGTTTAGGTGAGTGGATCAATGAAACCAGGATCCCAAGGATACTATTGGATCACTCAATCCTTACAACCTTAGCAATCATATTAGACTCCATTAAACATACATCAATGTATTGAACATAATAAAGTAAAATCAGTAAAGGAAATTCATAAAAGCAATGGAATGTTCAAAATGAAAGTACAAAAATGCAAAGAGAATAAATAACAAGGAATGGAAATTGTCGATCAATTCTATTGATCAAGAATTATGTTACACTTAATCATCAACCTGGGAAAACATAAACTTATGAAGTATAAAGCAAAGTATATGAAGTATCTAGTTTTCTTTTCTTTTATTGAAAATCACTTACTTATTAATATAATGAACAAAATCTTAGTTTATGAAAAACAAACTGCAATTCTGGAAACTAAAATAGTCACTACAATCCAAGAAATTAACACAGATGTGGTTATGGTCATTAAATAAACCACTAGCTATATTAAATGAATGAGTAACAAATGCTTTCATATTTCATATTTTAACTGATTAAGCTTGCAACTGAAACAAGTAAATTCTCAATTTAATGATTTATATGAGCAGCCAATATTGTATCTTCACACCACACTTGAATCAAAATCAAAATTACACTCAATTAACTATTTCAGAAATAAAAACAAGTAAAAGAAAGGTAGTGTAGCCTAACACAAGGAGCCCTCCTGGCTCGGTTCCATGTTGCTAAACTAAACTATGGAATGAAAACTATCAAACTCAAATCTAAATTATAAACTCATCCATGAAATGCATAAACAAAAAACGTTTGAATTAGCAACAAAAATTTTATATTAAGATCTCAGAATGTCTTCCATACAAAATCAAGAGTATATTCAGCGTTGAAACCTTTGGTATTTATACAAATTCGAAAGCAAGAATTGTTGAAGTCCTTATGCAAACTTCATAATAGAACGATTTACATCTCGTATTTCTAGAAATGGAAAAGAGTATGTTGTGTCCAAGTTTGAGAAATTCATGGTTGCACACATGAACTTCTCAAACGACACATTGATAATCAGATCTGGTCGATTTGTAGCTAAACATGTGCTTTGTTATACCCTGTCACTTGCGTTGACCACGACTTTGACTTCACTTCATTGTTGACCTGGAATTTGTTGGATTAGATTTTATAGGTGGAAAAGTTGAAGGAAATGATTTGTTATCTCATCATACTCGTATCTTCATTGCATTATACATGTAGCTATATGAACCTACAATTTGGCTACAGAATTAGGTATTGCCTTTAGAATAGTATTTTTTTTGTAGCTATTATTTTTAGAATGTTTTTACAAAGAGAATTGATGAAAATATAGAAAGAAATGGACTTTTTACATGGTTTCATCCCTTATAGTTTAAAACATAATTGTATCCAAAAATGGTAGTAATGAAGGAATAGATAATGAATATGACATGTATTCAAGGCTATGATAGGCGGGGTAAGAAACAAAAAGTGATGACAAAAAGAGTTATTTCTCGGGTTCAACAGAAATGCAAAAATAAAATTACATCTCTTAAACAAAAATCAAACAAAAGTTATATAATCTATATGTAGAGGGGATTCAACTTTCATTGCAACTTCAAAGTGCACCCATACCTTGAAGTAAGCAATGGTGTGAATCCATCAATATAAAAACATTATTTGTGGCAAGAAACTTGAACCAAAAATATGCATTACTTCCAAATTTGAATTTACAATTTGAGAGTAGAAAATAGATGAATGGCAATCCTCAAAACAAAATTAGATTAACCTATCAACTATGCTTATTGTTATACTTAAAAATAAGTCAAGCAAGCATTCCATTCAATCCCTTGATTGATGGCGGTTGCCCCAAAATATCCTAAAATTATGCATCTTATTTTATGGGATTACTTTCCCTCTTAGACCATTCAAGTAGCCTCAATTAGTTGATATTATAATTTTTTAGGACCATTTAATGTTGCCTCTAAGTGTTGGCAACTTCTAGAGAAGGTGAAGGGACAAGATCCCTTAAAAATCTCAACATCCATCAAGTTTTTCTAGAGCCATGGATGAGGGAGATCAATGTTGTCTTAGTGATTTGATTTCATGCATTTATCCTTTGGGGATCACATTAGTCTTCATATACAACATGTGCAACAATAATCAAAACCATATATCACTCTAATATGAATCATATGTCACATTTCAACTTGAATTAAGTAAATCATATATAATTAGATAAACATTAGTCATATTGGTCATAAAAAAACATGAATGTTTCTCATGAAGATTTTGGATTAGAGGTAATAATGTGTCAAATGTAAGTGTAGAATCGGCCATAAAATAGATGAACTAGAGGCCCATCGTCACCCTCCAACTAGAATTTTTGCATTCCCGTGTGCAACAAAACAACTCCCTCAAAAACTAATATCTATCATGCTCAATCCTCTTGATCAAAATGTTGCTCTCTATGTGACTTCTAGAAGTCACGGTTACCCGACCTCTCTTGTAGACATATTGATATGAAATATGACTTTAAATTATTGAAGAAGTTACTATTGATTGTGGACTTTGGAAAGTATGTTGTAGATTGTCATCTTGAAAAACAAAGTATGCAGGGTCCTAGGAAAATCATTCTTGTACCTTGAGAGGAACTTTCTGAAACTATCATAGTGATGAAGAAAAGACTACATAGCATGATTTTACCTCTTGTGATATTATTTCTTGGTTGTCATTGAGTTTTTGGAGATACTAGACCCATTGGAAATTTTATTGAAGCATTTTCAATTCAGTTCTCTTCATTTTCATGACTCCTCTAGTAGTAATATGTAATTGAATTTTTTGACCAAATTAAACTCAACATATTTTGATTAATTTTTTATGGAAGATATAGGAATACGTCCTTTACAACTTGTAAAAATTCCATACTTTGATTCTATGGCATGAGTAAGGAACAATTAAAACACTAGACCACTCAATTTTTTTTAGTTTTCTAGAGTGCTTCTATAAGAGTCTGTAATTAAAATATTTGACCCACTTAAAATCAATTTCCTTTGACGAATTTTATATGTAATATATAGGGATATGTGATCTATGCTTGGTAAAAAAATTAGATTTTTATTGCAAGGAACAAGTGGCCATCGATCAAAACATTGGACCACTTGGTTTTTGAGTTTTCTAGATTTCTCATGTAGTGGTCTAAAAATTTTTTTTTTGGACCCACTTAAGATAAATGTCATTTGATGAAATTTTTATTGGAGATATAGGGATATGTTCTCTGCAATTTGTAAAAAAATTAGAGATTTGTACTAAGTAATGAGGGAGCACTGATAAAAACACTAGACCACTCATTTTTTCTCAATTTTCTGGACTACTCCTATAGTGGTATGTAATTAAAAAAAATTCACACATTTATAATTAATATCCTTTGATGAAATTTTTATGGTAGGTAGAGGTATATTCCTTCTACACCTTGTAAAAATTTCAGAATATGATTCTATGGAATGAGTGAACACTGATCAAAACACGAGACCACTCAATTTTTCTTAGTTTTCTAGACTACTCCTCTAGTGTTCTATAATTAAATTTTTTGACCTTAACTCAATATTATTTGATGAAAGCCATGGAGATAATCTCAAGTGTATGTGCATGATTAGGGTTTCCATCTCTGATATGGTGCATACCATGTAACATATCTCATGACAATGACTGGAGGAGGGAGCTCTGCTCCCTCCTACAGTGATGCACAGACGACCAACAACATGCCATCAACCGCACTCCATCACATACAAAAAACAAAAAAGAGGTGGAATGGGAGGGGAAGGAATCAAGGTTTTCAATGAACCTAAGCATAATTAGGAGCATCAAAATCAAAATTCAAAGACCCCAAATGGATCAGGCATATGTATCCCAAAAGCAACAGAAATGCCAAAGTATGAAATCACCTCTAACAAGATTGGTCAGTATATTTAGTACATGACGGACCTGTTGAAATATACACTTGACACTGAGAGGGGGGGGGTGAATCAGTGTATGAAACTTTGAATGCTTTTCAAATTCTCATATATTAACTGAATAAGATATATGCATCTCAATTAATAATTCATAAACATGTATAACACCAACTGTATGAAGTATATAAAATATCTTTCTTTTATTTATTTAACTTGAATGAATACAAATAAAATCAATATTTTAATCTCTTCAACTTCAACTAAATATGAGAGATCCAACTCTCTAATACAAGACCTAGCTTGTAGTTCTCATATCCAACTGAGAAATGAGGAATCCAACCCTCATAACAAGACCCAGCTTGTTGATCTCAGATCCAACTGAAATGTGAGGAATCCAACCCTCATAACAAGACTTAGCTTGTAAACAAGAACCAACCTTATAGAATGAACTTCCATTAAATTTATTATATATACATATATTTAATTCACCAAGACACACTTAGATTCACCACCACTTATGGTTTATATAGTATTTCAAATGGTATAAGATTGAGCCAATGTGTATTTTTTCCATGAACCATTGCACCTCTTCATTTAACTAACTAATATTGATTCGAAATTTGTCCTCATGAGTTGATCACAGATATGGATCAACTCATTATATCGTTCTCATGCTTTTGTTGCGTCCTCAGTTCACCAACGGATCATATTCGAGCTTTTACCAATTCTTTGTATTGTTATGGTGTTAATTCTCTATCAAATTACTCTGTAGACCTTAATTAAGTTGTTTACGGAAATGAAATATGTATGAGGCGCTTCCTTCAAACCAATGTTCAAATGACCACGGACTCAAAACCAGGGGCTTATCCATTTTAAGTGTTGTTCATAGCGCCTCTTCTTTCACCCTTATTGTTCTATCATGAGACCAATGTTTGGACCCAAGTCCTCAGGACTTCGGCCTTCTTTCATTTTATCAGAGTAATACTTCCCGAAGTAAACTTCATTGAAGTACATATGAGTACTCTCTATTGACATATTTTTCATATGCCCTTCGGCTAAGAACCAAGGGCTTAACTCATGTTTTCGTGTAGTTATTGAACTTGGCCCTCAAGTTTCTTTTAACAACCTTCACATGACCAAGAGATAGGATTGTTAGACTTAGGCCAACAGGAGCTCCAGCTCTCCAAGTATTCGGGATTATTGGACTTTGAAAACCTTTTATCCTTCCAGAATAAATTTCACTGAATTGTGTATACTCTATTCATTAGTATATCGGACGATCTATTTTAATCTTTCGTTGAACGGATAATCCTAGCTTACCCAGAGGCTTCAACAAAATCAACAATCACAACTTAATCAAGATTTGAGATCTACGGTCCATGCTCTTTCAACATAATGAAGATTTAACACTTGGCCACTGTGTATTTTAATCTTGAGTTGACATGTGTCCATAAAATTCAATAGTCCAGATCATTGTGTGCTGCCTCCACCAAGTTAACCTTCATGCACGTTAATTTTGCGCTATTGGATCTCGACCATGGATCTTTCTCCTCAATGGACAGTCAGATCTTATTTCAGAGCTTCGGCACTCCGGGAATCTCGGTTACTAGAACTCTGAAGTAGTTCAATTCCTCCAGAGTTTTACCTACCGAATAAGTCATAAAACGACAGTGACCGCTTGTTTTCAGTTAACATCTCATGTTTACACTATTATTCCACTACGCTTGATATAACAATCATGAGATATCCTAGAGGATATTAGATCAATGACCAGCGTTAGTTCGCGACTTTGGCCTTCGGAGCTTCGAGCATTTTTTCAGGTAGGAGAAGTTGGATATCCCCAAAGGTTGTAGTTTTGAAGTGACATGGTATGTTGACGTCACCTAGGTTGACGTGGACCCATAGTATGTGTGCCACGTGTCACCCTGATTCGTGACTTTCACAGTCCTTATGTGCCACATCCACCTTGACCTGTGTCACCATCTAATTGGGCCACATGTCATCTTTGTCTTCTGCCACATGTCTACCTCCTGGATCATGGCTTTGTACTTTGTGGCTTCAGTACTTCGTGGCTTCGGGATTTTTGCACTTTTTATATCAACCCTCGAACATTGTCGAAGTGTTGAATATATATCTACCACCGTAGATCTTCAACTGTCTTGATCTAACGACCTTTGTTTATTTCAAAAATCCGGGGTTCGAGAGTTCTTCATTCAAATAAGATATTTATCATTGAAGTAGGTCAAAGCTGAAGTTGAACGCACTCTGACATTTTTTAATCCAAATCAACGATTGACAGGATTTCCTAATCTGACGATCGACAAGAGTTCGTGACTCCAGGGCTTCAACCTTCGGGTAAACTTACATGTTTTAGACTCTTTTTCATCGGAGTGGCCAACGTAGGAGTTGACCACCATTAGACCTGCCTATCCTCATCCAATGGTCACCTTTCATTTCCCATATCTGATGGCCCTCATTCACTTTGGGTCTTCGGAGCTCTGGCCTTCGGATGAACTTGCATGTTTTAGATTTATTTTTTCCAGAGTGGTCAACATTGGAGCTTACCACCTGATCCAATGGCTCGTATTTGTCACGAGGAGATATTATATCAATAGTATGCATGATTTCATTTAACCCGAGACTCCAGGATATTGTGGCTTACCTTTTCCTTCCACTAAAATCGATTGGACGATTAGGATAGATCTCGAGCTCATCTAACGGTTGTTGTAACACGATCATTTACAAAATGATTTTTTCACTCACAGACCTATGTCTCCTATGTTACTTCAAACACGCCATCTCTTATGAGTTTTGATTAATGTTTCTTCCTCCTAGGCTTTGTGTAAATGCACTCCTTTATGCATTGTTTTATCAATCAGAAGGCTATCTCTTCTGAGATTTAGGAACATAGGATCTATGTTGATCCTATCATGATCAACATTGATCATGAATTGTTTCTGCCCCAAGGTGATCTTCCTTTTATTTTGATTATTGTACATGTTGGACTCATGTTGTCATCAATAAAAACATACAATAAATAATGCCAACAGGACCATGAAATCATCGGTAAATTTATAGGCATTTGGCCCTCAGATAAAGCCCTAAAATGGTGGATCCAAAATAGATGGAAGCAAGGTTAACCTGAAACTCAGCTTGAAAGGATTCTTCACAATTATTTTTACCATCTTGGAGGATACAAATGGTGTATTTGAAAACGGCCCATACTTATTTAACTTAGCATGGATGTACCTTCATCTTTGGTAAAAAAAATCAGCCTTGAAAAAGAAGACTTCACAGCTGCCCTAGTTTGGATCAAACTATACACTTTTCCAAACAATTTATGGGATGATGAGATCCTAGAGGATATTGGGAATTCCCTGGGATCCTTTGTCAAAATATCAGAATTAACAAAAAAGAGAAGATACACCTCATATGACAGAATCAATGTGTACATGAATATCTCTAAAGCCCCGTCGGAAACCATATTCTTGAGCTATTAGGATTTTGATTAGATCTAAACAATAGATTATAAGCATATCCCCTTCCAATGTTGAAAATGTTTTTAGTGAATACGCCCTAAATCGGTTGTCACCTCCCACAAATAAAATCCACTCAAAGGATGCAGAGGGTTTTGAAACGGTAACCACAAAAAGACGAAATGCCAGAAAATCAACAACGCCTCCGGCACACAAGAATATTCAAGATAGTAACAAGTTTGAATCCCTCCATCAAACCTCAGAGGAACCCAAGAGAAACCAACCAGAGAATGCAGAAAATCAGCCACACATTGAATCAAATCACAACACTGAGGTACACCAGGAGGAACAGAAAAAACAACAAAAATTAATGGGGGAATCAGAGAAATGGGGTAAAGATATAGATGCAGACATGATAAATGAAGGTGAGGAAAAAAGAGACTCAAAATATGGAGAGGAAATGAAGCTGACTGATATAGATCTACAATCCCTAGTGGATGCATGGAGGAAACATGACCCAAACTCCATCCCTGAGCAATAGATCCAGCTAGTCAAAGATGCCTTGGTTTGAAGTAAATATCATTGAAATACCCAGCAAAAAGGTAAGTGTTCTAACTCCTCATCCTTAGGTGTTAAAAATAATGCTTCTAAAGACTCACCAAAGATCTTTAAAGAGGAAAAAAAGAAAGGCCGATGAAGCAACAAATAACTACTTCAAGATCCCGGAGAAATGTTGGTCAACTCAGGGTAGATATCACTGATGAAAGATGTGTTCCTCCTAAACCCCCACTATTCTACATGTATATTCTCTCATGGAATATAAGATGTCTCAACAGGAAAAGTAAACACAGTATTCTAAAGAATAACATAGACAAAGAGCATCCCACTGTGATAATGCTTCAAGAAACCAAGTGCAATAGCAACTTGGTATCCTTAGGTTCAAAATTATGGAAGGGATCCTTGGTGATTGCAATCAACGTCCAAGGAGCCACAAGAGGTCTAGAAATCATTTGGAACCCTGAAGACATCTCCCTAATAGATTATTTCTCTACTCCAATAACAATCTCTACCCACTTTCAGCTCATTGGTTTAGCAGCAACTAGTATTTTAACCAATTTATATGGTCCCCAAACAGCCACTAAAAAGCACCTCTTTTTAAACTGCATCTAAGCCGTCAAATCCATCATAGGATACAAGCACTATATAATG
>ML776953.1:669416-720811 GCA_009831015.1 Picea engelmannii | reverse complement strand
CAACTAATGGCCTAAAGACGACATAAATAAAATAACATTACTAATCTAAATTACAACTAATGGCCTAAAGCCGACATAAATAAAATAACATTACTAATCTAATATGCCCCAATTAAGGGGTAATGAGCCAATATTAGGGCTTAGCAATATCTCACCAACAGTTTGTGGATGATACAATGCTCATGGGCATCCCTACATTATGTCAAACTAATGCCACCAAATCCTCTCGTACTTCATGGAAGCCTCTAGAACCTCCATTAACCAAGGTAAGTCGAAAAAAAAATTCTTCAATACTCACATTGCTATTCAAAATAACATTTCTAGAATTCTCGAGTTCCAAAGATGCTCCCTACCCTATAAATATATTGGAGCACCATTGGTGGAAAATGCCCTTTGTAATTGTACTTGGGAGGATATTCTCGTAAGGATGGAGAAGAATCTAGCCAACTGGACCTACCACTCCCTAAATATTCCAAGCCTTCGAGTTCTCCCAAAGTTTTTTATGCAAACAATGCCACTTTACCTTTTCTCTGCTTTGGTTGTTCCTAAATCCATCTTCAAGGAAGTATGCAATATTCAATGCTCTTTACTATGGATAGGAGCCAAAAAGGATAAGAAATGGGCTCTGGTAAGTTGGAAAAATGTATGTTGGCCCAAACAAGTAGGGGGATTGGGACTAAGGGATCCAAAAACTATTATCTCAGCTCTAGGAGCAAACACTTGGTGGAGATGACTCCACAACAAAGAGGATATTTGGGGGAAAATATGGAAAATAAAGTATAGTCCTCTCGTAGAAGATCAAAATATTATTTGTCTAGGGGGCACCATAATTGGCTCACTAATCTATAAAGTGGCATGGAGTAACAAAAACATCATTCAATAGCATTGTTTCTTGGAGGTGAGGAACAACTATCACACCATTTTTTGGGATGAAACATGGCAGCAACTCCCAGTTTGGGGTGAAAGGGAGGACCTACACCCACTAAGAGAAGTTATGCTAAACCAAGTCAAAGAATGGATAGCTCAATATTGTATAGTTGAGTCTGAGGATGGCCAATTGAGATCATGGATACCTAAAGGCAACTGGCTTCCACTCCACAATAATCGGGACTAGGAACGGTTCTAGCAAGAACTCCTAGTTAGGAAAATCCCCTCACTTGAAGGACTGGATAAGATCTTATGGGACCATACCCCAAGAGGAATTTTTAATATCAAATAATCCTACAACTTGGTGAAAGTATAGAAAAATAATCCTCAGCAAGGAATCTAGAAAAAAAATATAGAAGCTAAATCTATGGCCCAAATTCGGCCTCTTCCTTTGTCTCTTAGGGAAGGGTAAAATCCTCACCTAGGATAACCTCAAAAAGAGGGAATTCAACGACCCTATGTTTTTCCCTCTCTACCACCAAGATGTTGAAACTATAGAGCATCTCCTCAACTCTTATAATATGTCTTTTGAATTGTGGGATCAAGGAGCCATCTTGTTTAGGAAAACTGATAGGGACATGGACATCTTAAAAACAGCGATCGAGCAATGGAAACCGACTGTACTTACCAATCCAATTTTGAATAGAGCTTGGAAACTCTTCCCTAGTTTCCTCCTATGGGAAGTCTGGAAAGAAAGGAATCGTTGAATTTTCAAAGATAACAGCAAGGATATAACCAACATTTGGGACCAGATAGAGAAGGATATGTGTGAAACATTCTTGATCTCTACATCATTGGATCAATATTGGAAATGTATTAAGACAGACTCCACCATTCTACACTCTCTGGGCCTTTGTCAAAACTCTTCCTTCAATTTGAAGCCCAGATCCACCCCTCAAGTTTCCTCTCTCTTTGAATGCCCCCCCCCCCACAAACAAACTTTGTCAAACTCAACTTTGATGGGGCTTTGAAAGGGAACCCAAGGCTCATGGTCCTAGGAGAGGCCTTTAGAAATAGCATAGGGAGTATCATGAGGGTTTATGCATAAAACATGGGAATAAACACCAGCAATGCAGCAGAATTAAAAGCGCTTGAGCAAGGCCTCAACATAGCAATCAGAGAAGGAAGGTTACAACAAGCTTATTGTAGAAGGTGATTCCATGGTCATCATTTGAATGCTTTAAAGAATACAACATGGCTCATCCATAAGAAAAATATTAACAGGATGGAGACTTGAGGTAGGTATTGAAAGGATCCTCTTCTCCCATCCCATGTCAGTTGCTCCGCCAAAACATTGGCGAAAAAAATGGAAAATGAGGGGATCACCAGACTGCACCATAGGTTTGACAGATGTTGGGATTTGTATATGGAAGATTCTTTCAGCAAGGATTGTCTCAACCTAGCATAGAAGAATTGTCCTTCCCTGGATGGGGTGACAGAGGGGAAATCAATTCTATGTACATGGCCAGATTTCACCCAAGCTTCATGATTTCCCACCCTCCAAATCTCCTCGTGGAGGGGCGCTCAGTAACTTCATACAAAAGAGAATCAAATATAACAGGGGACATCTCAGTGACAGTTCATTTCAATTTTTTTATCTAGAAAATAATGGCTAGTTATCTTTTGGTAAAATTAGGAAACAAATCTCAAGAAACAATTATTATGTTGTTGGTTCGGTTTGGGGACATCTCAGTGACAGTTCATTTCAATTTTTTTATCTAGAAAATAATGGCTAGTTATTTTTTGGTAAAATTAGGAAGACAAATCTCAAGAAACAATTAATATGTTGTTGGTTTGGTTTCCCAGGTATCAGACTAACAGCAAGACAGCTGTAATTTCACCCTTGTTTATATAATATAGTTACTGATAGCTTACAAAAAAAATTGTTATTTGAAGAAATGTTTATGGAATATATAAGAATATGTCTTATACACATGATAAAAAATTTAGACTTTGATTCAAAGGAATCGGTGAATACCAATCGAAACATCGACCCATTGTCACTGCTGAAAACTTGGAAAAATGTGAACAATTAGAGTGATGAAGCTCCTCCCCCCAACTTGACTATCAATGACCATGTTGATAAAAAGATATTGGTAGATAAAGAATTTGAACTCAAGGTTAGGGGTTGATGATTGTATAATCTGACATGTTAACATTACACACACGCACACACACATGTGTATAAACTTAAAATAAGAGAATTGTAACATATATGTTTTTTTTTTTTATTGTGGTTTGGAGTTAATTTGGTGACTTGATTTGGGGTTGAAATAGACTACACTAGATTTTTGTAGTGAACCCTTAACCTTTTGTATGATTTGCAAGATTTGATGTTGCAGGTGGGACCCTTTGTGTAGAAACTAGCTGTAGGTGGACACTTTTGTAGTGTTGCATGCATATTATTTGCTTGAATACAAGTTGTCCTTGATGCTTTGAATGTTAATGAACTATGTGTGCAACCTCATTATGGGATATTGATGTCATTTTTCTACCTTTTCAAACCTTGGAATAATATCAGATGATCAATGCATGATATTATTCATGTTTTCAATGCCAACTTTCTCTATATTAGATGTATGCGATGTTAATTATATTGAGAACCCTGTTTAAATCATATTTTTGAGAGTAGAAACAATCTTCAACAGAAAACCCTACACTTCAACACTTCAAATTTATGAGAAAATGACAAGGATGTGAAATTTGATAGTGGAAATTGTTTCAACACAATCCTCAACTTCAACACTTCAAATTATGATAAAATGGCAATGGAAATGATAAATTTGATAGTGGTAATAGTTTCAACACGAGCCCTTAACTACAACATTTCAAATTATGAGAAAATGGCAATGGAAATGATTTATGTGTCTCAATACTCACTTTCTGAGAACAAGTCTTTTGAAACTCGAAATGAAAAGAATGAGGTTTTCAATAGTCAACTACTAAGAATTAACAATGAAAAACTTATGAGAATAGGTTTCTTTTTAAGATGGCAAAAACTTGAAGTTTTTTAAAAAAACTTATGAGAATAGGTTGCTTGTGAAGACAATAAAAACTTCATATTTTCAAAAAAAAATGAGAATAGGCTTCTTGTGAAGATGGTAAAATACTTTAAGTTTTCAAAATTCCCTTTAAAGATAGGTTCAACACTAGCAATCAAGTTTTAAGACTTCCTTTCAGAGATAGGGTTTGAAAACTTGCAATGGAAAAAAAATGCAGGTCTCACACCTTACTTCTAAAATAGACTTTTGAGGATGAAACCTTTTGAGATCGATTCACTTATGAATATAGGTTATCACACTTCAAGTTTGACAAATGGAAAAATCTTATTAGAGTAGTTACTTCTGAGAGGATGTTTTAAAATGGTAATGAAAATTTTTAAGAATAGTAAGCTCTAGGAACAATTCTCACACTATAAGAAAATTTATGAGAATAGTAAACTCTAGAAATAGTAAATGAGAATGGTAAAAAATTTCGAGAGTAGGGTTCTTGACGTCTCGACTTCTAAGATAGGATTTTCATATTTCAATAATAATGGAGAAAAAGACTCGAGGTTTTCATTTATGAGAATGGCCTCTTTACACTGGAGATTACAGCTGCATAACCCAATGGATCTTCTAACTATGTAATCCTAACTATGCAATTGTGTAACTGTGCTTTGTAATTGTGTAACCCTTTGTTCTTTTTTTCTTTTCTTTTTGAGATGATATTCATGAGTGTTATTGAGGTGTGCATGCAATGTTGTTGTTGGAGCATGCCTTCGGGGTGTCTTCTCTCTGCAAAGATGATACAGAGTTATGTGCATGTTATATGTAGTCTAATTGTAGATTCTAAGCTAAAACAGAGGATCCCACTGCAGCATGTAGGTTGCGGTCATGAAAATAGAGTTTCTTGTTGCATCTTGAGCAATCATGTATTGGATATATTCTAGTCTCTTATTGATGTATGATGATGTGTAATGTTGGATGTAGGCTTCCTTAAATGTTGGGCCATTAGTTTTGTTGAAAATTATGAAAACAGAGTGTTGAAAATGGCTTTTTGTAGACTTTCCTATAGCATTTTGTGTAGAACATATTCTTGTATATTCATGTAGCACTATGTGCAAAGAGTTACCCGTAGCTTCCTATAGCAATGTAAATACTTTGTTCCATAGCTTCCAATAGGTGTCTGTAGGAGACTATTTTAGTGGGGAGAATGGCATTTTGAAGCTTTGTAGAGAAAGGAATGTATGAATATGGTCAAATATGGGTGGAGATCATTTGATGTGTTGTTTTTATGAGTGGAATGGAGAGGTTTGAATTGTAAGATGATGGTTTATGAAATAGAATGGTTGAAGGATCTGAATGAAAGATATTAATAATGGATGATGGACAAATATAATGGATGGTGTATATGTTGGATTAGTTGATGAAGTAAGTTGTTTTGTGAGTGATAGTCTATGAGGTGTTCTTAAAAGCTTCTTCACCAAAGGCTTTGTACTCCAAAGAATTGATTTTCTCATGAAGGTCTAAAATATGAGTTTTGGGATAAGCTTTTAAATAGAATTGTTTTTTGCATGATGAACTTCTTCTAGGATTTTTTTGAAGTCTACTTTGTGTTGAGACTACTTGAAACTTGCATGATTTGTTGGCATGCTAAGATAGAATTTTTCTTCGAGGCTTGTTGAGATTGGAATTGTTGATTTTTTATTGATGTGTTGAAATGTGTCACATATTGAGTAGGAAATGTTGCATGTGCATGCTGACCTAAGATATGTTGATACAGAAGACCGGTGTGCTTTGTTGGATGGTTGTCATAGGTTACTAGAAAACTGACATGTTGGCATTGCTAGAGTAAAATATCAGTAATCTTGTTTTGTTATGAGCCCCATACCTTCTTGTTATTTGTAGGCTAGATATTGTTGACAATACTATTGATGGTGTTGGTGTTGTTGGTGATGATATTGGTGTTGACGCTTGTGATGTTGGTGATGTTGGATGGTGATGATGTTGGTGATGGAATTTGGGATGATACTTGTGTTGATGTTGGTCTGTAATAGTTCTTACTTTTTATTTAGGAGTAGATTTGTGTACATATATATTGATGCATTTGTTGTGTTGTTGATGGAAATTGATAGTGGAAGCGTACTTACAACATGTGTAAACTTTAGTAGCTTATATATCATGTAGATTGTAGAACCTTGGAGGCATTTTGATTTACAAAGTGTTTGTAGGTTGTGCTACAAATACTAACATGTGTACTGACAAGTGTGTTGTACTACGATTGAGTGGTTTGATTGTTGTTCTTGATTTGTACACATGTGTACTAACAAGTGTGTTTTACTACAGTTGATGGAGGTATACATTGGATGGCCTAGAACTTGCACATTCTATAAATTTTGTAGCTTGGGCATTGAAGTGTAGGACCTTGTAGAGTAGATATCCTTAATCATAGAGATGCTTGGAATGTTTTTTGGATTGTTCCTTCTTCTATATTTGGCATAAGCGCTATGGTTGAATTGTTGTGATATTTGATACCCACAAACACTAAAAAGATGGGTTGGATTTTTTTCATTTTTTTATTTCTTTAGGGAACTAGTGCCATCATTAGGTTTCACTAGTGCTCTACCCCATGGTTTTTCAGTGAGTTTTTCACCATGAGGAAATTGTCTTTTTTTTCCCTTTATTTTTTATTCTACAAACTTAGGATTGCCTCAAGGAGGTTTTCAAGCAATGACATGTCCTATATTCCTCAAGGAGATTTTTATCATGGCAATTTTTATTCTCTTTTTTCTTTTATATTTATGTTTTTATTTTTTATGATATGGTCTTCATTTCTTTTGCACCGAAGGAAAGGGTTTCCTTCATTCCTTCAATTGTGGTAGTTCTCTTCATTATTTTCTAGGATATGTAACGTGTGCTACGAGCCAATTAATCTTTCTTGCACCTCTTAACCCTTTAGTGTTTTACCCTTTTCATTGAAATTCATATAAATATTTAAAATCATTTGTTCATAGCTAAGTTTCCCTCGTTAACCCTTGGCGATCTGCAAAAAAAAAAATAGTAGTTGTCCTACAATACATGGTGAGATTATGGAAGAAGAGAGAGATGTGATGACTTTCTTCTTCTAGTAAACATAAAAAATGATCACAACCAATTCATATGAAATATGTTTGAAAATGATTCATGAAATAATTTTCATTTTAATAAGCTAAGGAGTGGTAGCTAGCCTATATTACCTAGTGATGTTTCAGTGATAAATTTTTCATACAATATCAGATTAGAGTGAATCAAAATCCATTTGTAAGTGGATTTCTAGGGAAATATCCAGTAGAAACATAAATTTAAGTGAGTATATTAAAAGGAGAACAACTTCTAGTGGAGGTTTTTAGTGTTACAAAATTTGGCAAAATTGTCAAAAAAAAAAACTTTGCTACAACCTCCTCTATTGACTGCAGAGGTTTTAGCGGGTGTATCATATAACTAAAAAAAAACGGAAGGGCAAAGGTTGTAGTAGAGGTTTTTTTTCAGTGCTTTTATTGTCAAAACGCACCCCATTGTGTTAATATAATAATACAAATGCACCGATGCATTTATAATTATTGTGCATCGGTTTCGTATTTTTCGTTATATGTAGAGAACTAATGCTATTATAATTTCTATGCATTGGTTCCGCCTTGTTTGTGTATGAAGCACCAATGCATTTAATTTTTTTTATGCCCCAATGCGTTTAAGTTATAGTGTGCACCGGTGCATTTAAGTTATCCTAAGTCTCGGTGCATTTAATATAGTGTGTGCCCTAGTGTATGTATAATTAGCATGTACTAGTGTTTGTTTTACCATATGCACCTAAGGGTAGTGAAATTTCTAATATTTGAGTTGAGGTTTCGACACCATTATTTTTACTAAGCATCGGTGCGTATATTATATTAAAAGCATCGATGTGTACATTATATTTAGAGCCCCAATGAATATAATAAAAGTAACGCACCAATGCATACAATATATTTAGTGCCCTAGTGTATATTTTAAACATGAGCACTGTACAATTTTGAAACGGTAAATATTATTGTACGTTATGTCGTTTACGAAACAATGTTTTTTCTCAATAGTTCCTATCGATGCGTTATTACAATTAATGTGCATGAGTGTGTTATTATAATTAATGTGCATCGGTGCATATGACTCCCCAAAATGCATCGATTTCTATATTATGGCACGCACTGTCTAGTGAGTTCATAAAAATACAATGCACTGATATGTATATATTTTAATTAATTGTTTTTTTTACAAATTTTTAATTAACCATTTCAAAATCAAATATTTTTTATAATAATATTGTTTTATATTTTTTCTATTGCATTTTGATATAATGATTGCATTAATACATTATCCAACGAATTACATCTTTGTTAATTGTAACAATGTAAATCATCCACATATTAATTATTTAGCAACGCAACATTTTACAACATTCGACAATGCAATAAAATAAGAAACCCATTTTATTATATATGAATAAGAGACTCATTATCATACAAAAATGGACAATGTAAAGGTCCACAATAATCAAATTGCAACCAATATGTAATTGTTACACTTATTGGTAACATGTCCTCATGCAATTGGGACAATATGTCGAGTACATTAAACAAAATTCTTGATTTTCAAAGACAAATATTCCAAAACATACAACTTACATTAACATTCGATTATATTGATTGTCATTCATCAATTGAATTGTTGTCATCCCTCAAGTTGTGTGTTGTTAGACATAGTTTCATTAATGTGTTGTCATTGATGTCAAACAGTAGGACGGTATGCAGAGATTAAATCTCAGGAGGGTTAGCGAATGAAGATCAAAGCTCGGAAGAGATGACACGATGAAAATCAGAAGGGAAAGCGCATTGTAGAAACATGATCAGATCAAGTCAGGACCATTGAATACGCAAGCGCCAAATCAATGGCAGGGATGGATTGCAGAGAGAAAAAGGAGAATTAAAAAGCGTGTTATTCCCAATCCCGCAATCAGTCTAGACCGTCAGATCTTATAGATTCAAAGATCGATGACTATGGTTGATCAACCAAATGATCATGTTAAGTCATGACCATCGGATATTCAAGCGCATATCAAGGGAAGGGATTGATTGTGGAGCACGAAGGAAGAATTAAACAACACACCAATTCCAATCTCGCAATTAGTCTAGACCGTCGATCGTCACCCACCAAATAGATCTACGGTTGGCATCAGTTCCACAACCAACGAGCAGTTTTCCATTGTGGAGCACAAAGGAAGAATTAAACAACGCGCTAATTCCAAACCCGAAATTAGTCTAGACCGTCGATTGTCACCCGCCAAATAGATATACAGTTGGCATCAGTTCCACTACCAACGAGCAATCTTCCATTGTGAAGCTCAACGATAGTTTTAAACGTCGTGCTAGTTGGGACCCCGTAATCATACCTGATCGTTGATCTACTCCAGGACCATTCTTGATAGATGGATCACTTTAAAGTGGAAGGATAGGATAAGCAAAGAAGAAGAGCCAATGGATTTAAACCAAGGCAAAGCAACATCACAAACATATCGAGTCGTCGATCTAAGATCATGATCAATGAACAACATTCATTTCGGGTTAAAAGTTGTGAGGAGGTTACACTTCAGGGAATCTCACTTAGGGAGAACTGGGAAGTGGAGAAATCGAATTACCCGAAGTCCCAAAGGCTGAAATCCCGAAGTGGATATGATTCGTCTGGTCAGAGGAACACTTCGAGAAATATCCTGATTGTTAGATCAAGGAGAAGAATATGTGCCACATAGGGAGATCTACGTCAGTAGACCACGTCAGCAAGGACACATGGCACAGTCAGATAATGACAAGTGTCAAGATGAAATAGTCATTTCAGGTACATGTAAATCATGAATTTGAGTGACACGTGGCAGCTACTCGGCCCGTGCCACATCATCAAGTGACGTCAGCCAGTTACGTCACTCCGAGAGTTTTACTTCGGGAGTTTCACCACCAGCAAATTACCTAAGTCTCAAAGTCCGAAGTCTCGAACTGGACATGAGTCGTCCGATCTGAAGAACACTTCGGGAGCATTCTCAACTGTTGAAAATTATGGAAACACCTCTGTTATTCGAGAGATCTATAAAGAGGTTGGAAGTCGCGAAGGACAAAGTCCTCAAGTGGACATGAGTCGTCTGATCTGAAGAACACTTTGGGAGCGTTCTCGGCCATTGATCAAGTACAGTGGAAGGATAGTGTAAGTGGAATAGCCGAAGTCCCGAAGTAAATGAGAACCATCCATCTAATCGGAAGATTAAAATGTGATCATTGATTCTGATAAGTGATCTTGTACTCGCTTGGCCTAGTGCCTGGTCACCACATGTGGTCATATGGAATAAGAGAATTAAAGGCAAAATATTATACATCGCTTAAATCAATAAACCTGTGGTTTTGCATTGTCAGTCATATGTAATGGTTTGAAGGAAGTGCCTCAGCAGAACTCGATTTTTGCAGTAGTTGCAGTGATTATGGTTAAGTTAAATGAAGAGGTGCGATGGTCCAAACGAAAGGACACAATGTGTTATAATGCATGTCGTTTTGAAGATTATATAAATGAGAAAGAGTGGTGAGAAGAAAGTGTCTCTGCAGTTTGAATCAGAAGATATATTAAATCACAGAAGCAGAGAGAGAAGCAGTATAAGTTTTCCAGATTCAGAAATTAAGGGTGGTTGGGTGGTGCAAGGGCAGGTTGGTGCCTGCAGGGGAGTTGGTGCTTCCTTGTCAGTTGTAGTTGACTAAACAGGGGGTCAAAGCCTCCTACCAGTTGGTGTTGGTGAACAAGGGTGTGGGTGTATCATGATCAGTTGGTGCTGATCTAAAAGGAAGAACATCTTTTGTCTATGTAACATGTAAAACAAAATTTTGCAATTAATAGAAAAGTGTTTGTGGTTTTCCCAATTGGGTTCCACGATAAATAGTGTGTTAAAATTTTTGTTTGCATTAACAAAAGAAAAATTGACAAATCATTGAGTCACTGATTCACTCCCCACCCCCCCCCCTCTCAGTGACAGGATCTGATCCTTCAATTGGTATCAGAGTGGGTCTCTTCACAAAAGGTTTAAATCACTTTAAGAGAAATATACATCAGAATGGATCAGCAATTGAATATGTCATCAAAAATCCCCCTATTTGATGGTGAAGACTATGTCTTTTGGAGTGTTAAAATGAAAATCTATCTGATGTCCATTGGACTGGAAGTATGGACATTAGTTGAAAAAGGATATGATGTTCCAAAATCCACTCCCATAGAAGCAGAAGACAAGAAAAAAAATTGGGAACATGCAAAGGATTTAAACACACTACAAGATGGACTGAGTAAGAAAATCCTTGCTAAAGTATTAAACTGTAATAATGAAAAATAGCTCTTGGATAAATTGGAAACTATATATGCAAGAGATTCCAAAGTAAAGAGGGCCAAATTCTAGATTCTCGGAGTACAATATGAAGGTCTAAAAATGAAGGATGAAGAAAACATCTCAGAGTACTTCGAAAGAGTTGATAATATTGTTAATGCAATCAGAGGTTTGGGAGTAGAAGTGTCAAACAATGGGCTAGTTGAAAAAATACTAAGAACACTACCTATTTTATACAATCCTAAAGTGTCATCTCTGGAAGATCGAGAAAATCTAGATAAACTCACCATGGATGAATTGTATGGAATCCTCGCAGCCTATGAGTTAATATTAGGTCATGAGAACCTCCCACAAGGAGAGGCAACCTTCAAGGTGCTCAAGAAAACAAAAAATCAGAAGCAAAAACCTCAATCCAGCCATCATGAAGAATTTGATGTAGAAGAAGCCAATTTTATTTAAAAACTTCAGAAAGGATCAGGGAAGTACAAAGGCAAGCTACCTTTCAAATGTTTTAATTGTGGAAAGGTTGGCCATTTTTCTTCCAAGTGTACCTATCCTAAGGAGGACCCTGAAGATGAAGAGGACAAAAATAAGCAATACAAGAAGAAGGAAAAACCCAACTACAAGAAAAAGTTTTACAAAGGGAAAAATAATTTTTACTCAAAAGAAGAAAACAACAATTCATCAGAGTCTAGTGGCAGTGATGATGATGAAGTCCTTTTTCTAAATATTAAAGAGCCTAATGAGATAGAAGAAATTGAGCATGAGGAAGAGTCAGAAGTTGAAGAAGAGGTTAATATGGAAGGAGAACTTCTCAGTGCCTTGGATGAATTAAGAAGATACAAAACCAGATATAGACAGTTGAAAAGTTTTGTAGTTGAACAAAAGGAAAAACATGAATAGAAAGAAAAAGAGATGGAGAAACTCATGAGTAACCTAAAAAATCAAATCCTAGAAGAAAATAGGATGGAAGAAAGTCTGGAAAAGTCTCTTAAAGAAAAACAAATAACCTGTGAAAGAATGGAGGCGGAAATAGTTCACCTAAGAAAAGAACTTGATGCAAAACTCATTCAAACAATATATGAAAATAGCTCTAAAATATTAGATAAGATTATTACCACACAAAGGGATTCAGGTAATAAAAATGGAATAGGTTATTCTCAATAAGAAAACCAAGTTAACTCAAAATCTTATGCAGTTGCTCTCCTCAGTACATTCAAGAAGAAAGATGAAGAGAAGACAAGTAATGATCAGAACTCCAGAGGACTACTTCCACCCATGAAGAAGGAAAATAAGACAACACCAAATAAGGTTTATCAAAATAGGTATCCTCACATTTTCTATGGTTATTGCTTTGCATGCTCTAATTTCGGACACAAAGCTATGAATTGTAGAGCATATAGAAGGAAAAATTTTAGGGTTAAGAACTATAACCTTAAAGATAACCAAACAGTAAATCAAGTTAAAAGAAAAAACTGTAACTCCTTTGCACCTCTACAAGAAGGGGACCTAGAATGCTTCAAATGTCATAATTATGGACATAAAGCCAGTAATTGCAGATTAATGGAAGTCTCAGAAAAATGAAAGTTCATTAGAGAGCAAAAGAATCTTTGGAAAGAAAAAACATCAAAGGAGGAATTTCTTATTGCCTTAAAAGCCCAAGATAAAGAAGATCTCTGGTATGTTGACAGTGGGTGCTCAAAACATATGACAAGAAACAAGGACAAGTTTTTGAACTTAAAGAAACAAAAGGGTAAAGTTACATTTGGTGACAATTCTTCAGGTAACATAGTTGGGAAAGGCACTGTGAGTTTGGGAAAAGACAAAGCCAAGAATGTGTTGCTTGTTGAAAAATTGAAACCTAGCCTATTAAGTGTCATCCAAATCTATGATCAAGGGCACTTTTGCATCTTCCATTCCCATAAATGTGAGATTAGGAGAGAGGACTCAGAAAAATTGGTTGGTACTGCTCCTAGAACTCCTAAGAATGTATATATACTAAATACAAATTGAATGAGGAGTGTCATATAAATTTAGTAGATGAAATTTGGCTATGGCATAGAAGGTTGGGGCACATTAACTTTGAAAATTTAGTGAAAGTCAGCAACCTTGGGGCAGTAAGAAACTTGCCAAAAATCATAAAGCCCTCAAATCCTATGTGTAGACACTATCAACTAGGGAAGAAAACTAGAATAAGGTTCAAAACAAAAGATTAATCAACCTCAAAACCTTTAGAACTTGTTCACACCGATCTTTTTGGACCTACAAGGACCAAGAGTTTGCAAGGAGAGTCCTACTTTATGTTTTTCATTGATGATTTTACTAGAATGGGTTGGGTATGTTTTCTCAAGGAAAAATCAAAAGCACTTAACAAATTCAAAGATTTTAAGACCCTTGTTGAAAATGAAAAAGAGCCAAAAATCAAATGTCTTAGATCAGACAATGGTGGTGAGTTCACCTCAAAAGAGTTTGATCTCTTCTATGAAACCCATGGAATAAAAAGACAATTCTCTGCTACCAAAACACCTCAGCAAAATGGGATTGCTGAGAGAAGGAATAGAACAGTTTAGAAGGCTGCAAAGACTATGCTCAATGAAGAAAAATTATCTTATGGATATTGCAGGGAAGATGTAAGCACAACAGTATACATATTGAACAGAGGTCAGCTCAGGATTAATAGTAATAAGACTCCTTATGAACTATGGTTTGGAAGAGCTCCTTCGGTAAAATACTTCAAGGTCTTTAGAAGTAAGTGCTACATCAAAAGGCTTGATGAGAATCTCAAAAAAAATGATGCTAGATTTGATGAAGATATCTTTCTTGGATATGCTTCTACCAAGAAAGCGTACAGATGCTACAATCTTATATTACATAATATTGTTGAGAGTGAGGATGTCAAGGTGGATGATTTAAAAAGGATAAGGATCAAACATCAAGAGACTATACTTGACAGTGAAGATGAAGATGATGATGAGTCACCTGGTACACAAGCAGAAGAAGTAGAAGAGAAGAAAGAAGAAAGGGAAGGGGATGATATGGATACTAGTGAAGATGAGGAATATATTTGAGAAGAAGAGTTAAGAGAATAATCCCCAAGAAGAGACACCAAGACACCCTCAAGAATGAATCAAAAGAATCATCCTGAAGAACTGATTATTGGAAATAAAAGCGATGGAGTGCACACAAGAAGACAATTGTTGTATCAGACAGAAATAGCACTTTTGTCACATATTGAGCCCAGCTCAATCAAAGAGGCATGTAAAATGAGAATCGGGTCAATGCTATGAATGAAGAATTGGACCAGATTGAAAAAAATCAAACTTGGGAACTAGTTCCAAGACCAAAAAATAAAAATGTCATTGGAACTAAATGGCTGTATAAAAACAAAATGGATGAGAATGGGCAAGTAATCAGGAACAAAGCTAGATTGGTATGTAAAGGGTATGCTCAGGTTGAAGGAGTAAACTATGAAGGAACCTTTGCACCTATGGCTAGATTAGAGGCAATTAGGGTGTTCTTAGCTTTCTCCAGCTACAGAAAATTTAAAGTGTACCAAATGGATGTCAAGTCATCATTTCTCAATGGAAACTTAGAAGAGGAAGTCTATATTGAGAAACCAGAAGGATTCCAACTAACTAGCAAAGGAGACTATGTCTGTAAACTAAATAAATCACTCTATGGGATAAAACAAGCACCCAGAGCATGGTATGCAAGGCTAGATTCTTATTTACAAAAACAAGGCCTCAAAAGAGGATCAGCATACAACAATATTATTTGTAAAATTGTTGGTAATAACATGATTATTGTGGAAGTATATGTTGATGATATTATATTTGGTAGTGATGATGAAAAAATGAGTAAGGACTTTGCTAGGAGGATGCAACAAGAATTTGAAATGTCCTTGCTTGGTGAACTGAATTTATTTCTTGGATTACAAATAATACAGTCCAATAGAGGATTTTGTATCCATCAGTCCAAGTATGTTAAAGATATGCTTAAGAAATTTCAGTTAGAGGATTGCAAACATGTTAGTACACCTATGATAGTTGGATGCAAACTAAGCAAGGAAGATGAGTCCAAAGTTGTAGATCCAAAACACTACAGATCAATGATTGGGAGTTTACTCTATGTAACAACTTCCATACCTGATGTCAAGCAAGTTGTTGGGATGGTGGCAAGATACCAAGTAGCACCAAAGGAGATCCATGTTCAAGTTGTGAAAAGAATATTTAGGTATTTGAAAGGAACCATAGATCTTGGTTTGTGGTACCCTAGAAAGGATTCATTCACTTTAAAAGCCTATTCATATGCAGATTGGGCAGGTTGTGTAGATGACAGAAAAAGTACAAGTGGAGGAGCATTCATTTTGGGAGAATCATTGGTATCTTGGATAAGCAAGAAACAATCCTCAATTACTCTGTCTAAAACTGAAGCAGAGTATATTGCAGCAACAAAATGTTGCACACAAGTGGAATGGATGAAACAAACCTTACAAGACATCAAAATAGTGTTTGAGGAACCTACTACTATCTATTGTGATAATACAAGCATTATAAGTCTCTCCAAGAACCCTGTCCATCACTCCAAATCAAAACACATTCCCATAAAATACCACTATCTAAGAGATCATGTTGAAAATAAGAATATTAAATTGGAATCTGTCCCAACACAAGAACAAGTGGCAGATATTTTCACTAAACCCTTAGGCAGATATGTATTTGAATATCTCAGGAAAAGATTGGGAGTAATCCCTCTTCCAATCTAATCTCTCAAGAAAATAATGCATCAATTGGCACCAATTCTAGGGGAGACAACAATCAAAGTCAGGAGGAGTTATTTAGTTATGACAAGGAGAATGATTGCAAGAGGAGTTACCCGAGTTCAGATTCTGGTCAGAAGCATACAGACAGACAGAGCTCTACCATAGGGAAAGAAACCATTTGTCATTGATGCCAAAGGGGGAGAGTAACTTCAGTGGAGTGAAGCATCATCACAGGGGGAGATTGTGTATGAAGTTGGTGTGTTGTCATCAATGAAAAAGGGGGATATTGTTGGACATAGTGTCATTAATATGTTGTCATTGATGTCAAACAGGAGGACGGTATGCAGAGATTAAAGTTCAGGAGGGTTAGCGAATGAAGATCAAATCTTAGAAGAGATGACGTGATGAAACTCAAAAGGGAAAGCGCATTGTAGAAACATGATCAGATCAAGTCAGGACCGTTGAATACGCAAGTGCCAAATCAACAACAAGGATGGATTGCGGAGAGAAAAAGGAGAATTAAAAAGTGTATTATTCCCAATCCTACAGTCAGTCTAGACCGTCAGATATTATAGATTCAAAGATCGACGACTATGGTTGATCCACCAAACGATCAGATTAAGTCGTGACTGTTGGATATTCAAGTGTAGATCAAGGGAATGGATTGATTGTGGAGCACGAAGGAAGAATTAAACAACGCGCCAATTCCAATCCCGCAATTAGTATAGACCATTGATCGTCACCCGCCAAATAGATCTACGGTTGGCATCAATTCCACTACCAACGAGCAGTTTTCCATTGTGAAGCATGAAGCAAGAATTAAAAAAAGCACCAATTCCAATCTCACAATTAGTCTAGACCGTCGATCGTCACCCACCAAATAGATCTACGGTTGGCATCAGTTTCACTACCAACGAGCAGTTTTCCATTGCAGAGCTCGACGATATTTTTAAACGCCATGCTAGTTGGGACCCCGCAATCATCTTTGGTCGTTGATCTACTCCAGGGCCATTCTCGACTGATGGATCACTTTAAAGTGGAAGAATAGGATAATCAAGGAAGAAGATTCGTTGGATTTAAACCAAGTAAAAGAATCATTGCAGATAGATCGAGTCATCGATCTAAGATCATGATCAACGAACACCATTCATTTTGGGTTAAAAGTTGTGAGGAAGTTACACTTCAGGGAATCTCACTTCGGGAGAACTGGGAAGTGGAGAAATCGAATTACTTGAAATCTTGAAGGTCAAAATCCTGAAGTGGATATGAGTCATTTGATCAGAGGAACACTTCAGGAATTATCTTGATCGTTAGATCAAGGAGAAGAATATGTGCCACATCGGGAGATCTACGTCAGCAGACGACGTCAGCAAGGACACATGGCACGGTCATATAATGACAAGTGTCAATATGAAATTGGCATTTCAGGTACATGTAAATCACGAATCTGAGTGACACATGGCAGCTACTCGGCCCATGCCACATCATCAAGTGACGTCAACAAGTTACGTCACTCCGGGAGTTTTACTTTGGGATTTTCACCACTATCAAATTACCTAAGTCCTGAAGTCCCGAAGGTCGAAGTCCCGAAGGTCGAAGTCCCGAAGTGGACATGATTCGTCCAATCTGAAGAACTCTTTGGGAGCATTCTCAACCATTGAAAATTATGGACACGCATTTGTTATTCGGGAGATCTGTAAAGAGGTTGGAAGTCACGAAGGACGAAGTCCCGAAGGTCGAAGTCCTGAAGTGGACATGAGTCGTTCAATCTAAAGAACACTTTGGGATTTTTCTCGATTGTTGATCAAGTACAGTGGAAGGATAGTGTAAGTGGAATAACCAAAGTCCCGAAGTAAATGAGAACTATCCATCTACTCAGAAGATTAAAACGTGACCATTGATTCTGATAAGTGATCTTGTACTCACTTGGCCTAGCACCTGGTCACAGCCTGTGTTCATATGGAATAAGAGAATTAAAGGCAAAATATTATACATCTCTTAAATCAATAAGCCCGTGGTTTTTCATTGTCGGTCATATGTAATGGTTTGAAGGAAGTGCCTTAGCAGAACTCGATTTCTGCAGTGGTTGTAGTGATTATGGTTAAGTTAAATGAACAGGTGTGATGGTCCAAACAAAATGACACAATGCGTTATAACGCACGTCGTTTTGAATATTATATAAATGAGAAAGAGTGGTGAGAAGAAAGTGTATCTGCAGTCTGAATCAGAAGATATATTAAATCACAGAAGCATAGAGAGAAGCAGTGAAGACATGATACAAAAGTTTTCCAGATTCATAAATTAAAGGTGGTTGGGTGGTGCAAGGGCAGGTTGGTGCCTGCATGGGAGTTAGTGCTTCCTTGTTAGTTGTAGCTGACTAAACAGGGGGTCGAAGCCTCCTACCAATTGGTGTTGGTGAACAAGGGTGTGGGTGTATCCTGATCAGTTGGTGTTGATCTAAAAGGAAGAACATATTCCGTCTATGTAACATGTAAAACAAAATTTTGCAGTTAATAGAAAAGTGTTTGTGGTTTTCCCAATTGGGTTCCACGATAAATAGTGTGTTAAAATTTTTGTTTGCATTAACAAAAGAAAAATTGACAAATTATTGAGTCAATGATTCACCCCCCCCCCCTCTCAGTGATAAGATCTGATCCTTCATGTGCATGCCTCATTTATTCATCATTTGTAGGCAATATTGTATTTTGGTTATTTAACATAATGTTTTCTTGATTGGCTTGTTTTTTATGTTTTTCCCCTTCATCTTCCATCTACAAACATAGAAATAAACTATAATAAGTGTGTGTGTGTGTGTGTGTGTGTGTGTGTGTGTGATTGTTAAATAAGAAAACATACCTTAGCACCAAGTCTTTCATAAATGATACACATTATTTCGAAGCCATGCTTCATGCATTCTCTAAAAATCTCCTATGTTGGTTGAAATCCATACTTTGTTTCATGCATGTTTAATACCCCATGACAAAGCACAATCGATATAATTATTATAGTTTTTTCATGTTGTTTCATTAGTTATAAAACAAGGGAAGTTAAACAACAACGATACTTACAAATTGTTCAATTAAACTTTCATGCTTCAACATATACTCATAACCCATACTTAACCCAATGTTTATCAATTCATGGGTTGGCTCCTCTTTGTATGTTAGCACCTATTAGAAAACATCCATGGACAAGTGTAAATTAATTATTTAAATATAAAGATCACAACAAACATGAAATCTTAAGAAAGGTTGAAAACGTAAATACTCACAAAGTTTGTGATTAACCCTTTTATTCATTGTTTTAGTCTAAGGGAAAGTACGAGAAGGTTCCCAATAGATCTTACATAGAGCATTACACACTACATCATTATATACAAGAGAACACGGACATATAGAAGAACATACACAAATGGGGGAAAACCATCAATAGTTTTTATTATATATCAATCTAGAACAACCTCTTATGTCTTTCCATTACATGATAGTGTATATATGTGTGATATACAGTTACAAACCGGTTAGATTCCTTAATTGTTCGGTCGATGGACTTTAACTAACTATTCGACTACAGTCAACTTGGCTAGTCAACGTGGTCGATTAGCCCATACATCTCCCCCCTCCTAAATTCCTTGTGCGTCCCGAGAAAGAGGGGAGTCTGACAAAATACAAAATAAATCTATTGTGGCCTCATTGAGGTTATTACAAATTGATAATGAGAAAAAGAAGAAGAAGAAGATAGAAGAGAATGTTGATGTCGGTTCTTGCTGAAGTTTATTTTTTTGTTGTTCCATAGGTGTGAAACCACTCCTCTAGATTGATGTTGCTTATTTGAAATTTTCAGACTTTAGATACCGGATTTCCTACTTTTCTTAGTTGAGTATCAAAGTTGGTGGCAGCACTCCTTATCCTAGTTTTTGTTCGTGTCCACAGTCGACTTTTCTTCCCATAGAAAAGTGTTACTTGAAACGATCTTTTCAAATTTGCTTGTGCATCCAGTGATTAATGGTAGCAATCATTGGATGTGAGTCTAGAGTTTCATTCAAGTAACCTGAACTAAACTGTGACTTCCATAACCTACGTTATGGATGATTCTTGAATGTCCCTCTGTCCTTGGGATTGAGAGAATGATGCCTAAGAGGGACATTCCTTATTTCATGTGATGGTGAACACCTTCTCCTGGTGTGTCTATCCAAGGTGGCTGGTTGGTTTCTCTCATGGAGAGAGGAGAGTCAGGAGAGTCATCGTCTGTGACATCCATCCTCAGCATAGCCTATGTTGGGACCTTAATTGTTCACATAATGTTTTCCTTTGTTCTCTGGGTTCTCTTATAAAGAAGCTTGATTTGTATCTAATGATGGCAGCAGCAGAAGTGGTGGGATTCCCAGTCTGCAAAGATCTCAGGCTTGTGTGACTGCTCATATAGGTGTGTCATTCATCATCTGTGATCAGTTGTAGATGACAGTGTATGTAAGTGCAGATGGTACGGAGATATAAGGGAAACTATTTGTGTGATCTTCAACTAGTTTGTTGGTGTATCCATTATTTCTACGGGATAGATTCCTTTGTACCTTTATCTGATGTTACGGTGTTGTCATCATGGCCTAAAGGCAGTTGATGGTTTCACGTGTGTCCATGTCATTGTATGAGTTCTTCTACACTATATTTCTTTTCTCTTCTTAGTTTTTTTTCAACGAATATTTTGATGGATTCCAATTTATTTTTAGTGTCTTTGTTCCTTTTTGCCGACTTAAGTCACCCCGATAGGTTTTTGACTTAGTCGAGTCTTGTTGGTGCCTTTACAATGGTTTTCAATAGTGAGACACGAGGTTGTTATGTTGGATATCTTTTCAAGCGGGCCCCATTAACTATTTTTTTGAAAGGGTTCCCTTGCAGTTTTGTTAATTACACCGCTCCATTGGGTCGGATGTCCTTGACCGCATATGGTCCCAACCATGCGGTTTCCAATTTCCTTGCTTTGCCTTTGAGATAATTGTCTTATAATAATACCTAGTATCCCTTGTTGATGTCCTTTTTTCTGAGATGTTGGTCATGCCGGGATTTTTGTTGGTTGTTTTCGATTTCCTCATGTTGTTGTGCCAGCATTCTCTCTTCTTCTAGTTGATTAAGTTGATAGAATCATTGTCGTGTGTTAAGTCTATGTGAAAATTCCAGGGCAGGGGCTATGCAGCCTGCATTAGCACATAAGTGTAATTGGATTACATCTTCTTGACCATAGACTAATTTGAATGGATTTTGACCAGTTGATCTTTTATATGTTGTTTTGTAAGCCCATAATACCACTGGAATTTTTTCATCCCAGTCGTCTCTGTCTAGTCCACATATTTTAGTTAGTCCCTTGTGTAGTGTTTTATTAAATGATTCGACTGCTTTGTTGGCTTGTGGATGATACGCAGTCATTTTATATGATCGATTAGGAACTTTTTGAGTAGTGCTTCAATTGTTCTATTGATAAAGTATGTTTCTTCATCATTGATTATTGTTAAGGGACAGCCAAACATGGTGATTATATTTTCATAAAAAAAATTGCAGTTGTTTCTTTTGTACAATTCTCAACTGGTTCAGATTTTGCCCATTTGGTTAGATACTCGACGGTTATAATTATGTACTTTTCTCCTGACCTTTTATCTCTTCTTGGGAAGCGTTCGAAAAAATCAATAGCCCAAATTTCAAAAGGTAAACTCAGCTTTACTGAATGCAAAAGCATTTCATTTTTCCATAATGGTCGTCCCATCCTCTAGCACTTGTCACATTTCTTTATTTTCTCTCGAAAATATTTATGTAGTGTCAGCCATCAAAGACCAACTTGAAGTAGTTTTCTTGTTGTCATGTCGACTTGAAAATTCCCTCCCATTGGACATGCATGTGCCTCAGAAACGATGTATTCTCACTCGTGCTCTAGTGCACATCTTCACAGGATATTATCCAGTCCTAATTTGTAAAGGTATCCATTTATAAGGTTGAATGGCACAACTTTCAACGCTAGGATCTTCTGCTTGTTGGTTGGGATGTCCCCCAGTGCTTTTCCATCTTCTAAGAAATTCAAAATTTATTCTAATTCCTTAGGGGATACTTCCACCCTGAATAAGTTCGTGTCTAGTAGATCATCGTCTATCCCAATTGGATCTTCTCCTGTCTCGAGTCCGGATAGGTGATTCGGGCCAACATTTTCCTTCCGTGGTTAGACTACTATCTCAAAGTCGAATTCTTGGAAGATTATTAGCCAAAGAAAAATATTATCATGATGGACTGGTTTATTGACTAAGTACTTCAAGGCTTGATGATCAGTAAAAAATAAAAAGGGATTTGTTGGGCGATAGTGTCTGAATTTTTGCAAGGAAAATATGATTGCTAAAGCTTCACGCTCTGTCGTCGAGTAATTTATTTCTTCTTTTTTTAGTTCCTGACTAGCATATTGCATTAGGATCGTCTACCATATCATCATGCGACTGTGCTAAAATTGTGCCAACAACAACATTAGATGCATCTACATGTACATGAAATTTGTTGGTCCAATCAGGAAATCTTAGTATTGGTGCTTCTACCAACTTTATTTTTAGTAGTTCAAAAGAGTTTTGCATTCCTGGCTCCATTGAAACTTTGTTTCTTTCTTTAGTAGCTCATCAATTGGAAAAGTAATATCATACTAATGTCGAATAAACTTTTGATAATATCATGTGTGGCCAAGGAAGATTTTTATTTATTTTTTATTGATTGGTGATTTTAAGTCGAGGATGATTTTTATCTTGCCCATATCAACTTTGATGTCTTCTTTACATCAAATGTGTCCCAATAGTATGCCTATTGGTGTGGCAAATATGCATTTTTTTTTATTCAAGGATAAGTGAATCTTCCTGTATCTTCCCAGCATCATTTGTAGCCATTGTATGTGATCCTTTAGGAGGTTGTAGATAGTCTAATCGTCGAAGTATACAACCATGGTTTTATAGATGTATTCTTGAAATTCCTTGACCACTATCTTGGAGAAGACTGTCGAGGCATTTTTTAGACCAAAGGGCATGAATCTTTATGCAAATTATCCGAACTCGGATACAAATGTAGTTTTTTCTTGATCTTCTTTAGCTATTGGTACTTGATTGTATATGGAGAATCTATCAGTAAAGGAATAACATCTATGCCCTGTGACTTCGTTGATGATCTCGTTAGTGTATGGTGTTGGAAATGGATCCATTACTATGAGCTTGTTTAATCCCCGAAAGTCAACATAGATTCTTAGCTTCTTGGGGTTATGCTTCTTCGGTTGTAAGACCATGGGATTTTCCCATTCTGACTTATCAATTAGATATATGATATTAGCAGCTCGCATTGCCTCAATTTCATTTTGGATGATAGGCTTATACTTATGCACTAATTTATACGTTCATTTTTTTACAGTCTTAGCTCCAGGAATTAGTTTAATTTTCATTTCGCCCATTTCTTGTACTAGGCATTTCAAGTCTTTATAATCTCTGGAAAAAACATACTCGTATTATTTTAATAATTCAACAATTTCTAAGGTTTGTTTTTCAGTCTAGTAGTCACCTATTCTTGCCATTTTTGGTCGGTTGTCTATTGAGATGTCAATTTTTTTGGTCTCGATTTGTGCGTCCATCCATTATGGTGGTTTTGATTTGTCTAATTGACATTCTCCTTCGATGAATTTCTGATAATTTGGTGGGAAGTGAGGCTTATTTG
Organism: Picea engelmannii; assembly: GCA_009831015.1. Classification (NCBI taxonomy): domain Eukaryota; kingdom Viridiplantae; phylum Streptophyta; class Pinopsida; order Pinales; family Pinaceae; genus Picea; species Picea engelmannii. Next base: position 697,006 of record ML776953.1, on the reverse strand, counting down.
TATCTTCTTTCTCCTCTTTTTATTCCTTGGTCATAGCATGAACTATCTTGACATGATTTCGTATACTTGAGTGGTTTTCTTCCAACGGAAGTTCTGCCTTGGGAAACGTATATTTTCCATATCTATCTGATGAGCTATGACAGTAGTTGTGTTCTGATTTGATACAAAATTACAAGTTGAGGTTGAGCCTTCATCAACTTTGGCTTTCCCTCTTTCCTTCATCTACTTAGGACTCGGTTTTTCTAAAAAAAATTGATTTTTTTTGTTGTTGCTTGCAAAAGTGCCTCCTCTGATCTGAACTCAAAGTCTTTAACAAAATTACTTTTGATTACATTCCAGTTGAATGTATGTCCAGATGCTTCTTCGATATTATACCATTTATGTGGTATGTCAAATAATGTGTTTGGAAACATATGTGGACATACTTGTTCATCCCAGTATCTTGATTTTCTCCATTCCTTCTCACATTGTTGGATGTGAGATACAGGGTCAAACCTATGTTTGAAAGTCGGGATGTCGAGACTTGTCAATAATTGCTTTCCCCCGAATATTTCGACAAAGTATAAAGTGGTAGTGTTACATTTCTATAGTCTAGGTGCATGTGTTTCCCACCATCGGGTGGCTTGACCTATGAAATACTCGACTAGACTTTGAATTCTTCCTTGATCTCCGACCGAATTGGACACTTCGTTGACATGCACCGACATAGAGTTCCTTTCACTAAATCACAAGGGTTTCCTTGCATTTATATGGGTTGGGATCAATATCGACGTTTGCTTTAACTTTCTTTTGGCCAAAATTAGTACAACTTGTACTGAGAAGCATGATTTTGATCATACTATCAATATGGCTTCTATCGACTAGCATTATTTTGCTTGAGCTTTTTAATTCTCCATTTTCCAGTTGTATAATTTTGTATCTGAATTTTGTCCTATTGATAAGGGAGATCTGACTAGCATTTATCCTTCACATTTTGTCTCGACATTATCTCTTTTTTCATTATTTATTTGATATACTCGTCGGACTTCCTGAGCTTCATCCCATGTCTCGACCCAAGGTTTGCCTTCCTTTGGATCCAATGGGATTATAATTTTTCTTCTGCTTCCTTTCAGTTTGATTCTATCTCTTTCAAGTGATATTGTAGCTTTTATGCTTCTTCCCCAATTTCTATCGACTAATGCGGGATAGGCAGGGATTCCTTCAACCAAGTTGATTACTTCAAAATCGAATCTCGCCTGTATTCCCATTATGGATGTTATTGCGCTTTAAAGGGTACAGATTGGTTCAATGAACCTTTGATATGCTAGCTTCAGGAAAGTCACGGTTGGTTGTAGCAGTGGTTTTCCGAGTCAAATCTATGTTTCCCTTGGGAGTATGTTTACTTGAGATCCAAAATCGACTATGACTTCCTTGATCATGTGTCTGTCAATTTTGAAGTTGACTTATGGGTCGAAGTTGTTGGTATGTCTTTCTTGAGATAGTTGGCGCAGAATTTTAACATATATTTGGCCTTCTTTATATTCTCTTTGAATACTCAGTAGGTTGATCAAGCAATCGACCGACTTCTTTTTTTTTAGAAACTATAGAAATTTGTCTAACATCATATAGAAATATTTGCATGTTATTCCATGTTTGTTTTATCCTGGTCGTTATTCTTGAAAAAAATCATCACTTCCAACATCAATTTGTCATGTTCATCTGGATTGGGGTATATCTATCAATCTCTCGTTTGTCGACTTATTGGTTTTGGATAAATATCTTCACCAACTCTTGAATGTGTTACCACATGAAGGTTCTTCGAATTCAGAATCTCTTGTTTTGGCACTATACGCAAAAGATTTACATTTCTTTTGCTCATGACTTTTTCTAGTACAATTAGGTAGTCCTCTAGGGAATGATCTCCTACTCCACAAATATTACAGAACTTGAGATCAGTTCTTTCTTTGTTGGGACAATTTGGGCTTATATTATCATCTTTCCAACAATTGAAGCAATAATAATGTCCTTTGCCACCTCCTCTGCCTCGACCTTGATAACCACCTCGACGTTGTCCTTTTTATCCATTTTCATTTTCCTAGTCGACATGTTGGTTGGCCACCTGTGTATGATATATTGAGTGAATATTTGCTATGTTCTTTTTGTTCAGTTGGCATTCCTGAGTGGAATGATTATTTTCTTTGAATATATGGCACCACTTGGGGAGTACATTCCTTATATTGTGTGGGCAGTCTCTTGTTGCATGATTTGTCGAGGATTCACAAATATCACAGTATATTTTGATCTAGATGCATCTGACTGTTGGGTCCAGCGCATCACTGAACTTGCAGTAATATTTTGTGTGACCCTCACTTGAGAAAACGGTACACCAAAGTTTGTTGCGTCCAATCGACATGTTTTTAATTGATTTTTGTAGCTATGTGAGCTTGTCTTCCAGTATTTTTTCAATGATTTTCAAAGATAGGGTGCCTTCGTTGTCCATTTTGATTCATTGAGATTTTCCAATATGTCTTCGCATGACTGAAGATCGTACATTCAGAGAGGAATTATGATCTTTTGAGGTAAACCTGCTACATACCATTGTACCAACAGTTTTTTTCGATTGCGTAAGGGATGTGATTAATAAATATTTAAACCTCTTATCGTATTCTCGAACTGTTTATCCTGGATTTTGTTTAATTTATTTGAGTTTTTGTGCCACCAATTGACTGTTATCTTGAGTTTTAAAGAACTTGAGTAAGCTTTACTTTATATCAGCCTTCAAGCATTATTGATTATCCATATAATTCATAAACCATGTAAGTGTTATGGATTGAAGAGCGGCACCAAACTATGCCATTTGTTTGTACTCATCAGTTATGTCGGTTGTGTCCCAAAATTTCTCGTAGAAGAACCAGTGTCGCTTAGGGTCTTCGTCGCCTTCGTAAATCAGGATATGATTTAGACTCATGTTTGCTTTCGGAGAGTTCTTCGAAAATGGAACTATTGTAAAAGTTTGTGTCGAGGTCATATGAGAGCTGGGATTACTTTCTTGAGTCGGCTTCTGGGTTTCCGACTCAACTACTTATATTTCTAATTGTGCATCTTTGTCGCTTGGGCTTTAGCATGTGTTTGAGTGTTATGGAAAGATTTGCCTCGCCCCATGCTACTCAGAAGGTTTTTTCCATTTCTCTATGCAGACTTGAAGTCCCGTTTTCTAGTTCCTAGAGATAAAAATTGTATTTTTCCACATATATGTGCCCTGACAGCTTTACAGCATGCGTATACGCAGGTTGCACCATTACAGACTGTCTACATCGGGTTTTGTGCCCAAAATTAAAGAATGGTGTCGGGTTTCCATGTCAAGTCATGAGATCCATGATTCTTGACCTTCCATATATTGGAAATGTTCCGACTCAACCCTTCAGTTCCATTTGAAGGCTAAAAATGGGCCATATCCAAGTTGTGGAGAGAGGAGAAAAATAGAACTTTGAGAGAAAAGTTACTCTGGAGAAATTATTCACGTCATATCGAGTCTGCATCCCTTTGTCCTTTTAAGTTTGAACACATTGTTCATCACCCAAGTTCTTCCCTATTTGATGGAGAACCTCATTGTCTCTCTTATATGAGCTTGCCTCTGGTGGAGGATTGAAGTGGTGGAGGCCCAGCTGGAAGGGACTTAGTTTTTTGGTTCCGAACATGGCGACACTGAAGTTTGTCATTCATACGCTTCTATTGATTACATTTTAATAGAAATACTCTTTTCTCGTCCAATTAATTTCTTGCAAATATTTGAATTGTTATTCCATGGGGATATTTGTTATGAATATTGATGGATTATGCTATTATATGTGCTAAATTTATATATTATCACCATATGCTTGTCTATCTTGGTTGTTGAGGACACGTTGCAGTTGTATTGCTTTGATTCAAGTGCTCAACGGTGGATTTCATTGAACGTCTGGACGAGGTAGGCTCTTTATCTTGTCTTGTTAGCATATTTGTTTATATAGCATACCTGAGATCAGAGTTGATTTCTACAGTCATTTTCGTCTGTTGTGGTTTATCCCATGCCATAGTGTGATTTTCCTCGTAATAGAATTGGCGACCATATTGGGGATGGACTATTCTTTTCGGGGTTTGGAGTGTTCTTCTCCTTTGATTGCTCTCATTTATCTTGAGTTTCTTGTCGTCTTATTGCTTGACAGCCTCTTTTCATTTTGAGTCTAAGTTTCTTGGCCTTATCCTTAACCTGGCAGTGTTTTAATACATATACGCAGGTTTTACCTTGACAGGCGCATACATACGCGACTTGTCGTTCTATAGGGAGTGTACATACGCGGTTTTCTCATGTACAGTCGCGTACATAATCCTTTTTTGCTTGATTCCTGAGTTTGATGTTTGTTGGGTAAGTTTTGATGGTTGTTGAGTCTTCTTAGGTCTCTGTCATGACTATTAAGTGCCTTCAGAGTGATAGGAAACCTTTCTTTAGTTGAATTTTCGGGCGGTTTTTCTTTCTCATCATCCTTTTCATTGGTTTTCCTTACATCTTGGGCTGGGTGTTTTCATCTTGATATTCTACTTGGTTTGTCTCTCTTTACATATAGTAGGGTATTTATATCAAGTTGTTGTTTAGTCCTTACATTTTCATTCTTTTATATTGAAAATAAATAATAATAATAAACATTTTGCATTGTTGTCATTTGATGTTTTGGGTTCTTATCGTTGATCTAAGTACATGTATGGAAAGACTGCATCTTATTTGAAATTGTAGAATTGAATTGAAAGTTTCATTTTGAAAGGCTTATCATTTATTAAGAATTGAAGTTAGGACTTTGCATTATATTCATATTCATTTATTTTACTTGTTGAGTCATAACATCATCAGTTTCACGACCACAACTTTTGAGTAAAGCCACTAAAAGTAACGTTGATAAATTTAAAATTGATTAGAAATGATTTTATTCTTTAGGGTGCACAAACTAGCTTAAGATTTAGAGCCTTAGAATAGGATTGTGTGAGTAAACTTATCCAAGGCTATTAAACTCAACATATGCATCTGACTAAGGGAGTGGTGAAATCCATATAATTGGTGACGTCATGAGGCTCTGTTCACACCGCAGTTAAGCACGAGTTCGCGCGAAGTCGGTTGATGAGATATCCCTCTAATACCTTCTTAGCATCAAAGATATTTCTGGGGATCTATTCATATATGGGGGTCTTGCTAGTACCTTTACCTATGTGAGAGGCGGTGCTTTAGAGATTTCGGGCTTTGTTACCTTGCCCATATGGTGGACCTGACTTACAATTGTTCACCTGCGCATTGGTTATATCGTGGTTGCTTAGTTGCTTGACATATGTAGCCACATAGGTTACTTGCAAGGGTTATTCTGCAGGTACCCTGGGTCAGATAAGGGTCGGACAGCACACAACCTTTATGGAGGAATACCTCTCTGGGGGGATTTGACCGACTTGTTGTTAAGCCCACGAGGGACCTTATAACTGATTCTAATACCTCTGATCTTTTGCAGGGAGTCTCAGGCCCCTCTTGAGCGAGGCATACCTACTTTATGGAGGGAGGCCCCTTTCAACCACTTTATCATGTTTGTGTGCATATTGTCCTTTTGTTTATTTTGGTGTACTCTTTTATTGTTAGTTGGCCTTAGGATTTGTTTTTATATCTCAAGTATTGAGTCGTCATGGAGCCAAACCAGCTTCCTCACAGGTCTCACCGTTTTTTAAAGTTACCACCGCATCTTGAGTCTTTTCCTTCTAAAAAGGCGTAAATTTATCAAATGTGGTACACACACCTCCACCTACCAGACTTGTGGTCATACAAGTATGAGTATTGAGTCGAGTCAGAAAGATATTGGGAGTCCTTCAAATCCCATACCCACTTTAGTTAATGGTACTCCTTCGACACCTTCAACCACCATGGTTGTAGTGTCAGAGGTTCCCATCATCACTCCTATCCAACCTATAGTTAATACTCAACATATAGTCATGAACCCTTTTAGGCCTCTTTTTCATTCGTCGGGCTACAATACTCAGCCCATCCCTACAACCTCTAGCCCTTTTTCTTATGGTATGCCAAATTTCACATTGCAATTCTCATCCTCCATTCCAGTGTCTAATACGAATACTAGTATTGGACTTGGGGGCATGGCTACTCCACATATTCCATTCTCATTTGGTGGTGCTCATATTCCTTAAATGACTCCTATGGTTGGAAGCCTACCTCCTTTTCACCTCGGGTCTAATCCTGGTCTTAATGCACCAAGATGGAGTAGTCAACCTGGTGGACAAGTTGTTGCTTATGTTCCATCCTTTACACCTACTTCCTCCACACTGATTTCGACCAACACGTTTAGCATGAAGAATCCACCTCTATCCTCCGGATTCACACCTGGATGAGGTCAGTTTCACACCTTGGGCAACCCACAACCTGGAGATACTTCAGCTGGGGACAATATTTACAATCCTCATCATAAAATTCCTACTGGAATGGTGCCCAACCAACCCTTTATGAATCAGTTCGGAGGGGGGTTTTACAATCCTGGACAAGGCCATGGTGCATACCAGAACCCTGGATGGGTTGCAATTCCCCAGCAACAATCTTTCTCGGGAGCTTGGGGCTACATGTCGCAACACCGTCTCCCTTTTCTGGCCACGCTCAATTTTCCAGACTTGTCAAGATTAATGAATGACCATGTGTGTCATGACCCGACATGGCCCCCCATCCCCACCAAGCTTCCTTCGGATATTCCAAAATTCGAAGGAAAGACTGGCGAGAATCCTGGTGATCACGTCACTAATTTTCATCTTTGGTGCTCTTTTATTCTTTTAATGACGATTCTATTTGTTTAAGATTGTTTCAATGCACCCTAACGGGGGTCGCGATGAAATGGTACATAGAGCTACCAGGGGGGCATATGGAACTTTTAATCAGATGGTTTTAGTCTTCCTCAACCACTTCCAATTGTTGGTTTGTTATGATGCTAGCATAGAAATTTTGTCGGTTTGTTACGATGTTGGCATAGAAATTTTGTCGGCCTTTCGCTAAGACAAGGCCACCCACATCCTGGATCACATCCAAGAGTGGCGTAGTCGGAAGAGGTTGATCAAGGCCTACATTCCTCCAGAGTTCCTATTGGAATGGTTCCTTAAGTCTTTACAGCCTTATATTTCGAAGGATGTTTCTACATTCGGAGTTACATCTGAGGAAGAAGCAATTTTTAAAGCCAAACAGTTAGATCTTATATATGCTCAGTCTGGGATGTTATACGAAATTCTTCTTGACACGCCGAGGTAAAGTTATGACCCTAGACAAAAGCTCGGGCCTCATGTTGATGGAATTGTAGGCTCTGTAAACGTTAAATCTACAAACTTGGTGACAAGCCAGTTGAAAGAGTTGTCTCTAAACCAGTCTGTAGGAGGGAAAGATTCATCTATGTCCTCTACTCCCACTCAGTCGGTGGATTTACATTCTGTGCAATCATAGACCAACCTGAATGGTAACCAACAACCAAGAGGGAATAAAAGGAAAGGACATGGTAACAATCATAAGGGTGGGAGGAATAATAATAATAATAAACCCAAGGAAAACGTTACCAATGAGAAATTGAACGATAATGTTGGTGAGGGAAAGAAAGAAAGGAGAAAGGTGAAGTTTCCTTGCAAGATTTGTAATGACAAGCACCTTACCCACTTGTGCCCCAAACTCGTGGAAGTTAAGAGGATTTTATCTCTACCTCCTGTTGTGTTGACTAATCCTTTTCCGCATAATCAGCACATGGCCTCGAGCTCCTCTAATGCCGGAAATGCGGCGAGTGGAGGTCAAAACCCACCGGTGCAAGACGGTGACCGTCTATGCATCAATATGGTCAATTCTCAGGTTAATGTAGCCACTCGGTCTCGCAATTACAGTTCTTCACATGTTGTTCCAGGTCTAGAGTCTCCCCCTCCTCCGGAGATGCCTTTAGATGCCTTTACAGATTGAAAAACTAGAGCCTCTACCTCGTATTTTGAAAGGAGTACTCAAACGCTCTACGCTCAACCCTAATGCTAGAATTACTCTATTATTGAGGATATGGGTCAAACCCATTGCACGATGTCGGCTATGGAGGTACTCCAGACATGTCCTTCATAGAGGAATGCCTTGTTATCTGTGTTAGGAGCTCTAGACCCCTATGGATCTAAGGTTATCAAGTTTGATGTCACTGATGTGAAGCCTCACTTGACTTACCACGTGGTCTTTCAAATCCATGTGGATTACTCAAAGTATATCATCAAACGTATTGTTATATATGAAGGCGTTGCAACGTGTGTGATGTCCCTGATATGTTGGAAAGCCATTGGCTCTCCAACCCTCTCTCAATCTTTGACCATGTTGACCACAATTGATGGTCATTATTTCCGTCCCCATAGTATTCTTCCTACCTTTCCAGTCCAGTTAGGTGGGAAGACGGTGGAGGTGGATGTCGAGGTGGTTGATGCACCCCTTGACTATAACTTATTACTAGCGCATAATTGGACTTATGCTATGACTGCATTCATATCGTATGTCTTCCGTACTTTTTGTTTTCCTCGCGATGGGAAAATTGTGATGATCGATCAATTGTCCTTTACATACGCTATCCCCAATGCATCAGTTGGACCATCGATCCCCGTGATCGACAATTCTCAGTCGGCAACTGAGAATATTGGTGTCAGAATATATTCCTCCCTTATGGGTACCTTTGATTTCATTACACCAATTCATCATATTTATGCCATGTCCAATAGGTATACTTTGTTAATGAGGTACATTCCTTTCCGCACTTCATATTTTAACGATCCTTGGACCATATCTTCCCCGACCATGTCTTGTGAAGGTCAGTCACATATTGGAATGGAAATGTCATTGTCGGTAGTAGAGATAGTGTATCAGGTTGTTCTCGACTCTAATGCTGACCCAGATCCTGTCTCCTCGCAGACAAACGAGGAGGATCTTGTTCTTTGGCCCATATGGGACACTTCATCATCTTGCGCACATGATTTCCTCGATGACACTTTACCTTCGGATAAAGCAATCCTAGAGGCCATGATTGGTTCTGATAGGCTATGGGATGATATGCATCATTGATTTTACTTTCTCCCAGAGCTTTTTAGGATCGAACAAGATGATTTTAGATCCACCTTGAGTGAGATAGTCAGTCATGTCGTATTTCCACTTGATACGCATGGAATTTATGTCGAAGGAAACATGGTGAGTATCTCTCCTACCGTCACGATCGATGTCTCTCGTATTCCTCGTAAAGTTGAAAATGTATATATCGGTGTGGATTGCTCACCTGAATAAATTCAGATCTACATCGAGCTCTTCAAAGAATTATGTGATGTATTCACTTGGTCATATGAAGAGATGTCAGGAATCGACCCTCGAATTGTCGAACATGAGATTAAAACCTACCCGGATGCTAAAACTATTTGGCAATGACTTAGAGTTGTTAATCCTAGGAAGGACCCTGCTATTAAGGCAGAGGTGGAGAAACTATTGAATGTTGGTTTTATCTACCTAGTTTCCTTGACTGAATGGGTATCCAATCTCATTCTCGTAAATAAGAAGCAAGGAACCATCTGTGTGTGCATGGACTTTCAAGACCTAAATAAGGCTTGTCCTAAAGACAACTTCCTGACACCCTTCATTGATCAAATTCTCGATGAGTGTGTGGGAAGCGAGGTTTTTTCTTTTGTGGACGAATTTTCAGGATAAAATCAAATTCAGATTAAACCCAAGGATCAACATAAGCAACATTTATTTGTCCTTGGGGTACATTCACATACCGGAAAATGCCTTTCATCCTTAAAAACATCAGAGAAACCTTCCAACGAGCCATGACCTTCACTTTTCATGATCTCAATCATATAGTCGAAGCTTACCTTGATGATCTCATTGCTCATTCTCACAAGAGAGTAGATCACTCTACCCACCTTCGGCTAGTTTTTGAAAGATGTCGTTATTATTGCATATGTTTGAACCCTCATAAGTGCATGTTTTTCATTAGGTCGGGTCGTCCATTAGGATTCTTAGTTTTTGAGTCTGGGATCATGGTGGATCCTTTAAAGTTTGAGGCAATACTTCGATTGCCTCCCTTGGGAAAAATTCATCGGCTTCAAGGTTTACAAGGGAAAGCTAACTTCTTACGTTGGTTTATAGTAAACTATGCCAATATTACTAAGGGTTTCATGTGTCTCTTGAAGAAGGACACTTCATTTATATGGGATGAGTGAGCCCAGGAATCCTTCGATGCTTTGAAGAAAGCCTTGGTATCGACGCCTCTGCTGAAGCGTTCGGACTACAGTAGAGATTACTTGCTTTATATCGTCGCGTCCGAAGGGACGGTTGGTATGGTTTTAGTCCAGGAGGATGATGATCTCCATGAGCACGTCACTTATTATCTTAATCGAAACTTAGTCGGCCCTCTACTCAAGTATTCTCATGTTGAGAAGCTAACTTTGGTTGTCGTTCATGCAGTTCAATGATTACGGCACTATATATTGCTTTGCAAAACTACTGTAGTTGTTGATGTCAACCCATTTCAATACGTCCTTACTAGGCGTATCATAGAGGGAAATATAATAAATGGATTGTCATCTGCAAGATTTTGACCTCGATTTTGCTTCGGCGAAATCCAAGAAATCGCTAGTTTTTGTCAAGTTAATATCATACTTCCCTCGATTAGATGAGGACGTTATTCATATCGATTCATTTGTGGATGAACACATTTTCCTTATCTCATCATCAGACCCTTGGTATGGAGACATTTTGATCTATCTTAAAACCTTGAAGTTCCCTCAGCACCTTTCGAGAGATGATCTACGGCGTATACGATATTAAGTTAAGAACTACCTTATCGTCGATGACACTTTGTATCGCTGAGACATAGATAATATCTTGCGTCGTTTCTTGACTCACTAAGAGGCTGAGTCTATTCTTAATGACTGTCACAGTGCGACTTGTGGTCGTCATGTATCTAGGCTTGTGAGAGCCTAGAAATTATTGTGTGCCAGTTATTTTTGGTTGTCTATTTTTAAATATTATGTCGAAGCAGTCAAGAAGTGTCACCCCTACCAGGTGTTCACTCATAAGATGCACTCACATCCATCCCCTCTTCACCAGTTCATCATCGTCGGTCCCTTAAGTGGGGGGTGGATTTTGTGGATTGCAACGCAACTTTGGCTGGGGGGGAATCAACACATTATTGTGGTCATAAACTACTTTACTAAGTGGGTTGAGGCCATGCCTATAATTAAATCTGATGGTAAGACTGTTGCATTTTTTGTGTTCAATCAAATTATAGCCAGGTTCGGAATCCCAAGTGAGATTGTCACTGATCATGGAAGTCACTTTCTGAATGAAATGATGAAATAATTAGCATCGAAACTGAGGTTTAAACATGGTCATTATTCCCCTTACTACCCCTAGGAAAACGGACAAGTACAGGCCGTGAACAAGTCTCTCAAGACCATTCTGCAGAAAATTGTCAGCCAAAGAAAATCTAACTGGCATATCATGCTTTACCCTGCACTTTGGGCATAACGAACCTCAGTTAAGACTTCCAATGGTTTTTCTCCATTTAAGTTAGTACATGGTGTGGAGTCGATTCTTCCTATTGAATGAGAAATCCCTTCTCTTAGACTAGTAGTTAAGCTCCTACCTGACACTTTCGAGCTCGAAGAACACCTCATATGCCTAGAGAGCCTAGATGAGCAGCGTCGAGATGCCTCTACGACTATCAAAGAAAATAAACGATGTGTCAAGGTCCAGTATGATAATTTTTTCTGTCATTGGCAGTACATTGAGGGTGACTTGGTCCTCTTGTATAAAAAAGCCAAAGAACCATTGGGGGAAGGAAAGTTCAACCCCATGTGGCACAGTCCTTATATCATGTGATGTGTCTTAAAAAAAGGAGTCTACAAATTAGAATATTATGAAGGGAATATGTTGTTTGAGCCTAGGAATGGGCTCTACTTGAAAAGATATCACGCTTGAGCCCCAAGCTTGGGAGTAACTCTTTGTATACTAATGTAATTTAGTGTATATATATCTTTTTCTTTGTGTCATCGACTTGCTTATCGAGTTTTCCCTTGGTTAGCAGATGTCAACAGAGTCGTCAGATTACTTAGGATTTGTAGACGGTGGCAGTCGTCATACACAGAACTTGGCTTCCGTCGCTTGGGTTGTTTACTCACCCGAGGGTCAACTGGTGTCTTCATGTAGCGTTTGTCTAGGGCCATCAACAAATAATGTCGCGAAATATAGCATCGCTATAGATCTTTTACGTGATGTCATTTCACATCATATTCCTTCTTTAGAAGTTCGCATGGACTCCCAGTTAGTATTATGTTAGTTGAACAACAGTTACTATGTGTGACACCCTACTCGACTTCGACAATTCCTACGGGTACGACTTTTGGAACGACATTTTGATTTTATTACTTATCATCACATACCTAAAATTTCTAATTATGTATATGATGCATACGTTATTTATGTTTTAGATTGGCATTTTAGACACAACTAAAGTAAATAAAACACATTCACCAATGTACACATTGTAATATAAGTAAAGCCGAAGACCAATGATTTTTATATTTCACCTCTCCAAAAAATATGGTGTCATAGTACAAAATTAGGGCTCACATGCTTAAAATACATATACGGCCGATCAATACAATAACCACGACATATACGCCTGTGGTGTTGGATCTGTGTCATGATAACATAGTACGGCATTTGCGAGATGCCGAAAGAGTTTCACCCAAGCACGGGGCACATATGCCACCTCTCGTTGCATCGCTTCTGGCAGATCCTCTACCTGAACCATGGGAATTCTTTGCATCAAACAAGACAGGTTTCCCTGCATGTTTTGAAGAACTCTCTCTGTGTCTCCTCCTGTTGTCTCATCCCCCCAGTGTCTTTGTCAATGTTGTGGGAGTCTGTTTGGCCTACGCAGACCCACATCTACGTAACAATACTTGTTTGAGTTAGCACTTGACATCATCCAAAAAAAAAAAATGTTTTTCTTCTACAAAAATACAAAAAAATAAAATATTCAAAAAACTTTTTTATACCTATGTCTCTATAGGCGAAACCTAGTGGTAATGGCATATCCATATCTCCTCTGAAGTCTATCCCTGCATATGGGTAGTCATCTAGAGCTATCACATGTTGACGCCACTAGAAGAATAACTCGTCATTGTAGGGTGTCAGTACCCTACCACTCCCCAACCACCTCATCACCTCGATCCACCATGCCATGGTTGGATCCCGAAGTCCATGTGAAACAATCTCAACTCTAGGGCCTAAGCCTAGAACCCACTCAAAGAAAAAACTACATAATATAGATGCAAACCCGAAGTTCCTCTTTGTACCTTGTTTGCAGTCTGTTAGCTAGCTCTTCATGTTGTCCAGAAGTGAGGTGCACCAGTCATAAAATGTGGTTTGCAAGCACTCCACTGAGTAGAACATAAGTGGCCTTGATACTTAATGCAACGAGGTCGACCTTGTGATCCATGTCAACACTAGGACAATGATGTTGAGACTCAGGTTGTTGATCGCTCTGATAGAAAGTTGGCTCCCTACCTTCTCGATCCCTGCAATGCAATGAGTGGCTATGTAGTCCTATATATTAATTCCATTCCCAACTCCCCGGGCTTTGAGGCTTACCGCCTCCCCCCAACGTGACAATCCTGTTAGAAAGTATGTCATCGACTTCAATCCTTGATGGCTTCCCATCAAGGTTGAAGGCCTCTATATCTGGATCCTTTCAGAAAGTATCTGTCATCGACTTCAATCCTCGATGGCTTCCCATCGAGGTTGAAGGCCTATGTATCTAGATCCCAGTAGTTCACTAGCATCTGAAGCAGTCTCACTTGAGCTCTCATGCCTTTGAGATCCCAAAAGTTATATAGCCCACATCTTCTTAATGTCATTAGGGCCCCTCGATGGCTTCCCATCGAGGTTGAAGGCCTATGTATCTAGATCCYAGTAGTTCACTAGCATCTGAAGCAGTCTCACTTGAGCTCTCATGCCTTTGAGATCCCAAAAGTTATATAGCCCACATCTTCTTAATGTCATTAGGGCCCCTAGATCTCTTTCTACTGCAGCATCAACCTCTTCATGCTCTCTTTCTCTCCACTCTAGCACCATCCTACAAGTTTAAAATCAATTTTTGAGTCAACATCATTTTAAAAATTCAACTCATGGACTTGTACGCAAGTTGCAGCTTACACAGTCGCATATAGGGTTGCATATACGTGGTATGTTTTGATAACAGTCATGTATAAGGTTGTGTATATGCGACCCGATGATCTACAGCTCACGTATACCCTAGTTTCTAATTTATGCCTTAAAATACTCAAGAATTGAAGCCTAAATTAAAATTTTAAACCAATAGAAATGAAGAAAAGGGCAAGAAGACTTACTTGGTCTAGACGGTTGTAAATTTCATCACTCGTAGCTCTCACAATCGGCAGTTGAAAATCGGGGGCAATTTGGTCCAAAATGCACTATTTGGGTAAAAAACACAAATGATATGGGAAATTGGTTATTTTTTACTATTTATAGAAAAACATTACCCACTTTACATAGTTTTTGCTAAATATTTTGGCCTAGTGGACTAATAACGCAGTGGATGGAGTTGGTTTTGGTGGTTTTATTCTTGCGGTTTCTTGCGTCATGTCGATCGTTCGTAACTTTGGCAGGTATTTCCGTTGACCATCATATAGGATAGGTCATCACTCTATTTTGCACACTTGCATTATCCTATAACTACAATTTGTATGCCTTAGGTACGAACCCATTTATTAGCGACACGGAAACTTATTTATGCTACTAGAAGTGTCGTTATTTGAATGGTAGAGACTTACCAAACATGGGTGCCCTAGTTAGAACCTTTATGCCATTGGGTGCCCATGCAGAGATTTTTTTCGTAGGACCAGGAGTCCCTTATAGCTAATATATGACTTTGTGTTTGAACCTCATTTCTTACTCATAAGCATGTTGACCTATACCTATGGGACTCCCAATGAGTCTGGTTTAAGCTCTTTTTTTTGCTCTCTCAAAAATCGAAAAGACTGTTGGGTGAACTTGTCTCTTTCACACTCGTAAATTGGATTTGAAAGGATGTCTATTTGGTGTAAGTTTAACCTTTTTTCAAATCAAGTAGACTAAATTTACGAAAAAGAACATTCTTTGGAGTTAAGTTGTAATTGCATCTCATTCCCTTGCTTGCAGTATTGAGCCTATTGTCGATTCTCGTTTTCGCATTATAAGCCTATCACCGATCGTCCAAGAAAAGACTTGTTTATATCCTTTTTATATTGACACCCTATACCCCAAGAGGAAACATTCCCCCGAGTGTCCATATCCCGCATGCACCTCTTTGCATTGAGCATAGGTATGCTCCACTACTAGAACTAGTTGCTTACTTGCGACACTCGTTTCCTCCTCTGTATCATAGCATTCATTTGACTATGAAAAAAAAAAAAGGAAGGGCGGGAAAAGAATATTATCTCATGTTGGCAGCAGTCGTGTCATCTTTGAATAGAGCACAAACTTTTGAGTCCACTTGTCATCAACATTTTCGGTTTAGCATGACCTTAGGAAGTTGAGCTCGTTACTTAGATTTTATTCCCATGACTGGTTACTCTTCCAGTCCCTATGAAGAGTTTGATTGGTGCCTCTTACATCAAAAAGTTTCATCATCGAGTCTATGTTGCCAGAGTCATCCATATGTCTCATCCTCATGTTCAAAGGATGCCTATCAGCCTGTGTCGGCCATTTCTTAGAACTCTTGACTTTGCATGTCAACCATACCCTCAGTGTGTCTCAGAATTACATGAAGTTGTAGTCCTACCGTGCACCTTGGTCCTACTTTCCTTATGGGTAGGTAACCTTGAACCTAGCAGTCGACATCTCCTCATTGGTCATTGACTAGGGGTTTCCCTTGTGTTCGACGACAAGAAATCTATTCACGCATTGAAATTTGTTTAGTGTCTTTGATTCCATTAGCCTTATTGGTGGTTTCCTCGTCTTTGTCAGAAGTTTTCCTTATTGGTTTCTATTCAAAGGGTATTTTCCGTGCACTGCTTGCATCTGGTGCATGCGAAAGACGCACAGGTTCGTTGGTTTGTGAACATGTTCTTCGTCTGAGTTCCTTCAAATCATCAAGCCCCTTCTTTGTAGCTTGTGTTGACTGATGAGAGATTCCTTAATGCTCTCCTTTCAGTGGGTCTCCTTCCATCGACTTCAGCCCATCTATTCTGGAAACAAGACCTAAAGTCATATGAGTACCTAGAGGCTTGCAGTCATCAGTGGCAGGTTCTCTCGCCATTGATAGTTGGGAATACATCAATGTCTCATGATCGATGGATTCTTCAAGTGTTCGACCTCAACACCTTTATTCAGACTTGTAAGAATGTACTTGGTGCCTTGATACCTACTTTAATTATCGGTAGGTTGTCTCACGTTTGTTAACGGTATACCTTAATGACCGATAATCAAACAAAGTCTCATTGTGTTCAACCTCAACTCCTTTATTCACATGATGTAGACTTGCACCTTTGGCGGATCGTGTAGAATACTTGAAGACATCAGTTCATAGTTGTAGCTTTCCTGATTTGTTGCTATCATTCATTGGACCTGTACCTATATGACTTCAGTGATCATGGGAGATCAAAATGTACAACATTTTATATAGATATCTTTAGATTGATTTTGAGACTGGTTTTCACTAGGCCTTGTTCTTGACTATGACAGCCTATGGCATTTACCTACTTCTGTATTGACTATTCATGGCCATGAACAGTTGTTTGGTATATTTCCACATGGATATGCAGTGTAATTCAAATTGGCAGCCATGTGTACAAAATCATTATGGAATGAAATATTTTTATGAGCAACTAGTTCGTCGAGTTGGGTCTCCATTACTCCACTTTTGGTAATTATAATGTATTTCGTCCATCGCAGATACTCCTATGACCTAACACATTAGGGGGAATCTGTTATAGAAATAGTTTCCTCACCCCATGCAACTAGCTCAGAAGGCCTTTTCCATTTCCCTATGCAGACTTTAAGTCCCTTTTTGCAGTTCCCAGAGATAAACATAGTATTTTTCCACATATATGTTCCCTAACAGCTATACAGCATGCGTATACGCAAGTTGCACCATTACAGCCCATGTACATCGGGTTTTGTGCCCAAAATTAAAAAATGGTGACGGGTTTCCATGTCACGTCATGAGATCCGTGATCCCTCACCTTCCATATACTAGAAACGTTCCAACTCGGCCCTTCAGTTCCATTTGAAGGCTATAAATGAACCATATCCAAGTTGTGGAGAGGGGAGAAGAATTCAACTTTGAGAGAAAAGTTACTCTGGATAAATTATTCACTTCATATTGAGCCTGCATCCCTTTGTCCTTTTAAGTCTGAACACATTGTTCACCCCCCAAGCTCTTCCCTATTTGATGGAGAACCTCATTGTCTCTCTTATATGAGCTTGCCTTTGGTGGAGGATTGAAGTGGTGGATGCCCAGCTGGAAGGGACTTAGTTTCTCGGTTTTGAACGTGTCGACATGGAAGTTTCTCATTCAAACACTTATGTTGATTACATTTTAATAGAAATACTTTTTGCTTGTCTAAATAATGTCTTGCAAATATTTGAATTGTTATTCCATGGGTGTATTTGTTATGAATATTGATGGATTATGCTATTATATGTGCTAACTTTATATATTATCACCATATGCTTGTGTATCTTGGTTTTTGAGGACAAGTTGCAGGTATATTGCTTTGAGTCAAGTGCTCAATGGTGGACTCCATCGAACGTCTGGACGAGGTAGGCTCTTTATCTTGTCTTGTTAGCATATTTGTTTATATAAAATACTTGAGATCAGAGTTGATTTCTACAGTCATTTTCGTCTGTTTTGGTTTACCCCATGCCACAGAGTGATTTTCCTCGTAACATTGACAAGATTTGTCTAAATATTCGACAAATCATCCTCTGGAGGGTTGTTATGGTTCATTTTCACTATCTGTTGAATTAGAATCTTCTAAAATTAGATTCGACAGGGGGGCGGTGCCTGTGAGATCATTTACATGAAGAAGTATATCTTCTGGTCTATTTTCACCATTTTCCTGTGGTAGCATTGTATCTCTTATTTGACCATTGTTATCAATTTGATACCACACCCACTATGACTTTATATCTATGTGAAGCCTTTGTCGGAGGAAGTCTATAATATGTGGGCTAGGACTTCTTATAGGATAAAGTCAAATTGTGGGTCCCGAATCGTCGGTCTCTATATCGACTTGATCATTGGCTTGTTGGGCATCATCGGCTGCCATACTTAATTGCAAGCTTCCACTCCTCCCAAAAGTCGTTGGGGCGCTCTCAAGGGTTGCTCCAGCGATCTGTCACACCCGGGTAGGTTTTCTATGAGATTTTCGAAGATCCCTCTCATTTCAAAACTCTTCTCATTTTTTTTTCCTTTTATCCTGCTCTATTTTTTTAATATTTTTTGTTGTTTTATGAATCTACATTCGATGTGCAGATTTCTCATTTGAATTAGTTATCCTTCTCTCGACTTCTAGCATTTTCGACTTCGCTGTGGTTCAACTTTGATTCAACTTTTGTCTTTGACTTTGACTTATCTCAACACACGGAACATCTAGCCCCCTAGCACTGACCTGACTTATTCGTGGTCGATGGTGTCCATTGTCATTTTTTGTATGTTCATTTATTTAAAAAGTACTCCCTAGCTTCTCTGGTATCTTTACTATTAGCTTCCAAGAACACTTCCCACTCTTCTTGTCTCTTTCACCAGTTGGAGTTTGGAGGGAGATATTTCAAGGGGGGTCGGTAATCGACAATGTCACTGACTCCTCTGTCTAAGAAGAATTTATGTAGCAGGTAAGGGATGGTGCAAAGGAATATGTCATGCAATTCTTATAGAATTTGTTCTTGATGGTCTGAATTGACTCTCTATCTTCAACTACTTGATCTTCTATGTACTCTTCAAAAATTCTCTCAACCCACTCGTTTAAGTTTGTTCTTCCTTTGTTTATGATCTTGTGCATCAACTGCTCATCGGAAGTGGGTCTGCACATTAGGTTAATTGAGATATGTGAATATTTATTTTGTAATGGCTTCCAGAAATATTTCATGAGCTTCTGAGAAGAATTGAGCACGTGCTTTAGCGAGTGTCAATCGATTTCTTCTTCATATTTTTTATGTAAATGATAATCTTACACTCCCACCATTCACGTATGTCTTCCAAAGTTAGAATCTATGTGTGTTTTGTTGTGCATGTCCGAGTTCAGAACTAATGTTGTAGTCTAAGGGGAAGTAGGAGAAGGTTGCCAGTAGATCCTTACACAGAGTATTGCACACTACAACATTATATACAAGAGCACACAGGCATATAGAAGAACATACACAAAGAACCATCAATAGTTTTTATTATATATCAGTCCATAACAACCTCTTTTGTATTTCCATTACATGATAGTGTATATATATATGTGATATACAGTTACAATTCGGTTACATTCCTTAACTGTCTGGTTGGTCGACTCTAATTGATTGTTCGACCGACTTACTAACTGACTACTAAAGTCAACTTGGCTAGTCGATTGACGGGTCTAGTATTCAGGGCCAACTATCCCCTACAACATTCATCGTCATCATGTCTTATGTGTTGAATGGGTTTTATTTTATTTTATTTTTGCAATAAAACAATTAAAAATTAGTATTTCACGTGATAATTAAATTTGACATACATATTAAAGAATAAATAAATGATTAAATACCTGCGATCCGCATTGTAGTTGGGATGGCTCCTCTTGTGATGCAATTATGTTCATTTTACCATCTACTTTTACATTTTTTTGGACATCCCTACCGACATGTCTTGGATTTCCCCTTGTTTGTCCCTTGGAATTTTCAAAATATCCCTTAAAACAAAACTAGGAATCATCGTATATAAAAATTACATATTTTTTTACATAATAAGATATCGGTGCATATAGTAACTTAATATGCATCGGGGCGTCAACCATATTTATACACACCAGTGCACCAACCATATATATATACGCATTGGTACATTATAACAATGTCATTGCAAAATTGAAAACGTTTTACAATTTTTTGCATCTAGTCGATGCTTGATGAATTAAGAAAAGTGTGGCTTTCTAAATATTGTTTATTACGCACCGTCGACCTATGAACAAATTTAAGACATGGTGGTTTCCATATAAAAAACATTATTTCCATTTTAAACTCAACGTTGCTCTTTATAAAAAAATGTGCCACGATGATTATCTATGTACAATACACACCACCAACTGTGAAAAGGTTTTTTTTAATATTATTTCTAATCTAAATTAAGTGGTGTTGTTGACACAAAAATACACATCGATCCTCTTCTTGTTTACAAAGCGCATTGTTAACCGCAAAGGCCATTTTAAAAAAATGACAGCGACGGGATGGTTTGGGATCCAATGCAATGAGTGGTTTAATTACAACATATAGGAAACACCCATATACAAATAAACAAACCCTATAAAAAAAATTGCTGAAAAAAATTATCCTTGTGAAATATAGAAAGAGAAAGCAAAAAAACAGTGAGTAAATTAGGGATTTCAATACTGAAGGTAACTATAAAACCCTTTTTTGTTTGGGAATGAACTAAAAATTGTTCAAATCAAATAGGTGAATGATTAATATGATTAATAGAATGAAGTAATATACCTGAAATTTTTCCTCTGCAAATTTCTATGCGATCTATAGTAATCCCTTTCGAATTTGGCTCTTCAAAAAAAATCCACCCACACTGAAGTCTTTGTTGATAAATCTCTGTTGCACAAATCTCCCTTTTAAATTTTGGAAAAAAAATAAAAGAATGAATAGGGTTTTCATTTATAAACACAAACACTGAAATTCCCACCCATTTTTTCGTTGTATATGTCGATGCATTGATGATAAACGTGCACATTGTCTTATTTTTTAAACCTCCATTTGTGGTGCTCTATACATTGAGTAGTGCACCGATGCAGTGTGTATGCATAACGCACCGATTTATTTTTTGTAATAAATTTCAATGCATTAATAGTAAGTGTGCGTTCTTTCTCTAAATTGCTTTAGTCTGTGCGCTATACAGTTAGAAACACATCGTAAAACAGTGTAATGCAAACATCCGCATTTAAATTTTGTGAAGGTTTTGCTTTGTGGAGGCAATAATGGAGGTCAAGCTTCGGTGCTTCACTCAATTAAATGCATCGTTGCATTTTGTTTATCCATATGCATTAGTGCGCCTTTATATGATTAAGCACGCCGTTAATTTATAAAACTGATTCGAAATTTTGTTTGAAGTTGGATTCTCTAGATGACAGTTTGGGCTCAAGTGCAGGAAAAAGAGAATTATAATATCAAATGGTCAATTCTTCAGATTCCAACTCATTCCATATTGTTAGAAGTCCTTCAAGTTCTCTCACGTCGATTGCAGTACGTCTAGATTTTATTTATAATTCATTTATCTCATTGAATTTATGTTATGCATGCAAGTGCAGTTGAATAATTGTTGATTGAATTTTGTAGGATCAAGTTCAAATGTTCAAGATATTCCAGTAGTCCCAAAATTTTGAAAGCTCTTATCAGGAGAAAGACTCTAGAATAAAATGTTTTATGTTAATGGACAACTACTTTACCCTACCAATCGTAACATGCCATCTTCCAGTAACCATCCTGGGTCAATGATATTACACCGTGAATTGGATCTATTTTATGTAGACAACCTCGTAGGGCGTAGGAAAAACATGATTGAGTAATTATATTTTTGAATTTTCAAAGGAACTATTGTAAATGTATTGCTTAATTTGACATTTGTTTTATAAAGTGGTTGGTTGCATGTTTATTATTGGGAAAAAAATGTCCATACGTCTAATAAGTGTTTGGTATAATGTTTGAACATATTAAATGCATTGTGTTACTAATATTATCAATGTAATGTTCAATATGTTTACAATCAAGATTTTGATGTCGAGCAACCTATCCAGCATCTACTGTTGCACCCCACTACGATGTCAAGTCACGAGCTTGCTTCTAAATGAGCACAGCTCGGAGATGAAGCATATTGATAATGGTTGAAACAACCACCTATTCAATTCCCACTACGTCCTGAGTCACCAATTCAAACCTCTATAGTAACATTAGTTCTTCACATGTTGGGGATGAAGGAAATGATATAGAGGTTAGTATGGATGATTTCTTGTGAGATACCCAAGCCATGGAGGGAATGTTGTTAGATGCATTCCAGCAAAATGAACTACGGGATGACATTGATGTTGAAGATACCTTCTTCGAAAGCCTGAAATCTTCTTCCACCACCCCTCTCTTTGGTTGAGTACAGGGGTCAAGGTCTACCCAACTAGGGACAACAATGTTATTGTACAACTTGAAAGTAATGTATGTTATGTTAGACGCATATTTCTCGACACTTTTGAAGTAACTAACCATTAAGTCCCCTAATTTTTTAAGGAATCTTATCACATAATGAAGGAACAAAAGGGTTGATTTTATTCATACTTAATGACAGTGTACATTTATATTTCCTACTAATTGCAAGTTACTCAATCATAAGGTACTTCTGAGTGATAATGTCTTGCCCAATAGTTGTGCAGAGGCAAAGAAAATGCTAAAAATGTTGAGTGTTGAGTACATATCATACCACACATGTCTGAATGATTATATTCTATATAGAAGCGAATATGCAGACAAAGATATATGTCTAGAATGTGGGCACAACAGGTACCATAAATAAAATAAAAAAGGGTAAGGCACATGGTCCTCCTCATAAGATATTGAGGCACATGCCTATAATTCCAAGGATTCAAAGGCTCTTTCGTTGCAAACAATTAGCCATGTTGAAGGGGTGACATGCCTTATATAGAAGTGAGCTAGGATTTATGTGAATCATAGGAGATCCAATAGCCATGAAGCATATAGAGGATACATGGACCAATAAATTCAAGGATGAAGTACGGAGCCTACAATTGAGCATAGCCATGGAAGGAGTGAACTTGTATTCCCTCCAAAACACTGATTATTCAGTTTGGCGAGTGGTAGTGATCAATAACAATATCCCCCCATGGTTGTCCCTGAAGAATGAACATCTTATGTTGGATATTATAGTCCCAAGTAGAAGACAAGTGAAGAGAATGGATGTCTACCTCCAACTACTGATCGATGAATTTAAGAAATTATGGGAAGGGATACATGTATATGTTGTATCAAAACCCATCCCAATGGAGAGGCATGTTACGTTGTATGGCATATGTGAGTACACCATGAACGATTATCTAGGACTAGGAGTTTTATCTAGTAAGCATGGTGATTGATTTGTTTATATATGTAATGTTATTTGGCATACTTCATTTGGTGCAACTATATTTTTGACACTAACATGATCTGTATATGATAACATCGCAGGCCTTGTAACAAAAGGGTTTCATGGATGTTAATGTTGCGGACCTTCTATAAAGGCTAGGTGGTCCAACCACCTACGAAAGTTGGTGTACGATTGTTCGAGGGTATTCCTCTTGAAATATCACCCTTATCGAAGAGTTGCATTTATTTTCAATAGTAAATCAGAGAGAACCCAAAGACTTGAAATAATGACACATGCAAATTGTATTAGGGAATATGACGCAGAGAAGGAGAAGGAAATGGTAGAATTGTTTGATTTAAATGGAGAACCTATGTTTGATGATCCTGAATTTTTTGACACCTATGTTGAGAAAATTCCCATTAAGATGAAAAGGAAATTTGTATTTTATGAGCTTCCATATTGGGAGCATCTTAAGATTGGACACTTACTAGATCCCATGCATATATTCAAAAATGTTTCATCTTATTTTTGGAGGCACATATCATCGAATAAAAGCAACACATTGGTTGTTATGAGAGATATTATTGTTTCAAATACTAAAAGGAGACATTAGCCAAGAAAAGAAACTAGAGGAGAGGTTGGTCCCTCTTGGTATTTTAAAGAAGGTGGTGTCCCATGGATTTTGAAGAAAGATGAACCTTTTATGGCGAAGGATGTTATATTGGGTGTGAAGGAACCTTATTTATATGGGTCAACTCTACGATGTTGTTTCACTATAGAAGGGAATTTGTCAGGGTTGAAATCACATGACCATTTGAACCTTCTAAGGGTATGTATGTTGAATACATGATTATTCTTCTATATTGTCGGTAAAAATATGTTATGCACTCATAGTTTTATGGCAATTAATGATGTGTGTGTCTATTTTTTAATGTCATTATCCTTTGCTCGTGCATGGTTGTGTGAACCATGACTTCCTCCAGGACCTGTGATGTGCCATATCGAAATTATCTGCATTTGTACGTTGGATCACTTCCAAGGAGATTCATATGGCTAGCATTCCACGATGGCATCAAGACATAGCTAAGATTATGTGTATGTTTGAGAAGGAACTGCCCATCAGTTTTATGGACTTGCAAGTCTATATTCTAATTCACCTACCTAATGAGGTTGAATTATATGGGGTGCTCTCATGTCGTTGGATGTTCTTCTTAGAGAGGTACATGAAAAATTGATGGGGATTGTTTGACAAAGGGAAAAACTAGAGGGCTCTATGGCAAAGGGGTACATAGTATACGAGTCGTTCTATTATGCTAGTGAGTACATCAACCAAATTAACGACACAACAGAGGAAGTCATTTGGGACAACCATCAATATGAGGAGAAAAGATAAAGGGAGTTACTCCAAACGAATGGAAAAAGGCACTTGATAAAGAGTAAGTCGGTTATATTTTGTTTATTTAGTACAGAGAAATTGTTTACCTTGAAGTTGATATTATATATTCGATCCCATGTTGTTTGTTTATAATTCTTGTATACATCAACGAATTTAGAAATTGATGCCATCAATAAATTCATTATTTAAGTTGATAAAATATATTTGATCTCATGATATTCATTTTGAATTTTTGTATACATTAGTGAATTCAGAAATCGATGCCATCAATAAATTTGTTCTTTACAACGCGGAGGAAACACAACCACGGGTCATGTTGTATGAAGAGAAAAGAAGGAAATGGGACAGTGATAGGAAAACATCCAGACGGTTGAATGGTAGAAGCATGCATTATCCTGATCATTTAAAAGAAATTATGCCAAAAATATGTCCCAACAGTTGGGTGGCTGACTAGATACAAGATAAATATGTGGTGTATGGTCGTAACCCACGTGGAGAAGATCTGGATGCACTAAAAATAGAGATCAGGTGCAGCAACTCTGTAATAACCTCTCTAAGTACCATGTTCTATTTATAATATTGCACATTTGAATTGTAACATATATTATGTTTTTATTAATGCTTCGATTATTAGACATATGACACCATCCTTTGTTCACACTTTTACAGGTGCATTTGCTCCCACCTATGTGGGCGTATGGACATCATTTTCACACTGAGTATGCTAATGATGGACACATCACACAAGATTGTGGAGTGGAGGTCAAGATTGACCAATCTAGTTGTGTTAGCCATCGTGATCAAAACTTAATAGAGGGGAAGTTAAGTTACATTGGAAAGATACAAGAGATCATGCAAGTGAACTTATCATCATTTCATTGTGTTATTTTTTGTGGCAAGTGGTGGGATACCTTCAACCGAAGAAATGTAAAGAAAGATCGTGATAGTGGGTTAATATGTATTAACTCTAAAAAAATGTGGGTTGAAACTAAGGAGCCTTATGTTTTCCCAAAACATTGCAACCAAGTGTTTTTTTTACCTAGATGTGTTGGATGGGGATTGGTGGTTCGCATTGAGACATGATATGAGATATAAACATATTTTTGAGAGTAACAATAATACAATGCCAATCGAGGAAGATAATCAGGGTGATGGAAATGAAGACTGATTTCTAAATGCTTTGTTTCGGCATTTATATTGTGGATGTGTCATTTTATTATGGGTATCTATAATGACCAATTATGTTTTGTTTTTCTTCATTTTGTAATTATGTTGGATATGAAAAGTTAACAACTATCTACAACCACCATACTGAAAATACATTAAATAGTACAAGCATAAGATGTGGTTTTGATATATTTTTTTTGTCATATTTATTGTTTATTACAACAAATTTATGTTGTATTGTATTAGCATATATTTATGTTAACCTTTGAATTACTAAGCATTAATTGAGATATCACAAAGTTGGTTATGTACAATAGTAAATCCCCCGGATGGGGTGCCTAATCGAACATGAAGGACGCAGCACAACATAGAGCCACCCGGCCGGGCCACATGGCCACAGGTGGAAATCTCATGTCACGTTCATCCTCTCAGCATAGGGCCATTCGGTCATGCCACATGTCCACGGGTGGCAGTCTCATGTCTCATCACTTTGGCATTTACTGGCGGGCAACTTCTCTGTCATCACCTTACCTCCCACACGTGCACCCGGAAGCTTACATGCTTCATCACCTTACATCCCTCATGCGAGTCTTCATGGCGCTGCACGACAAGACATATCGATCACCTCCGCGCCAGAATGCAGCGTTTTCTCATGCTATTTTCTTTCGAAGCGACCTCCCTAGAGCTCATTTCATTCATAGCTCTGATCTTCAGACCTGGTGTGTTTAATTCTTGAAATTTTTTGAGTTCTCTGGTGCTTACCCTCCCTTCTGGTGGCTTCTGGTGTGCATAGACCCTCCCTTCATGCGATGGCTCAAGGGTATATCAAGGCGTGGTGCAGCCTGGTATCGGGCCCGGGGTTTCACCCTCATCTCCTCAACTGGACTCTTCTTCCTCTTTCCCTCTCTCCCACCGGCCTTCTCCCTTGAATTTCAGGGACACAGAGCGGGTTGATCTCTCGACCACTCTTGACAGCATCAAAAAGGAGCTGGAGGACATAAAAACGGCCATGCGTGAAGTGCAGACAAGGAAAGACAATAGATGGCGCAGGGTGGATAATGTGATGGCGTTTCCGCAAGACCTGCGAAGAGCCATGGCCGATTGAGAAAAAGGGAAAGCACAGGTAGCACAGTACTATGTCGAACCGCGTCTTGGTCTAGGTCACTAATGTTTTCCCATGTTTTATCTTTTTCTTAGTCAATATTTTGTCCCTACATGGCACAGTAGAATGTATGCCTTCCTGCATTTGACATCTGGCCCTAAGTGACCACGAAAACAAAATTCATCTTACAAACTAGACATGAGGCAATGGTGGTTTCCCAACTGGGCATCGTTACCCCTCTTTTGACTTTGGACACCTAGCAGAAGTGGTTTCCCAACTGAGCACTAATGCCAGGTAGTCAGATAACTCTCAGGCATCTATATTTTTTATCAGGATTTAATACACAACCTAAATTACAAAAAAAATAAAAAATAAAAAAATATATAAAAAATAAAAAATAAAAAATAAATAAATAAATAAATAAAAAATATTGGTAAAGATTTATTTTAAAATATATTTTATTTAACAAAAAAATGAAGATATTAAAAAGTCAAACCTCAAAATTTGTATTGTT
>ML776953.1:631780-669354 GCA_009831015.1 Picea engelmannii | reverse complement strand
CACACACACACTTACTTTTATGAAACTTCTAAGGACAATTCCAACAAAATAACTTCGTGCAACATCTATGAGTTTTGGAATCATGCTTTTGGTGTTGGCATTACCAAATTGATGGCATTCCCAACCTTAACTAGTGCAACTATCACGGCCTTCACCTATTCCACTCCATCCTTTAGTTTTACAATCATATAAACTTATATTAATTGTTATTTTTACATTCTCCTTGAAATAAGTGAAAATATAGGAAGGACATGGAAATTCTAAAAGAACATTTTTAAGGAAATTTTTAATGATCCATACTTATCTAAAAGTATAGAAACCTTTGTCGATTTCACTAATTCTTAAAATACAATTATAAAATGTTTGGTGATGTTATTTTTTAATAGAAGATTCATAAAGTTAGTATTAAAGTAAAAAATTGTGAAACCATTCATCAAAAGTGTATAGACAGTTAAAATGTATTATTATTATTATTTATATTTAGTATTTTAAATTTAATTGAATAAATTTCATATATTATAATACTTGGATAATACAAATTAATAAAATCTTTGGAAAAAATAAGTATTAATAAAATATGATAATTTTGCTTTTAGTAGACAATTATATTATAATTTTGTCTTGTAATCTTTGAATAATAAAAATTTAACAAATAACATTATTATTACATCATCATTAATATTAGTGAATAATTATATTATAATGTTATTATTACAATATATGAAAAAGACATAACTATTCAAATCACAATCATTTCACTCGTCATATTTAAGTATTTTTGTTTCTAAACATGTGTTAATCAACATATTGTATCTTGTTGGACAACAAACATTTCACCTTGAAGAAGATTTAAACATTATATGGCACTAATGGTTATAACTTTTTGCAATCACAATCCAAATTAAACAATTTCATAGAAGTAAAGTTAAACATTATATGGCAACTATAAATTTAAATGAGTGATACATCTCAAATTTAACTTAAAAACTGAGAAATTATTAGCAATGTTAATCATTAGCATACTCATAATACATTTTATAAATCAAACAAAAACCACAACATTATATAAAAAAAACATAACATACATGAGCAATATACATATGAATATACATGTCCAACATACATCTCAACAAAATCTGCAATAAACATGTCATATATACATCTCAAGTCAAATATAAAACAATCAATATACATGTCAATCAGTACCACTACTAGCTAGGTCCACCACCAAATCCAGATACATCAGTGTCTCTACTACTAGAGGTAGAGGATATATCAATAATAATGTCAAAAAGAAATGTTAGCATAAGTGCAGAATAAAATGTCTCTCTATCAATATCAACAACATGTGCAGCAATACCTAATGTGAACATAGTGTCCAAAGCATCAAAAGCTTCTGACACATGTAGAGGAGGAACATTGATGGATGATGACACATGTGGAGGAGAAGGACAAGGATTAATGAATGGTGACACAAGTGGAGGAGGAGAAGGAGGATCGGGCATGGATGGAGCAAAAACATTTGTAGGGAGAGGAGGAGTAGGATCATATGTGGATGCAAGCTCAAACACATGTGGAGGGGAAGAAGCAGGATCGATGGATGGTGTAGTCGACTCGTGTGGAGGAGAAGCAGGAGGAGGAGGAGGACCATGTGGTGGAGTAGAGGATGTGGATGGGTCTGTTGATGAGACAGATGGAGTAGGATCATGAGCAGGACCCCTTAACCTCTCGATGAGGTTGATGATAATTAAAATATGACACATCAACAACGTCATATCATGAGGCAAACTCCTCCATAACGTAGAGAGACATTGTACATGTAATGTGTCTCTAACCAGTGTGAGTACCACTCAGTGACTAATCATGAAACTGCATAGTTGATCCACTACCATTATCTGGACCCTTGAATCTGGCCTACGTGGCATGCAGGGTCTCTGTACTACAGGTTGGTCCTTTGCCTCCTCCATCTCCTCATCCTATTGGGGAGGCTCATCCCCAACATATGTGTCAATATATACAAAACAATAGATAATAATAATAAGATAATTGAAAAAAAATGTTACAATAAATTACATGTGCATTAAATAAGACATGCAACTAGATTTATCAAAACATAATGATAACATTACCTCTCTCATCTAGTGGGTTGACTGTTGTAAATCAGATGTTTGGACATCCTCTCCAATCCATCCTTGCATATGGGTATTTTACAATATCAAGGATAGGATTGTCAAACTCGAGTTGGCCCTTCTTGGGCAACAACTACCCCCACATGCGCATCAAGCATAGGCCTAGCAGGAAAGTGGGGTATTACTGGTCGAGTGGCATAAACCCTCTTAAAAAATAGTGTAAATAACTTCAGCGCAACTGGTAAGAATCTCATCCCATTTAAAATGATGCGACAGTGATCTAATGCAAAAAAAAATTGTCTTGAAAAAATCTTCGACCACGTAATCAATCGAGCCCTCTGGTCTAAACTATCTACATAATGAAACAAAGATCAACTAATGTTTTTTCCATCAGATCTATGGTGTGACAATGTTGCGATAATAAGACACAGACACCTAAAATCCTCTCTATCAAATCAATGTATCCACAACTAACCACCAAGAACTTGGAACTCCGAAGAGGAATGAATGTTTGGACAGACATATCTCTGCACATATTTGTTATGGGATTTTTCCCTTGTGACTTTGGGTCATGTCACAGCAGAGACTGACCAAGTGAAAGAAATAACCCTAACCCGCACACAAGACTTGTAAGGAAATAACTACTTTATTAGAGATGGAAGAAAGTTTCACACCTTGTATCCTTACGTCTGGTGTCGTTCCTCACTCTCGACCCTGGTATTTCTCTTGACTCCTACTTGATTTGATGCAAACGAAGATCAAGAAAGTATTGTGACAAGGTAGTTATATCATAACATCATACAAGTAACTGATAGATAGATTCAAATATGGAGAATGATTAGACATGCATAAACAAATTGAATCGGTACTACACAAGTATGGGGAAAAGAGAACATTTTATTAGCAATGGTAAAAGAAGTGGTTATGACCTAACTCCAACCGTCGGCACTGCCTCAAAGCCAACCGCCCAGGTTCATCCAAAAGTTCCTTCAAGCATCACTCAGCAAGATTTCCCTTCCTTAGATGACCCAATAAGTATAGGAACACACCTTATGGTCATATAATGAAAAGGAAGGAAAGTTGGAACAAGGGTTCCAGGTTACAGAGATGTTACTCAGAGGATGAAGGGGAATAGGGAGACTTACAATTTCTTCAGCATAACTTTTCACCTAAGTTGTCCTACTCATCCATGCCCCCAAAGGTGCCTTTATACCATCCTTAAGAAGTTAAGGAGGTTGAATTCTCTTTGTTACGGGCTAAGGAAGGTTAGGAAATTAGCCCAACCAAAAACCATGCCCGAAAATGTGGAATTATTTTATTTTTCACATTTGTTTAGGGCATCTGCGGGTTGTACACTAGCAAGGCACGGATGTTGTTAGGATCTGATCCTAACCCCTCTCCATGGGTCATTAGTTAGCATGATATGTTTTCTATGTAATAAAGGCTGACATTACTTAATAAGGCCTAATAAATAAATGAGAATAAGTCAATGTAAGAAGACCTAATAGAAGCTTTCGCTTCTAGAAAGATCTTCCCCTAGAAGTTTCCTTAGAAGGTAGAATTAGTATAAATAAGTGTAGGAGGCATGGGTGAATTTTTTCTTAGATATTATTGTAATAGAGCTCTGCTCTGTTGGAGGTTGTCTCCTTGAAGAGGCAAGTGAACATTGCTATCATTAATAAAGGTGCTCTTTCTGGTGTTATTCTGGTATTATTCTAATATTGTTCTGGATATATCATTGTTGTTCCACTATTACTTGCTCAATATTTATGTTCTACATATTATATTATATCGGGAATATTGCAAGTGGTATCAAAGCTCTTTCCAGGGCATGACTTGTGGAGTAAATTTTTTTTTTCAGGGTAGAGACATACTCTGGCGTCTTTAAGCTACAGATATCTATCATTATGCACATAAATCCACGATCGGGGAGTCATACATGTAGGAAATACAAGTGGTTTTTAAGTGCACATCTATTGGCCACCCGTGTAACCCATATTGCTATCCCTTCGAGTGGTAGTGCATCAAACAACACATGTATACGGATCGACCTAGCCATCTCGAAGCCCTCCATAGATAAACTGATCGATCGTCTGATTGTTATAGTGTCACTGAGAACAACACTCGGGAAGATACTCTCTCGTACCTGGGTAGTCGAGTTGTATGACTAAGGGTACAGTCTAGCTTCCTTAGTTGGTTCTCTGAGATATTGGGCTGAGTACTACTGTTGGACCCCACACGTATATTAGAGAGCTATAGCATAGAGAAAATCCTTGTTTGTAGAACCCTTGAATCCCCTAACCCTTGGGACCAAAAAAAAAAAAAAAAACAACTATATCTATTGGTGTGCAACTATGTCTACTGCATTTCGGTTGTGAAATTCCTAAACATTTCTTCCTATTAAGAATTTGGCCATTGCAGCACTGCAGTATTCTTCAGCTTAGAGTATAACTCCGCAGGAGTAAAAAAAAATTGAGGCTTGTCAACACCCTTATTTGTAACCTATCCCATTGCATTCCTCTCTTCATTTTGATCACAGTGGTACCCTTCACTTTTAAGCCTTTTTTTTCAGTGGTCCCACCCCTTTCTGTGACACCCTTATTTGAAACCTATCACATTGGATTCATATTTTTGCATTGATCACCCTCATACCTATCAAATTTTGTGACCCATATTTTCCTCCCGATCCCTCGCCGGCTACCCAATCCTACACCATGCCTACTACCCGCTCCCAGAGCCCTGTCGACCTAGAGTCTAGGACAACAGCCATAGATGAAGAGCGTAAATCCATCAATGCATCCCATCAATCACTCTCCCGACAACTAGAAGAGTTGTTGCAAAACCTCAAAGGTAAGCATGTTGAGTACATTCCAGTTGACCCATAGTCTTCCCAGCATGACCATACTCAGTTGTCCCACTCCCCTTTGGGTCTACACACTCTTAGAATAAGGTGCCCAAAATTGACATGCATAAATTTGACGGTTCTAACCCAGCTGGGTGGGTATCTCAAATGGAACAATACTTTGTCCTCCATGATATTCAGGATGATGAGACCAAAAACCATGTTGGGGTTCTATACCTAGATCAATAACAGTGGCAATGGTGGAATTGGCATAAGAAGTGTTATCCTAGATTCCCCACTTGGAGCATGTTCACCAAAGCAATTTTTGTCCATTTTGATTGTGAATATCATTTTGTGGGCAAGCTCACCAAGCTAATCCAAACTAGATCGGTATCTGACTTCATCATAGCATTTGAATAGTTGTCTATCAGAACTGAGGGCTTATCTAATGAATTTCACCTTGAATGTTTTATAAGTGGCTTAAAGGATGCCATCAAGGCTCATGTGAGTATGCATCATCCTACTATCTGGTTTCAGGCATGTAAATTAGCCAGAGAAGCAGAGACCATCCTTCGGGAACCATCCTTGAGGGCTCCATTTACCAATCATCCTCACCCAGGGGCCACCTTGGCTCCAACACAAACCTTGAAGGTCCAAAAGGTCTCTCCATTCGAAATGGTGGAAAGGCGCAAGCAGGGACTTTGCTACTATTGTGATGAAAAGTATGCACTAGGGCATAAATGTCAAGAACAAAAATTCTTCCAGATTGATGCATAAGCTTCCTCTTTCTATGAAAACATCCCATCATATGAAGATCCAGACCCAGAGGAGGATCCATCTATTAATCATGATGAAGATCCAGTTGTCAATCATACGGTCTCACTGGAACCGTTCATTTCACTTCATGCACTATCAAGTATCTTGGCTCCGCAGATATTGAAGCTCAAGGGCTACTTCAAACATGGACTGATTGTGGTATTGATCGATAGTGGTAGCACCCATAATTTTGTTCATCGAAGGCTTGTTGATGAGCTCCTTTGCTTTGTCTGCCCTATTTCTAATTTCCATATTCTCATTGCTAATGGGGGTACTATGAAGTGTGGGGGTTGTTGTGAAAATGTCAAACTCCAAATGGATGATTATTATTTGAAAACCCACATGTTTTCTATTGCCATGGGTGGTTGTGATATTGTATTGGGTGTAGAATGGCTTCGTACTTTGGGACCAATCACTATGGATAATCAAGAATTATATATGAGCTTTCACCAAGAGGCTCACTCCTATACCCTTCGAGGTCTCCACGTGGGCTCTCCTAAAATCATTAGCTCTCACAGGATGGAAATTTTTTTGAAGAAAGGCTACCATGGTGTGATTTTTCAATTTAATGCCATGTAGGTCACCGAACAGGCCTCACGAGTAGTTCCTCCTAGCCTGCAACTTATTTTTGACAAGTACCCAAAGGTCTTTGAGGTACCCATTGACTTACCTCCATCCAGAGGTGAGAATGATCATAGCATCCCTCTCCTTCTGGGAAGTCAACCCCCCAATTTAAGACCCTACAAATATCCATTTTCTCAAAAACATGAAATCAAAAAGATGGTACAAGAATTACTCGAGGCAGGTGTGATTCTCCATAGTACAAGCCCATATTCTTCACCAGTAGTGATGGTCTTGAAGAAAGAAGGTACTTGGCACATGTGTCCTGATTTTCAGGCCCTAAATAAATTGTCTATCAAAGATAAGTTTCGCATTATGGCCATTGATTATCTGTTGGATGAACTCCAAGGGGCATGTGTCTTCACCAAATTGGACCTTCACTCCAGATATCATCATATTAGGATGAAGGAAGTTGATATTCTGAAGACTGCTTTCAGAACTCATGAAGGACATTATGAAGTCTTGGCCATGCCTTTTGGCCTATGCAATGCTCCATCCACCTTCCAAACTCTTATGAATAAACTGTTGAAACCTTACCTTCAGCATTTTGTCCTGGTTTTCTTTGATGACATCCTCTTTTATAGTCGCACCTGGGATAGCCACCTTCTTCATGTGCAAAAAGTTCTTCGGTTGCTACAGGACAACCAATTGTTTATAAAAAATACCAAATGTTCCTTTGGAGCCAGTGAAATGGAGTACTTGAGACACATTGTGAGTCGCAATGGCGTAAAATTGGACCCCAAAAAGATACAAGCTATCTAGGAGTGGCCGCGAACCACAACCTTAAAGTGCCTAAGTGGTTTTCTTGGTCTCACAGGCTATTACCATAAATCTGTCCACCATTATGGAAAAATTGCTAATCCCTTGATCGACCTTCTCAAGAAGAATGCCTTTCATTGGACAACTGAGGTAGAGCAAGCCTTCATTGAGTCAAATAGAGCCATGTGAAATACTCTTGTCTTAGCAGTGCTTGACTTCAACCAAAAAAAATTGGTGGAATCGGATGCTTCGAGCACTAGTATAGCACAGTCCTCACCCAAGAGGGTCAACCTCTAGCCTTTACTATCCAAGCATTGAGTGGTTGCAACCTCGGTAGATCCACTTATGGAAAATAAATGTTGGTCATTCTACATGTGGTTCACACATGGAGGCCCTACCTTTTGGGATGTCATTTTCAAATCAAAACATATCACCATAGTTTGAATTATTTTTTGGAGTAGAGTTTATCCTCCCCCAAACAAAACAAGTGGTTGACTAAAATGTTGGGTTATGACTATGAAATCATATATAAAAAAGGAAAATAAAATATAGTGGTTGATGCTTTGTCATGACAGCATGAGGAGGATGGCACCCTCTTTGCCTTATCCTTACCAGTCCATGATTAGATTGTGGATGTATGCCAAGAATGGCTCACACACCCGACTATCTCCAAGATAATTCAGCGTCTTCAGGAGGACCCTAATCCTCCCACTGGCTACACTTGGTAGGGCAATACTCTCTGATATAAGGATTTTATGGTTCTATCACCCTCTTCATGACTCAAGACGCAGCTCTTAACAGAGTTGCAGTCCTCAGCGATTGCAGGTCAATTGGGCTTCCAAAATACCTATGCTCGTCCCCGTCATTATTTTTTTTGGACAGGCATGAAGAAGGATATACTTCAATTTGTCACTGAATGTGAGGTGTGCCAACGTAATAAAGGTGAAAATATCAAGTCGTCGGGTGCTCTACAACCCCTACCCATTCTAGATTCAATGTGGACATACATCCCCATGGATTTTATAGTAGTCCTTCCTAAAGCTGGGAACAAATCGGTCATCATGGTGGTGGTTGATCACCTATCCAAGTATGCTCATTTTTGTGTTTTACCTCACCCTTTCACAGCAGCACTCATTGCACAAGTTTTCCTTGATCATATTTTCAAGTTACATGGCTAGCCCACCTCTATTGTATTTGATCGTGACCCCACTTTCACTAGCACCTTTTGGCAAGAGTTGTTTAAATTGTAGGGCACCCAACTAAACATGAGCACAACCTATCACCCCTAGTATTATGGCCAAACAAAAGTAGTCAACAAATGTTTGGAAACCTCTTGAGGTGTTTTGCTTCAGACAAACAACACTAGTGGGTGCAATGGCTTCCCTTGGCAGAATGGTGGTACGATACTTTCTATCACACGGCCAATAAAATGGCCCCATATGAAGCAGTGTATGGCCAATAGCCTCTGATAGTCACTACCTATATTCCAGCCACATCCAAGGTTCAATCTATTGATACCATGTTGCAAGGTCTCACAACCACCATCGTAGCTCTGAAGGATAACCTCCCCATGGACCAAAATCGCATGAAGCAATATGCTGACCAACATCGTTCTAAAAGGGTTTTTCAGAAAGGGGATCAGGTGTTTATTCGGTTATAACCTTACAAGAAAACATCTCTCAAAGATCAAGGAAATTATAAGTTGACACCCATGTTTTATGGGCCCTACCAGATGATCAAGTGTATTGGCTCAGTAGCTTACAAATTGGCTCTTTCGGCTACTTCCAAAATCCATCCAGTGTTTCATGTTTCATATCCGAAGAAAGTGGTGGGACAAAAATTATGAGTTCAAACCATCCTGCCAAAATTAGATGAAGAGGGCTCCATGTGGCTCCAGCCTGAAGTAGTCCTCGACAACTGGGAACTTCAGTTGCATGGTCGAACCATCAAGGAAGTGTTGATCAAATGGAAGGACACATCACCAAAAGATGCAACCTGGGAACCAACGGCCATACTTCAGCATTTTCTGCACCTACAACCTTGACGACAAGGTTGTTTATGAAGGGGGAGGGCATGTTAGGATCGAATACTAACCCCTCTCCATGGTTCATTAGTTATCATGATATGTTTTCTATGTAATGAAGGTCTACATTAGTTAATAAGGCCTAATAAATCAATGAGAATAAGTCAATGTAAGAAGATCTAATAGAAGCTTCCACTTCTAGAAAGATCTTCCTCTAGAAGTTTCCTTAGAAGGTAGAATTAGTATAAATAAGTGTAGGAGGCATGGGTGAAGTTTGTCTTGGATATTATTGTAATAGAGCTCTGCTCTGCTAGAGGTTTCCCCCTCAAAGAGGCAAGTGAACATTGTTATCATTAATAAAGGTGCTCTTTCTGGTTTTATTCTAATATTATTCTAATATTGTTCTGGATATATCATTGTCGTTCCACTATTGTTTGCTCAATATTTATGTTCTACATATTATATTATATCTGGAATATTGCATATGTATGCATGTTGCACCAAGGTGACCCACGGATATAAGCAAAAGAATCGTTTTTTAAGTGGCTTTGATGAGTAAACTTGGGATTTAAGCTTGCAATTTAGGGACAAGGACTAAGCCATATCACAATGCAAATGGTGTGGAAAATTGTGGTATAACAGATGGCCCCTAATGTGTGATGTCGAAAGGGAAACTGATGGCCGAAATACATTATAAATCTGAGAGGCGAGGATTCATTGAAGTAGAGCCAAATAAAGGTTCTTCAATAGTTGATCCAAGAACAAGAACCATCAGTGGAGATCAAGTAAGAGTATTCTCTTCTCAAGTCGAGCATACCCATGCTTATGAGTGATGTAAGCATGGTCGCCAGATCAAGTACATTGTGGATCCATGGCATATAGATGAAAGTATGA
The DNA here is from genome assembly GCA_009831015.1 of Picea engelmannii. Lineage (NCBI taxonomy): Eukaryota > Viridiplantae > Streptophyta > Pinopsida > Pinales > Pinaceae > Picea > Picea engelmannii. The sequence continues at coordinate 659,270 of ML776953.1, read as the reverse complement.
CTAATTTCTATGGCCACGAACAATACATAGTGGATCCATGTGATATATATGAAGTAGCAAGCATGGCCACGAGAAATACACAGTGGATCCATGTGAAAGTAGATCATAGCCACAAGTAGATACACAGTGGAGTTATGTCTCAAAATGAAAAAATAGAGGATATCTAAGACCAATGGAGTGAACAAATTGATCCTCTTCAAGTACCAATGTCTATGGAGTGGTACAATATATTTCGGGTAGGATCACAAAAGATGTGATGCTCGTACTTCATCCGAAGTGTTCAAAACGATTCGTCGTGGTGCGAGTGTACACTATGTGAATAGATGTGTTGGGGTCGAACACGGTGAGACACCATTTGATTATTGGTCATTGATGTATATCGTTAACAAATGTGAGATGACCCACCAATGATGATAATGGGCATCAAGTTACCATGGTACAATCTAACAAGTGTGAATAAATGAGATGATGTCGAACACCTGGTAGAATCTATCGAGCAAGGGACATTGATGTATTCCCATTTTCAATAATGATGGAACCTACCATTGATTACTGCAAGCACCAAGGTACCAAATATGACTCTAGATCCCTATCCCAAAGCAAGATGTGTTGAAGTCGATAGGAAGAGAACCATTGGAAGGAAAGCATTAAGGAATCCTCCATCATCAAACATGAGGGGTAACAGAAGGACAAAGATTTGGAAGGACTCGGATGAACAAATTATAAGGACGACACTGAGGTATGACTCAAGCATGCACTAGATGGAATAGTGCATGGCATAGACTCTTTGAATAGTATCCAATAAGGAAGACTACTGACAAAGACGAGGAATCCACCAATGGGGTCAAATGGAAACCAAGGTGCCACATGAATCCCTATGTGTGATGATTTTTGTTGACGTCGAACACAAGGGAAACCACTCGGTCAATGACCAATGATGGTTTTTCATCTGTTGAGCGCAAGGTCACCTATAAATAATGGAAATAGGCCCATGATGCTACTCTAGGTCATACTCTCAAAGCAATGTGTTGGAGTCGATAAGAGCATACCTGCTATCAAGAAGTCAATGGGGACCTTCTATACTAACACGAGTAAAAGACATAGATATTGGTGATAATGAGATGAACTTAACAGACTCGGGAAGGTCAACTTGAGAGGTCATAGAGCTACTGCAAAATGGCCGACTCGAACTGAAACTTCCCTTAAACAAAAGTATGACACATTATGTGACTTAGGCAGCGTGGATTGTAAATTGGGATACATTTGTGATATAGGAGGCATAAAAAAAATCTCCATATGGTTGGAATAATAACCAACTAGGGGAGATTATGTTCAACAATGAGAAACAATCTCCTAAAGCCATACTAAACCCAAAATACTGAGATATTGACTCAAGATTGTGCTTTATTCAAGAGCGACAAGACTATTGCCAATAAAAAGAGATAGATGCTTTCCCCCTATTTTTTTGTTTTTATTTTTGTCTTTTTCATTTTATTAAATCCTGAAAAATAATAAAATAATGCTATAATACAATGGAGGAAACGAGTGTCGCGAACAAGCAAACTAGTCCCAAAGTACAAGGATCATACCTATGCTCAATGCAAGGAAGCATGTGACTGATAAGGACACTCAGGGGATGTTTCCTCCAGGGTTAAGGTGTCGAGTCACAAAGGCATAAATTGTAAGGCTGGCAACTGATACGAATGCATAAGAAATTGGTTCAATAAGAGCAAGTTGAGACCAACATTAGGCCTAAAAGCCTGAGCGCTTAATATGAATGCAACTACAACTCAACAAAGTTTGGAAGCCCCCGAAGGTGAGTTAGCCAGAAAAATATTGTGAGGAAGTCAAGAGGCTTCAACGCAAAGACATGGCGGGACTAAAAGGGCTTTCGAGCCTACAGAGAAACTGCAACATTGGTGTTTAAAATGGTAGTGAGGTACAAACTAAGACACCCATGGAGAGGTAATCTCTACCATCCGTGAGCGACACCTTAAGCAGTTGGAAAGGTATGAGGTCACTAACGAATGGGGTTGACCCTATGGAAAATATGTGTTCGGTATAGATAGATGCATTATGCAAGCAAGATGGAGCCTACACTATAGTCCAATAAGGAATACAATACTTGCTAAAGAGTCGAAAAAAATGTTGTTCTGAGCAGCATATAATGGGGGAGTCTCGTAGGTAATATACAGAACAAGATTGAGTGGAAGAAATGTGGCTTCAACGCAAAGTCATGGCGGGACTAAATAGGACTCCCAAGCCTAAGAAAGCTTGCAACATGAGAGGGATTTGAAACTAAGGCACCCATGGAAGGTAAGCTCTACCATCAATGAAACAACATTCTTAAGAAAATGAAAAGGTTTTTTCGCTTGTTAATGGGATCGACCCTAGATTAAAATGGCAATGGAAATTGTTAATGAAAATATTGAAGGTATGTGAGACCTACTCTACATGCTAGTTACATGAAAGCATCACCTTCCCAGAGTCTTGAAAAAGACTCAGTAAATCGATTAAAGGACCAAAAGTACCTAAAATATAGCTCTATGACCTGCAATGGCAACCACAACACTACAATATAGCTTGACATTAGTTCAATTTATAGAAAAATAAGAGACTATGAAAAATGGGTTTCTAAAAAATTATATAAATAAGGCTATTTTACCATTTTACCATATCATTTTTACCATTTGAACCAAAATTACCCAAATTTGGAGAAAACCTTCCAACTTCACTTGGATATTGGGGAAGCTTGGAGTGACCAAATCACAAACCATCTGGACCAAGTAAGTGATCAATCCATTGCTTTTAAATTCATCCATTCATTTTTTTATTTTTATGAGAAATTAAGAGATACCCCTCCTTTTCTCCTCACGACTCTATGCATCCGTAGTTTGCCCCAAACTGGCCCGTGGATGTCCACGATTGGTAAAAACACTAGTCGCAGATATATGTGATTGTCATAACATGGACCCACGGATGCCCAGAGTAAACTTGAAAAAAAAAATATTAACTTTCTTTCTTTTGGATCTTGAGCAGGATGTTTTTTCATTGGAGGGAATGTGAGCATGAAGAAGTTGATCGTGTGGTATTCGATGATGACGATGCCAAAGAAGCTCTTCGACAATGTGACATGTATAAGTTTTTCCAAATTGGTGGAATACGAGATCAAAAGAGATTGTTAAATCTCCTCATTGCTTACTGGCATCCGAACGTAGAGGCATTTATGCTCGGTGGGCAGTCACTAACCATCATGGTTGACGACATCTACTTCATTACTAGTGTAATGTATTGTAGAGGTGAAGTGCCCAATTTTACAACTCATGGAGGAGGTGGTTGAACTATTAACGACTACATAAACTAATACTATGAGGATGGTACAAAGAAAACAGGCTCATAACTACCTATCAAGCACATCACCAACCTAAGTATAAAGGTGATATTGTATACTATTGTGTGCATTGTGGAATCTAATTTGTCGCACTTGGCTTCTCGGTCACAAATGCAGCATGGGATTGAGTGCGTGTGACCCAAAATGTTTGATTGGATCACCACGATGCTTTCTTGCATGAAAACTCATCTTACTGATTGCAAGTTGTGAAAGAACAAGAATTTTGTGTTTGGCAGCATTCTCTACACATTATTTTTCGAGAGGGTGCCCATGATGAGCGCAAAAGATCATGTTAGAGGACACTTACGACCATGGCCCGCTATGGTATGATGGACTGAATTGTTGGCCCGTTTAGGAGGGGGGAATTATTTAACCCTTATGATGATGACTTCTTTGCTTGGTGGGAATGCCAAGTACCCTTTATCGAGGATTATCCATATATCAGAATTGACTTCTCTGGAGATCATGATGTCATCATTCATTATGGTGACGATATTCAAGGCATAGGTAACCTTTTTTTTTTAGATTATGTACTATATATGCACAAAGAAGGAAGAAAAACCTGTCTTTTTGGTGAGATCTGTAATATTAACACGTGTTTTTCAAATGTGCAAATAGAGCACCAGCAAGACCAGTCAAGGTTCCACGACATAGTCATTGAGGGAAAGATGAAGTAGGGCCTAGCGATGATGCAGCCAGGACCTTACAGAGCATGGGTAGAAACATGGAGGCACTGACACGCTCCATACCAATGGCCACTATAGATGACATGCCAGTAGGGATGCAACGTCATGTTGTAGGAGTACTTCAGACATGGGTTCGTCTATTCCGATGCTTAGCTAATGTCATGGCTTTCTATGCAAATGATAAATATTTACATGTGTAAAATGTGTGTGCTTATGTTATGGATGTGAAAAATGCCAATCTAAAGCGTAATTAGCATATGCATCAATTACTATATTAGTGCACCTAGGAACATGCTCATAGGTAATAAACACAAATGATTGTTCTGGAAGACATACCCTAAGGGAACGTTGTAACAAGACTGAATCAAAAATATGATATAAACCATTCAATTATGACACAACCAACTGAGAATCCAAGAACACGTGAAGATGTTGAATTCCATGTGACAAAGCATCTCGCAAAAGCTCGATGACGACGCTATATTCAGCAACATTATTGGTAGTTGCTCTGAGACAAACACCTCCAGCAGATACTAGCTAGTTAAAGGGCAAAGAAATCACCCAGGAAGCGGAAGCCAAGTTTCGAGTGTGATGACTGGCACCGTCTATGAATCCAAAATAGATTGATGACTCCCCTGTCATCTACCACACAACATAAGCACAACAGTAAAAAAACACAAGGAAAAAACTAGAGAAACCTATATACAACAATAAACAATAATTACAAAAGAACTAGTACTCGAGCCATCAGGATCAAGCATAGTACTTATTAAGGTAGAGCCCATTTCTGGGCTCCGACAACACATTTCCCCCATAATCTACTAACTCGTAAGACCCTTTTTCCAACAGTCATCACACGATGTCTGGACTGTGCCACATTGGGTTAAACTTGCCTTCCCCTAGGGCATATTTTTCCTAGTCATAGACTAACACAAGGTCTCCTTCGGAAAATACCCATGGGCGGACAGACTTATCATATTGAGACTTGATGCATTTTTTATGCGCTTCATTTGCTAAAGTTGCATATCGATATTGCTCGTCAATATGTTCAAGATAAATGAGGTGTTCTTCAAGCTGCATTGTGTTAGGTAAGAGCTCAACAACAATTTTAAGCGAAGGGATTTCGCATTCAATGGGAAAAACTACTTCTACTCCATGAACAAGCTGAAAAGATGAGAAGCATGTTGCAGTTTTGACTGATGTTCGATAAGCCCATAACATCGGATATAGCATCAAATGCCAATTTGATCTGGTCGAGTTAATTATCCTCTTTAATATAGTTTTTAAGGATTCATTAGCAGCCTCGACCTGAACATTAGCCTGAGGATAGTAAGGAGACGAGTGCTCCTGTCTAAAACCCAGTTTTGATGCTAATGCATACATCATATGATTCTGGAAATGACTTCCATTGTCAGTGACAATCTCTCTCAGAACCCCAAACCTAGTGATGGCTTGATTGAACACGAAAAGTGTTGCAGTTTCACCATCATTAACAAATGTCGGCATGGCTTCTGCCCACTTTGTAAAGTATTCAACAACCATTGTAATGTATCAATGCCCCTTAGACGAGTTTCGGTGGCATGTCATGAAATATACCCCCCATTTGGTGAAGGGGCCGACAACGATGGCAGGAAACATAGGAATAGAGTGTGTGTACATCTTCTTTGTAATGATTTGACAAGGATGACATTTCTTGACCGCTTCTATGCAATCCTTCAAGATCGTAGGCCAAAAATAACCAACACGCAAAATATTATGACTGCCACATGCTCCATCATGGAAGTGATTTAAAATGACCTATGCTTCTTCATGAGTGAGGCAGCGATGAAGAATTAAGTCTACCCCTCATCGATACAAAGTGTCGATGATAATGAGATAGTTCTTTTCTAGGTGACGAATCCGTCGACGCTCATCTCGTGAAAAATGTGAATGGAACTTCAGATTCTGGAGATATATAAGGATATCTCCATACCAAGGATCGGACGAAGAGATGAGGAAGATATGCTCATCCGAGAAAGAGTCAATTAATTCACTATCCTCATTCTCTACTGGGAACTCCGACATCAATTTGATGAAGAGTAAATATTTCTTGGATTTTGTAGAAGAAAATCCAAATCGAACTCTTGAAGCACAACAATCCACTTGCTATACTTCCCACCAATTATTCGTCGAGTTAAGACATACTGAAAAGGATTAACATCGGCGATGAAGGTTGTCTTGCGCAACAGAATATAATGTCGAAGCCATTAAACATCATGGAATGTTGCTAAGGCCAGTTTCTCGGCGTGAGAATACTTTAGTTCAAGTCCCAATAAAGCGTGACTTAAATAGTAGATGACATGATATTGAAGCTCATCATCCTCTTGTAATAAGACCATGTCATTCAATGATTCGACTGCTGCAAAATACAATAGGAAATATCAATTATAATCTGGGGAGCTAAATAACGGATTCGAAACCAACGCTTTCTTTAACGCAAAATGAACATTGTGTTGCTTCATCCCAACAAAATGGAACCCCTTTTTTCAAAAGGCACATAAAGCCTTTCATAATATTAGCATAGTTAGGTACAGAGCGTCGAAGGAAATTTACCTTTCCTTGTAGACTTTGAAGCTTATGAATTGTGCGTGAGGGAGGCAACTGAGTGATTGCCTCCACTTTCAAAGGGTCAACCATGATCCCTTTATTTGAAACTATAAAACCCAAAAGACATCCTAAAGTCACGCAAAAAATGCATTTATGCGGATTTAAACGAATTCAATAGTGATGACATCTCTTGAAGACTAGGCGGAGGTGTAACAGATGTTGACCTCTCTTGCGAGAATGAGTCGTGAGATCATCCACATAAGCCTCCACTATATGCTTCAGGTCGTGGAAAGAAAACATCATGGTCTGCTGAAAAGTAGCTCCATCGTTTTTAAGGCAAAAGGGCATCTTCTTGTATGTGAAGGTTCCCCAAGGACAAATGAAATATGTCTTATGTTGGTCTTCCGGTCGAATCTCAATCTGGTTATACATCAAAAAACTATCCATGAATGAAAAAATATCACTCCTTGCCATTCATCGAGAATCTGATCGATGAATGTCGTAGGGAAGTTATCCTTTGGACAAGCTTTATTCAAGTCCCAGAAATCCATACACACTTGAATCATGCCCTGCTTCTTATCGAACGAAATCGGGTTGGACACCCACTCCCTCAACGGTACTGGGTAAATAAATCCAACTTTAAGTAGCTTCTTCCCCTGAGCTTTAATTGTTGTTGCATTCCTTGGATTCACTAGTCACAAAAAATTTTGAAATGTTTTGCATTCTCGTAGGTTCAAATCTCATGTTTAACAATTCAAGGATCTATGTGAGGCATTTCCTCCTATGACCAAGCAAAAACATCTCTAAATTCCTTAAAAAGTGGCGTATACTCGTGAATTTCATCTTGAGAGCACTCTACCCCAATAAAGACATTTTTGACAACATCAGGGGTCCTAGAAAATTTAATGAGGATTGTTTCTGATATATTCACCATATTTCCCTTGGCATAGACACCATGCCTATCCAAGGGGTTTACCGTCTGATCAACACTCCTACTCACGGTTGACTTGAATTCTCCATTTTCCACACGACTAATCTCGGGGAGGAAATACTATCTATGATGCATATCCTCCTATTTCCTTTCATCTCCAGTCATTGCCTCAATAATAGCCTCATCTAAAGGGAAGATGGTGTCAAGATAGTCCTGGGAATTTGAAGAATTTTGAGCCCAAATAGGCTCTGAAAAAAGATCGTCCTCCTCTATCAAAGAAGGATTTTGATCCAAGTCTGCAGTTGCTTGTTATATAGCTTGATAAGTGACTTCTGCTACAAAGAGTGGCATATCCATCCCAGTATGTATGCGAGCTTCGACCAAATCATACGGCGAGGGTAACACCCATGGATCTTGTGTATATGATGCTTTGAAAGAGATGACTATTGTAATAGGATCCGAGGGACTTGAATTTTGTTAGTTGACCGGGGTGGTATGAACGTAGGACACCGGTGATGGAAAATTAAAAGTACCCATAAGCGAAGGATACATTCCAACATCGATGCTCTCACTTGTCAGCTGAGAGTTCTCAATCGACGGAAGCGTGGATCCTTGATTCGTCACAGAGCTAGAACAGTTAAAATCCATCTTATTGATAGTCGCATTCCTTAACTCATGGGGAAAGCATAAAATTCTAAATACCGATGAAACAACAATGGTCACCGTGTAAGTCCAACTCCTTCCTAATAACAAATTATAGTCAAGCAGTGCGTCGACTACTTCTACTTCTACGAAAATGGACTTGCCTCCTAATTGGACTGGAAAAGAGGAAATAATCCCATATGGCCTAAACGATCACCCTTCAAACGTGATCAACAAAGTCAGAGAAGGTGAAATCTACGGAGAGCCAATAGCTTTCCATCAGGACAAAGACATAACACACGTAGAAGCTCCCTCATCAGCAACGGTCCTCCCGATGACATGCTTTACGTAAACAACGTTGATCTGGAAAGCTACATGATAAGGAAGATGGGGTTTCGTATATGTAGCATTAAACTTCATAGTGAGTGGGATGGAAGAATATGTCACTCCGATCGTGGATAACAATGTGGTGCGTTGCATGGGAAAACTCTGAAGCACCTCAAGAGCAGACATTGCACACAACGTTTGAGCTAAATCCTCAACAATAGACTAGTTGGGTGCGGCTATGGCATTAGGGTTGTGTGATGTTATTTTGTACACTCCTTTCGGTATGTGCGTCATTGTTTTCTTCTCAGGTTTCTCAATATGAAGAGGTCCATGAGCATCGGAATTATCTTTGCCCTTTGTTGTCGACACCAGATTACTATAATCGCGAGACCTGGTCGACAAATCTACCTCCTCTTCTTTTAACTTCGAAGAATTAACCATGTTAATGAATGAAAAATATATGTCTGATAAAGGTGCACCAGAAGTGCCCCCTTGTGGATTGGAAGTGGAATAGCCAACCTACATATTTTGTCATTGCGGAAACAGATTTTGCAATATAACAAGTTGTTGTTGTTGTTGTAACTTTATCAAGCGTTGGGCCTCTTTCATCTTCGGGCATTGATGAATAAGGTCATCATCCCCATAAATCTTGCATGGGAACTTCACTCTTCTCTTTTCACTCTTTTCCCCCTCAGCATTCTTACTAGGATTTTTATCGTTGCCCCTGCTGCCCTTCTTGCTTTTCCCTTTCTTTTTCTCTCCGAGCTGCTGAGGACCCTTCTAAGTCTTCGATTGCACAGTGTGTAGATCTGAGGACTAGGTTGTGGGGGTGGTCAAGCCAGGGGTTAAACCAACCACAGTTTATTGAATTGACAACTGTTGCATCTGGTTAGAAACTAGATCTATGGATTTCCTTTGAGAGGAACCAGCGATGCCAATGGCATGTGGTCTTAGCTTCGGTTTCACTAATTCAAGGGTTGACCAAGGTGTGTTAGTCAAAATATCATAGAAAATTTTAGATTGAGAGTAAATCAATTCCAATTGATGTGCCCTAAAGATTTCCTCCTCTTCTAAAAACACCCATGAAGTGGCTACATCCTTATAAATGTAAGGAAGTAATGACTTCAAGAACCATTCTAAGAGAAATTTTGGCGATATAGTGGCTTTAATCAAGCTCTTTCGTCTCCTCCATTCCCAAAAATGATCGAAAATGTGCGTAGCGTTATCCTGTTCAAAGTTGGCCAAAAGCTCTATATTGGCGTCGTACTGGACAGGGAGTTGGAAGTGGTTGAGAAAAACCATGGCAAGGTCACCAAATGTCATGTACTTAGACCTCTCTAGTTCTATATACCATTTCACAACCACCCTAGTGAGGGTATGCTGGAATAAACGTAACCGGATCGAGTCATCATTTAAAGAGTTGGACGAGCAACATAAGTGAAACGTCGTTACGTGGTATTATGGATATTCACTACTTTTCCCTTCAAACTTTGGGATGTCCGAGAGTAGTTTGGTGGGAACCGCAGGCCAGCTTGGGCCATGGCGAATCAGGTCATTCATAAACTTAGACAAATCTGGAAAATGGAGAGTTGCCAAAAAAGGTAGCTTGGGCTACGTCATCAACTGATTAGCAGCTTGAAAAGAGGGTCCTAGATTGTAACTAGCACCAGGTTTCCGGTAAGAGTTTGTCGATGGACCAAATATTTCGGTAAAACCTTGTTGGATCTGGTTGAACGAAGGATAAACTCCACCCATCTGATTCTCGGATGAAAGAACATGGTTTCCCCTATCGTACCACCTAGTGAAGAAACTAGTCCTTGCGTGGGGTTATACTGATCAAGAAATGGATTGCCCCCTAACGACATCCCTTGTGAGGGGAAGGACCCTTGCATGGGATTCCATTGATCTTGTAAGGGGTTGTCGCCTACCGACACTACAAATGTAGCGAAAGAATTACTCGCAAATCCACCATATAATATAAACGGAGTGGAAGTTGAAGGCATGTTGGTGGCACCCATAGAAACACCCCAGCCTCCAAAGAATTTAGGACCGGAAGACAAGAAAGAATCACTCCCAATGGATGGAAACGATGGAGTAATGTGACCTCCACCACAAGGGCTCGATTGGTAGGGAATTGAAGAACTCCCTTAACCAATGTTAGAAACTTGGGACATTGACTAGGAACTAGCCAATGCATTGAGAATTCCCATTGATGGCATACTGAACAAAATTGTTTTGCATCGATGACAATGACATGGCTACACTCATGGAATGAGAGGAACCAATTACTACTAGAGCAGTGTTGTTGATCGAAGCGGCTATGGTGGAATTGACCACACTATTCACTATGTTCGACACACCATGCAGAAACATCCCACCAGTGACTATTGTTGAAGTGGGAGTTGTAGGGACTCCCAAACCAGACACTTGCAGAGTGTTGTCCATAGTGGCCCAGTGAAGAGGGCTACTATCAGTAAATTCCGATCTAGGAGGGGGAAATTTCATCGCATGTCATGAAAAATTTCCAGTTAGCGGAGGGTTATAAGCAAGAGTGTATTCTTCAACTCCGAGATGTTCAACAGTTACAACCTTCGGTTCCAAAGCGTTTATCTCTGAGGGCTTCGTAGTTGTGATATCGACTGGACCAGTCGATACAAAGGCATAAGATTGATCAAGAGGGTGCCTTAGAGGAGGCGGGGGAGAATTTTTTCTTACCTCCTCTTTAGGAGGAAGACCTTGAATCCTCCTCGATCTACGAGGTGGTTGGTCAGCCAATTTGAGTTTTCAATTCTTGGGCGACCACGTACATGCCTACCTAAGAAATTATACGATCGTTTAAGTAAACCACTAGAAAAAAATCCTAAATGGAAACAACATACAGTAATGGCCCTGCTAATATCCTGACTCGGGCGGATTAGGTCCTGAGATGGAAATATTCATAAGGTAGGGTAAAGGCCTTCAAGACGGAGGCATGGGTTGATTAAGTCTCGTGGACCAACAAACAAAGGAATGAGAAGCGGTTATCTCAACCTCCACTAACCAGACTTATTCGATGCAAGTACCCATGATTCGCGAGGCACCCTCCAGTAGTACTGAAATGTGTGATGAGAAATCCGCCCTAGGTACCACAACAAACCATCGTAGTCACCTTTAAGATCCCTAGGAATGGACTCTAAGGTCACCAACTCCCAGTTAGGGTCTAGGGGGTATAGTCAACAATCGGGATCGAAGGTATGGGCATGGTAGCTAAGCCCAAAGTCTCGAAAGCACCACCTTTCATGGACATATGGGTACTCATGAATCCCCCAATATACGATCTCTCCACTACGCTTAGTTAAGCTCCAGAGGGGTCTCTCCTCGACTCTCCTTTATGCGACCTCGTGTTTATCTCCTGTGTTAGAGCAGGCTCCCAGCTATACTTATACGATAGTTGGATTTAGGATTTCTCTAGCTCAGACTCCTACGTTTGTTTTATGGCCTTGGAGAAATTCACTCTCCAACCTAAACCAAGGTCCTAGCCTGTAACTAGTTTGTTTACCCTACAAAATGAAAATTTCTAATAATTTTTATTAAGCATTCATTTTATGGGGCTTTTCATTACTCAAAAGGTACGAATGAAACTTATATGATGTTTTGGCAGACTCAGAGAAAACACTTTAAGAACATAAAGCAAAATGAATGTGGTTTCTTCACTGAAAATAAGAAGGGCTGACAATGCTTCGGAAAAACAAAATCTTTTCTTTTATATTTTTTCAAATGAAAGAAATATATGTTTGAATGCATGCAATATCTTTAAACTACTTTGCATTGTATCCCTAAGATGATTTGTAAACAATCATGCAGAACAAAGAGAAAGAACTTGACACACTGAACTTCTTTTTTGTTGACAAAGGCTAACTTAAACTGAAATCATTAACTATCAAAACAAGCAACAAATATGAAGGCATGAGTGTCGGCAAACAATTTCTTTCCTTGATGAATTTAAAGTCAAAGGAAACAAGATAAGAAAACTATCTACCAAGCTATTTTTGTTTTTTCGTTAAAAAAAATGAACATGCAACTAACAAGGCAAACTTTCTTTTTCTTTTAAAAAACGAAGGAGAAAAAATCAACCAACAAGAAAGGAAACAATATCTAACCACTAGAACAACAATCAATCTGGAAATCAACCCAGATATACACATGACCCTTCAACCAACCTTGACAACCCTAAAACTCAAAGACTAGCTTATAAGCAAGCAAGAACTTTTTACATAAATTGAGAGTTTTCATATACTTTAATCAACAATCCAAAGCATAAACTAACTCAGGAGGCTTAGTGAACACTGAAGAACCAACTTAGACCAACCAATTCTAGGAAAAAGACTTAAAAATTCAAGACAACTACACAGGTTTGGGACTGTGTAAACTATGACTCACAGATATTCTCGGGTCATACTAGTGCAACTCGCAGATATTCGTGACTCACAGAAGGACAAAGTGCGGATAAATTAGTTAGGCTTGAAAAACAAAAGTCAACCCAAAGGGAGGGCTTGCAAAAAAAATTTGGAAAAGTTTATGGATGAGGAAAGCTCTAAAAATAAATCCCAAAAGTAGGAAAAACTGCAAAAAACTAAGACAACCAAAGAAACCCCAAAATTAACCCAAACTAGGAGAATCCCTAGTATGGTCGCCAATTTTGTTAAGGGATTTTCCCCCATGACTTTGGGTCATGTCACAACAGAGGTTGACCAAGTGAAAGACATAACCCTAACCCACACACAAGACTTGTAATGAAATAACTACTTTATCATAGAGAGAAGAGAGTTTCACACCTTGTATCCTTATGTTCAGTGTTGATCCCCTCTCTCAACCCTGGTACTGCTTTTGACTCATGTTTGAGTTGACCTGCAAATGAAGATCAAGAAAGTGTTTAAACAAGGTATTTATAGCATAACATCATACAAGTAATTGATATATAGATTCAAATATGGAGAATGATTAGACATACATAAACAAATTGAATCAGTACTACACAAGTATGGGGAAAAGATAACTCTTTATTAGCAACGGTAAAAGAAGTGGTTACGACCTGACTCCAACCGTCGACATTGTCTCGAAGCCAACCACCTAGGTTCTTCCAAAAGATCCTTCAAGCATCACTCGGTAATATTTCCCTTCCTTGGATGACCCAATAAGGATAGGAACACACCTTATGGTCATATAATGAAAATGAAGGAAAGTTGGAACAAGGGTTCCAGGTTATAGGGATGTTACTCTGAGGATGAAGGGGAATAGGGAGACTTGCAATTTCTTCAACATAACTTTGCACTTAAGTTTTCCTCCTCATCCATGCCCTTTGGTGCCTTTATACCATCATCAAGAAGTTAAGGAGGTTGAATTTTGTTTGGTACAGGCTCAGGGAGGTTGGGAAATGAGCCCAACCGAAAACACCACCCGAAAAGTGGAATTTTATTTTTCACATTTTTTTAGGGCATTCGCAGGTTGTACACTAGCAATGTGCGGATGTCCGTGTGTTGCACCAAGGTGACCCACGGATATAAGCAAAAGTGTTGTTTTTTAAGTGGCTTTGATGAGGAAACTCAGGATTTAAGCTTGCAAGTCATGGACAAGGACTAAGCCATCTCACAATGCAAATGGTGTGGCAAATTGTGGTATAAAAATATGCCAGTTGGGTATCTCCTGCAACACCCTACGGTAGCTCAGGGAACAAAGGAAAATCCTTCCCCCTCCTAGACAACCTAGTGTTGAAATAAACATCCTCCTTTGTGGGATGATACCACAGATTGGGATCGACCCTGAACCCCTGTCTCCCATGATCCCAACGATGGTAAATTGTTGTAACAATGAAGAGTTCCCCCTGAATGATGTACCCTACTAAGAAAACTCAAGGAGGCCAACATCCATCAAAAGAGCATGTATTTGTTGTGAAATAGGGTGAGGGAACAACTCCCTCTCCCTCTCCCTGACCTCCCACTCACGTATAAATGTGTGTGTCTCAATCCATTGTTACTAATGTTTCTCCTCCTCTCGTCATCGTCGTCTCTGAATCACATACAAATATTGTTAGGCATGTATGTATAGATAAAATAAAATGAAATTATAAAACACACACATATATAAATATCTTCTATATAAAAAAAATCTTCTTTTTTTTTTTTCACAAAAAAAAATAAAAAAGTAACTGATGTGCCTAAAACGGAACCTATGCCTCGCCTCCAGTGTTATATATCATAAAAACAACATCACCATGTTGTGTTATTACTAACACGCACTGGTGCACCATGTTTCTTATCGCACCACCTCATATTTTAGCGGTGTGTGGACCATAAGACGCATCGCACCATTAAATTGTGAAATAATCGACCCAATGTCGTGCTCTTTACAGCAACGGTGCATGTGTTGTACCTAAAAGCATCACTAGGTTAAATTGATTCATTGCGACTTAAGCAGTGCAATGTGTTAATATGAACACACTGGTACTACCATGTTATTGTAGCACCGACATTACATTTTGCATTATGTTGGGTTGTATAGAGCATAGGTAACAGGGCGTCCAGTGAAACACCTCAGCACACAAAATCATACAATATTTTCTTGGTTCAGTTCTTTTAACTACACTGGTTCATTTTGTTAACAAAGACGTACCGCTACGCTAAAATTTATGGCATGCAAAATTGCCAATGCACTTTGTTAAATTGAAAGCATCAGTGTGACAATTTTATGAGAGCATCGACATGTTATTTAGCGATGCATTGTCTTACTAATGCACCAGAAACGGGGCCTTGCAGAAAACGCACTGCTATGCTTATTTTTCAAAACTTATCGCAATGTGTATTGTTAGCATTTACGCACCGGTGCTCCACGCTTATTGTCACCACCATGTATTTTTAGTGGTGTGTTGAATAAGATGCACCACACTGGTGGATTATGAAAAAACTGGCTCGGTGTCATGCTCTTTACAACACCGGTGTGTTTGTTGGACCTATGGGCATCACTAGGTTAAATTGATTTATCGCAACTTAAGCAGTGCAATGTGTTACTATTAACGCACCGGTGTTACTGTGATAATGGAGAATCGACATTTTTTTTCAGCGATGCGTTGTAAACCATAGAGCATCGGGCATGGGGCATCCAATGAGACACCTCACTATGTCAAGTGAGTTAATATATGTCTCGATGTGGTTCTCTAAACAACATCGGTGTGTTTGGTTAAAATGGTTCCACTTCTACGTTAAATTTTATATATCATAAAGTTAGCGGTGTGCTTAATTAAGTGGAATGTACTAGTGCAGGGAGAAACCAATTAGGCGTTGGTTACAAGGTGTTCCAAATAATGCACCGCTTTGTTTTTAAAATTTATGCAGTGCTTTTCCTTAACGACATCGATTCACACGTTTATAATAGATGCACTAGAGGCAGTGTTTACTATGAATTTAACATAGGACGTGTCGCTTTGAGCCAAGCCAAAGCGTTTAAGCGCACTATGCGAAATTGGAAAAAAAAAATTGAAATAAAATGTCAAATTTCAAGCTAAATTCAAAGTTTAATTGGATGAAAATGCAAATAGGAAGGTAATAAATGATTTTCCTGGCCTCTTATGTTCCGAGGAGGCATGGTTTCATCGTTGAGAGGAAATGAAAATTCGTGGTAATTTCCAAATTTTGGAAATGTGTGGAAACTAGCAATGGAGCTATCCAAGTCGTTGTAGAGCACTAGAAACAAAGAATCTTTGGAAGGAGGGTGAGCATCGGTGCTTGCTTGAGAGTTTGGAAGCACAAGATGAAGTGTAATAATGAAAATCGGTTTGGTAATTATTTTTTGTTTACCCTACCACAATGCGCCTGACAACAGTGATGTGCACCATCGTGTAATGTTCATCATCAGTCAACTTTTATCGGTGTTCGTTATTTTTATTATAACATATGATGGTGATTTTAAACATTGAAGCATCGGTGCTTTATTTTTTTATGTGTGCACTGGTGCATATGTACCTTAAAGGCACATCGATAAAAAAAAAAAAAACTCCACAAAAAACTCTGGTCGCCCACCTCTACTAACAACCTCCACTATAAACAAAGAAGAGATAGATTTTTCGAGGAGGTTCCGTAAAAACGTCCACAATAAGGTGTTATCCTTGTAGTGGTAGCTTTGGTATGTGAAATCTACTAACAAACAACCTATGTTTTAGATTTGTTGACAATTTCTAACTTGGACCAACAATTACATTTTTGGATATAACTTTTTCATTTGATGTTGGATTGACGTGATCCCAATGGGAGATGAAAGTATAGTCATAGACATATTTCCATTAGAAACAAGTTTCATATATAATTTGAATTAATGTGTAAAATATTCTAAGAAACAATCAACATGCAAAATTAAAAAATGCAGATTTTGGGACAAGTAGTCACTATTTCGGGCACAACTTCTTCATACATTGTCAAAATGGAGTGATTCCAATTGGATTGCAAACTAAACTTGGAGGGTTATATCCCTTAGAAACATATTTTGAAAATATCTCCATTTTCTACCTCAAAAAATGATTGGCCTAACCATGCTTTTAATAGTTTTAGCTTGGTTTTTTTCACAAAAATTCATGGATGTTAGGAAACATTCATGGATGTGATTGATGTTGCTATTTTGACCTTCCCTGGATGACGATATGCACTTTGTTTCTTGTCTCTTCTTCCCTATTAATGTTGGTCAGGTTTCTTATTTTTATTTTGGATTTTTTTTTGCTCGCCCTACATTGGTTTTCAAAAAGTGGTTTGCAAGAGATATCTAGATTATTGATACATGCATCTAAAGAATAAAAAAACTATACAAAGATGTGTGCAAGGTTATATGTCACCTTCAACCATGACCACCCTTTTATTCTACAATCATAATCAAAGAAATTGCATCCCACTGTAGTTTTAGCACCTCCTCGCAATGGTGCTAAAAAGTGATGGCCCAAAAAAAATTACAACAAGATTGTTGAACTCCTCATCTTAACTTTAAATGTCAACTTGGGGTTCATGCAAACTTACGAGGTACTATGCATTGTATGTGCAACCATAAGGTCTTAACTTTATTGATATGTATCCTATGAATGATATGCATTTAACTAAATCTAATATACACTAACCAAGAAAACGATAAGATTTGATAGCTCTTTCGCATTGACTATTCTCACCATTGAGTTTATGACCTTCACTCCTATCCCCCCTGACAATGTGCAAGGGTAGACGGTGGTCCTCTACAACCACTTCCTATTGGATGAAAATGTAATTAATAGGTCATGTCATTCAGTGAACCTATGATCCTTCAACTCATGTTAGATCAATAAATCCTTAAAACGTTAGCAACAATATTAGATTCATTAGATGTACTTCAAAGTGTTGAACATAGTAAAGTAAAAGTATTGAAAATAATCCATGAAAATAAGGAAATGGAAGTGCTTTTCAAATAAATACAACAAATGCTCAACTTTGACAGTTCATCCCCTTGATTCTTCATCCCATTGAATTCATGATATTCACTCTTGACTCCCTTGATAACATGCAAGGGTAGATATAGGTCTCTAATCATTATACTTGGGTGAAGAGTTTAGGTGAATGGATGAATGAAACTATGATCCCAAGTCTACTACTATATCACTCAATCCCTATAGCCTTGGCAATGATATTAGACTCCATTAAACATACATCAAAGTACTAAACATCATAAAGTAAAAGAAATCAACGAAATACATGGAAGCAATGGAATGCTAGAAATGAAAGCATGTAAATTTAAAGAGGATAAATAACAAGTAAAGAAATGGAAATGAGAAAGAAAATTATAGCTCTTGAAACAAATTAAATGGCAACTGTCTAATCTATATGTAGAGGGGATTCAACCTCCATTGCAGCTTTAGAGAAAGTCCATACCTCGAAGCAAGTAATGGGATGATTCCCTCAATATAAAAACACTATTTATATCAAGAAACTTGAACCTAAAATCTACATTACTTCCAAATTCGAATTTACAAATTGAGAGTAGCAAATAAATAAATGAAAATCCTCAAAATGAGACTAGACTAACCTATCAACTATGCTTCTTCTTATACTTGAAAAGAAGTCATGTCTAAGTCTTCCAATCAATCCCTTGATTGATGGAGGTTGCCCCAAAATCTCCTAAAATTATGCATCTTGTTTTGTGGGACTACTTTCCCTCTTAGACAATTTGAATTTCCTTAATCCATTGATATTCTCATTGTTTGGGGTCATTTAATGCGGGCTCTAAGTGTTGGTATCTTCAAGAGAAGATGAAGGGACAATATCCATTAAAAACCTCAACAACTATCAAGTTTGTTTGGAGCCATGAATGAGGGAGATCAATCTTGTCTTGGTGATTTGATTTCTTGCACTTAGCCTTTGGGGATTACAATAGTCTTCATATACAACATATGTAACGATAATCAAAACCTTAAATCATTATGAGATCAAGCACATGACACATTTCAACTTGAAGTAAGTAAATCATATATAATTAGATAAAAATAAGTAATATTGGTCATAAAAAGGCACATATGTTTCTCATGAAGATTTTGGCTTAAGGGCAAGAATGTATTAAATGTAGATGTAGAATGGGACATAAAATAGAGAAATCGGAGACCCATCTTTGTTGTATCGAATTCTAGGACAAAAAAACCCCAAGTGCATAGATAAATATATGCCTTCTCTGATACAAGGGGCTTCTATCTTCAAGAAACCCAGCTGTGTTGATTTACCAATGTGGGCCATAAGCCAATAAATTGCCAAATAAGACCATGTTTCTCATAGAAAATGGATCGATGCTTCACAAACTTAGATATGGTGATGGTAGGGATGGAGGTGGCTTTATCCACGATGACACGACTAGGGAGGTGCTTCGTAGAGCTGCCATCATTTTTCACTACATCATTGAAAGAGATCCTTGTCTTACTTGCAATACCAAACAAAGAAGCCACGTTGATTGAAAGTGAAAATGAGTTGGACTGGAGAGAGGTTCCTACAACTAATCTAGAAGGGAGGGAGGAGATAATTTATGTCGCCAGCTTAGAAGGAGAGGAAGGGCACAATGTAACCTTTGGTGAAGGAGATAACAAGATCCTTATGATTCATCTGGGAAGGAACCTTGTAGTGTTGGAGAGAATGAGTTGTTGCCACCATGAAAGGTTAGGCACGATGAATGATTCATCATAGGAGAAACCAAAATAAAAGATTAAAGATAGGGAAGACCCAAGAATGAAGAAGGGGTTGATATGCCCAAAGAGGCTATGGATAAGCATTAACACTCAACTAGGGTCGGACCCTAACTATCATGCACCAAGAACCCACACATAAAGCCATATTCCTATAAATGTCATTTATATATTTATTATACTTTTAAGTTCTTATTATTTTTTAAAAGATATCCATCATCATTATTATTATTAAATAGACTCTCTAAATAACCTCTACATCAAGATGAATGAAATCATTAATTCACCTTTAAAAACCTTAAAAAATCAACCTTAATAACATAAATATCAATACTCATTACAGAATTAAAACTACAAGCTTCAGAAACATGGAGAACACAAAACAAGTTCCAAAAAAAAGTTTGTCAAGAATTCAAAGCTATCAAAAACTAATAATCTACTTTAAAAAAGTAAAAGCACTAAAAGGGTAAATAAAAAAAATTGAAAACACAAATTTCCAAATACAAATCTACATAAAACTTTTGTTATGATGTTTTTTCCACCTTCAATTATCATTATTAGTCCCCATCCAAGTAAACTATAGCAATGAGTTTGCTATTGATTTGACATTAATTTCATTGACTAAGCAATTTGACTATAAATTTAAAAAAAAATCCAAGTATAACATTGTTTTATTGATTTTTTTTTTTTTTAAATTAAACTATTTTTTTAAATTATGATTGGTGAGGAACTTGAACTCCTTATATGGCAGAGGTGTTGACGAGCATTTAATTCAATTTTTAATATTATTAGCACTGGGTGCACGAATAAGCTCTGTTTATTAATGTGCTCCGTTGATTACCATCAACGGTGGTAAGGTGAGCAAGACTCGGCGCTCCAGGGCGTTGAGCAAGTCTCCAAATTACGTTTCTGAATGCGGATCCCGCAAACTTCAGAGCCATGGTTTAGCAAGTCACGGGAGTTCCGTTGAATCCGATGGTCGCGACTGCGTGTCTATGCAGTCCTAGCGGTGGCATAGGAGTGTTATTGCCCAAGAGAGATTTCTCATCCTCCTCTGCCCGAAGTAATAACAACACCACCATCCAGAGCTTGAAAATAATTAAGGATTATATCAGAAAAAGAAAAACCTATTTTGATCAGCGTATTTTAAATAATTTTAAGTTCTGTTTTTAATAATTTCATTATTAAGTTATTATTAGTCCCTGCCAAAGCATGACTATAGTAATGAGTTTATTATTGATATTTAAAATTAATTTGACTAAGTAGTTTGATTATAAATTTAAACAATTTTATAAAGTATAACATTGTTATATTGAGTTTTTTAATATATTTTTTTTTAAATTAAATCATTTTTTTTAAATTATGGTTGGTGAAGAACTTGAACCCCTTATTGCAAAGGTGCCATTTAATTTGGTCTTTAATATTATTGGTACTGGGTCTCCGGGTGCACGAGTAAGCTCTGTTTATTAATGTTTGAATTAAATTTTTAATTTGTATATTCTTTTTAAGTGGGTATAATGGTTAAGAACATGTGTTTTCTCTTTAAAGATCACATGTTCAATTCTAAAGGGTGGTAGGCATATATATGTGAGCTGGGATGAATTATGTTTCTCAAGGAAATCCCAATACTCAAAATATTAAGCCTAATGGATTAGCTCAAATAATTGATTATTGTAAATTATAAGTATGAGATTGTGAATATTATGGGTCTCACTTGATATTTTCACCTAATTAAATTGTCAAAATTGCAACCAATCAATTTACCCCAGGTTAAATTGTCAAAATTACAACTAATCAATTTACCCTAAATACCATCCTAAAAATGGAAAAAAAAATACTTATAAATTTTTCCAAAAATTATTACATTTTAAACTATAATTATTTATTTTATTTTTTAATTAAAAAAAATATAACATTAACATTATATTTAACATTAAAATGTATGAAATTGATTAATATATTAATTTTGTTTTTTAATGTGTAAAAAAACTTAATTTTCTTACATTTTATTGGTTGATAATTTTATAATGTTATTACAATCTTCACTTATTTCGAGGTTTTAATCACTTATTTCAAGGTTTCCAACAATGAAGTATAGTATTCAAGATGTGAGCTATAGTAAGTAGCCTTTACCTTGACTAAGGTTGCTCATACTCCCTTCAGCACAAATTTTTAGGAGGCAGTACGAGGAGCCTCGCCGCCCTTGTTTATTTTGAGAAGTAATTTATTTTATTAAATTTGGAATTTAACTTTTAGTAAAATAAAGTTTGATATCTATGTTTAGTAAAATAAAGTTTGATATTTATGTGATAAAAGCAAGTGATGTTTATAAGATAAAAAAGAGATAGGTAATAATATGGTTAAATTCGTTATATATTTTTTCTTATAGGATTATGATATTGTTTTCTTACTAAAATTATTAGATATTTTTATAAATAATTTTAAATTTTTTAACAATTGTGTAAAAATTATGAACTTACCATTAACATTTATAAAATAAAGATTATAATAATTAAATTTAAGAAAATGATTTATCCTTAAATTTTGTGTGGTGATAACACTCTTAAAGAGGGACAGTCTTACAAGTATTTAGGTATTGATTTCAATTGCTATTTGAAATGTCAAGAAGAGAGTCAATGGTAGTTGGAAATTTTATCATGATTTTGAAAACAACTATAAAAACGTTGAACTCTCCGATCGAGATAAGAATATTTTATCATGATTTTGAAAACAACTATAAAAACGTTGAACTCTCCGATCGAGATAAGAACTAACGAATTAATTTTCAACACTTTAGTTATTTCAATTATTCTTTGTAACTATGAAGTTTGGACCTACAATATCCCTTGTGAGACTTGGAATAGAATTGAGCAAATGCAAAAAGGTTTCATAGCCTATAATTTTAAAATTTAAGTGCAACACTCATGTCATTCTCTTGATTGAAGTTGGATTTACTTTCGTGGAGTCCAAAGCCATGATTAGATATTTAGATTACAAATATAAATCATTTTTTCATGAGCAAAGATAGAATCTATATTATTGATTCTAATACAACCAATAACCACCACAAAATTAAACAGGTTGGGATAAAGATTATGAGTCTTGACTTAACTATTAAAACATAAATGAAGAGACTCAAATTAGTAATATCGGCAATATTAAATCTTACATTACTATGAAGTTTAAAGATAAGACCTAGAACGATAATGAAGAAGTGAAAATACTATAAAGATCCTAAAAATCCTATTTTTGTTATTCATGACTAATTTTCCAACATTATAAGCTTAAATTACAAAATGAATATTGAATGCATTAGGATCAATACTCATAACCTTCATAGTGAAATTGGTTATTGCGTTAACCCAAAAACACCTTGTGATGAACAAATTTGTAAAATTTGTTATTCAAAAGAGGTAGATGATGAGCACCACCTCATTTTAACTCGCCTTACCTTTAATAATATAATACATAACTTTACCCAATTCCATAATTTAATTACCCTTTAAGACCTCCTTTCTTGCGAAATTATAATGACCTCGGTAATTTCGTTTCCACCATATTCAAATATAGAAATGATATTCTAATGAATATTTATTCTATTTCACTTTATTTGTTCCATAAATCTTATTAGTCTCGGGGGATATTAAATGTCATCATCATTGTTAGATACCTAATCCTTGGGATTATGGTATTGTAAATATTAAATCTAAGAGAAACAACCATCCAACCCGTGGAAAGATGAAACCAAAGGTCATCTTTGTGTGTATGTGTATACGTCTCTCTTTAGTAAAAAAAACAAATATGCATGGAATTATTCAATGCCCAACCTGTCAGTGGTACCAGAGCCCCCTTGCTTCTAACAACCACCATGATAAGGTGGAGAGGTGATGAATATTTCATCACTAGGAGCAAAGCTTCTTAAGTTGCCCAATAAAGCATTTCAACCTATGTGAAAATTTTGCAAATCAATATAAATTCATTAACTAAGTTGACAAACATCAACTCACCAACAAAGGTTTACATAGTGTGGGTTAGTTAAATAATGTTAATTTTGAAAAAAGGCATTGGATTGGAGAGTGATCATAAGAGCGTGCACTCACCCCAACATTCTAAAGTTTTCCACTTTCAATTTCATATCTTTTCAAATAGCGTGAGAAAGTTTTTAATAACTAGGGGCATGTTGCAATCTAATATGAAAAGATCAATGGAGGCGCATGACTCAAGCAACATTTTTGGGGCCTCCTTGAAAGGATTTGTGAAGGACAGATCTTACTAGAGCAAAGATATTATTGTATTGTGGAGTTTCTTGTTGCAAAGATCGTGGGAAGGGAGTTGTATTGTGAGGAGCAACTAGTGGTGAAAATCCATTTTCTTGTTTCCATTGTTGGTGTGGTGGTCAGTGGAAAAGACAATTATCCATAATGGTCAAGGAAGATCGAGCATACCCTGAACTTCAATGATCTTTAGGATGGAATTTGTGATGGCGATACCAAACCTACATAAGATAATAAAAAAAATTGTCATATAGACGAATAAAGACAAGAAAGCATATGTTTTGATTGTTGCTTCTGTAAGTGAAGAGGTGAGTCATCATATCAAATCTATCAAAGATTCTTAGAGTGCTTTGAGGAAATTGAAAGATCTGTATGATTCACATTTGGAATTGGAGTTAATTCAATTGTCGATGAAGCTCTTCAACCTAGAGATGAAGGATAATGATCACATGGCTTTAACATATGAAATTAAAGCAATCATGCATGATGTGGATGCTACTGGTGTGAAGATAGACATTGCTCTCACAACCTTCATCAAGGCCCTCTACCCCACATATTCTCACTATCTTGAATCACTTAAAGCTAGTGGACAACTAAAGTCCCTCGATTTTGACTCTTTGGTGGAAAAAAATTTCAGAACATGAGAAATCTTTAAGGAAGGAGATACTTCAGCCCACAAGGGAGATTGTATGTCTTACTTAGAAAAGGAAGAAACAAAGGAATAATCAAGATGAGAGATCTAATATTCACTGTGTTCATTGTGGCAAGAATGGACATGAAGCAAATACATGTAGGATCCCATGGGAGAAGATCAAAGAAAAGAAGAAACAGAAGGAAGAAAAATGCAAAGCTCCTGAATCCATTCATTTTGTTGTTGCTCATTGCAATATTGACATAAATGAAGAATTGTTCAAAACTTCATTTGCTTCTTAGAAAGATGCCTAGTTTCTTGACATTGGTGCTACTTGCCACATGACATCGTAAATAGATTTTTTTAAGAATTGAAAGACAATGTAAAGGGTGTAGTATACTTTGCAAACAGATCCAGTCTCAAAATTACAGGAATTGGTACCATCAGGCTCAAATTGCTTGGATTCCTGGATTTTTTTTTGTGTGATGTTCTCTATCTTCCTAAGTTGTGGAGGAGCTTGATGTCTCTTGTGCACATTCAATGGCAAGGCCATTCCATTCTCATGTTCAGTGGAAAATTTTAAATAATGAGGCCTTCCAACAACATGATCATCATGATAGGATGGGAGGGTGACAAATTGTTGAATTTGAAAGGGACATTTGCACGGCCAAGAGATTCTACATACCTTTCTCACTATGATGAAGGTACATTTCCTTCCAGTCTCTTGTGGCATGCTATAGTTGGGCACGTCAACTATGATAGTCTTCGTATGCTAAAGAAAAATAGTGTTTCTGGTTTGCCTACCATTCCAAGGAATTTGAAGCAATGTGGAGCTTGTGTCCTTGGGAAACACAACAAACAACTTTTTCATGATTCCACTTCGAGACCATGTATAAAGCTAGAATTAATACACTCTAATTTTTGTGGCCCCATCCTTGTTGCATTTTCTTTTGGTAATAAATATATCATGACTTTTATTGATGCCTACACCAGGATGTGTTTGGTTTATTTGTTGAAACACGAATCTCAATAATTTGAAACATTTGCAAATTTTCATGTATGGAATGAAGCAAAATATAGTATTATCACTCTTTGTATTGATAATGAAGGGGAATATATCTCTAATGAGTTTGAAATCTATCTTCATCAACACAGGACCAAGCATCAAACCACTATTCCATACAATCCCCAGTAGAATGGTGTAGTAGAAAGAATGAACAAAACACCCTTGAACATGGTATGTTCAATGTTATTTTTCAAGGATGTGAATTTGATGTTTTGGGATGATGTAGTTTTGTGTGCAGTGTATGTGAGAAATAGAATTCAATCTCATGCTCTTGGGAATAAGACTCCTTATGAAATGTGGTATGGTTACATTCCTTCGTTGAGGCATCTCAGGGTCTTTAATTATTTGGGTTGTATAGAGAATGAAATGAAAGTTAGGAATATGAATGGAAACAAACACATAGAATTATTGTAGAGAGCACAATAATATAATGAAACCCAAGTTCTATTAATGAATGTAATAGGAAAAGACTATAAAATGCAAAGCAATACAAGCTAGCTAGAATGGTGGTAACTTATCTTTGAAGAGAGGGGTGTCGACTACGTTCACTTGTAAGAAGACATTACAAGAGGCCAAAAATGACCTTTTAACATAAAGTGATAAACCCTAAGGGGAAAAAACAAAAAAGATCCAAAACCTTGACCCTAGTAGATGAAGCACCAAAAGGATTGTGGGCCCTGAGGTGGCTAGTTGAAATGTCAACTTCCCAGGGGCATAACTTTTGCATACCATCTTTGTTTGGGGCACACAATAGCTCTTTGGAAAGATCTAATTGAGAAATACAATTGTTGGTGGGCCATAGTTACAATAAGCCCCCAAATTGCCAAAAAACATCATTTAAGGCCTCAAAACGACTATAGAAGTTTAGGACCTAAAAAACTATAGATGAAAAAACTGCCAAGATGGAGAATCGTGTTGATTCAGTAGAAGAGGCAGGTGGCCACCAATGTCCACCTAGATCATTTGGTTCCACCTTTTATGCCTTAATTCCTAAGGAGCAAAGAAACAAACTAGGTGCAAGGAGTCGAATGTTGAGAAATACTGAGGGGAGGGGGGTGAATCAGTATTTTGAGCAATCAATTGATTTTCTCTTTTCTTTCACTGAAAACCTCAGGCTACTTTGTAGAGACCAGCTATTGTATAATCTTAAGAAAACAAGAGTGCATCCAGAGATCTTACTATGAATTTCTTCATTCATCAGATGTCTATTAAGCAGTAATTCAGTGCAGTAATAACAAAATAAACCAACACACATGAGTAAGACACATGAACACCAGGATTTAAGGTGGAAACCCAAATCGGGAGAAAACCACCGCTGTCGTTGTCTCTGTCTTCAATAATTATTATTAAGAAAACGTTTTACAACAATGTACTAGTGCAGACTCATACTAGTACGCAGGCTTCTACCTGCAGAAGGCTACAACCTTCTCTCGTTTACCAGCCTTTCCTGGAAGAGAGCTTCAACCCCCTAAAGATAGCACCAGTTTCTACTGGTAGGATGCTTCTACTGAAGGCTTTAACCCTCAGACTCACTGCTGACCTCGTTTCATCTATTTTCACACTGGATCAGGCAGTTTCAACCCTGGATTCACATGTGTTCTATGCGTTGGCCATCATCTTCTTTTAGAAGAGACAGTTCTGGCATCTTATTAAGACTTGTATCCCGAAATCACATCAATACAGAATTTTCTAGTGGCTATGACAACAACTGCAATTATCTCTAAAGGAAACACAGATCTGTTGACTGCAA
>ML776953.1:597601-624808 GCA_009831015.1 Picea engelmannii | reverse complement strand
GATTCCCGATTCTCCGATGAAGAAAATCAACGGTCCAGATCTCATTATTGCTTTAACGGTTGCGATTAAATCGCGAAATCGCATATCGCGATTTTGGGGTTCTTGTTTTCAAGTGATTTTGGCATTTCAAAATCCTGATCCCCGATTCTCCGATGAAGCCTCCTGCCGAGTTTCTCCCGGTGGCACCCGATCGCTGCCACGCGTCCTTCCAAATGGATGGTCCCGATTATGTCGGGATTTCGAGACTTTCAATGTCCTGGTTCTCACAACCTTGAGAACTCCGATCTCCCGATGGCTTATCTCCCTCGCATCTTCTGCAGATCTGACGATTGTCGGCGACCCTCTTCAGCGATCATACGCGCCCATCCAAAACTCAACCATACATGAAAAACTCTTCTTCTTCCTTTGCCTCATCCTTTGCCATCAATGACAATATTTCCAACAATCGAAAGTGCATCTTCTTGGGGTACTCAAATACCACCAACGCATATAATCTTGTGATGAGGTAAACAAAAAAAAATATTGAATCCACCAAGAATGACAAGAATTTTGAGAGGAAACCTAATAGATTCACCCATGTAAATACATATCATGCATTTGATCATGAGATTCCACATCTTGAAGGGGGGATCGCTATCCTAGATCAATCTCTAGAATCTCCTTTTGAAGTGACATCTCCTCCTCATGTAGAATATTCAACCACTTCGTCATAACAAGGAGTTCAATTGGATGATGTGATTGAGAGGATTGAAAGGTTGAACCTTGATGGAAATGAAACATTATCTAAATCAGTCGAACAACATGGACCATCATAAAAATGTCCAAAATGGATTGTAAAGACCCTTAAAAGTGTTCATCCTAACTAGGTTGGAAAGATAGGAACACAAAGCTCAACAAGACAAGATAACGGAGGTGATGTAGATAATTCAGATTCAAGTGATGCCAATGATATGGATGTTTCATATGATTGTGAATTGAATTCGTCTACTAACTTTGAACCAACTTCCTTCGAAGAAATTTCTTCTCATGATGAGTGGAAAGAATCCATGTAGAAGGAGTATGATGCTCCCATCAAGAACAGGACATGGAATTTGGTGGATCCTCCATTCAAAACCAAACCAATTGGTTGCAGGTGCGTCTACAAGAACAAGTACAAATAAAACATCTTACTTGACAAGCATAAGGCAAGTCCCGTGGCAAAAGGATATGCATGTAAAGAAGGCATAGACTATGAGGAGAATTTTTCCCCCACATCAAAATGGGCTATCACTCGTGCAGTGTTGGCTTTGGCAGCACATAATAGGTGGAAGATTCATCACATGGTTGCCAAGACAACTTTCCTAAATGGATATTTGAAACATAATGTTTGTGTGTCTCAGCCAGAAGGATTTGTTATGAAAGGTCAAGAACATAAGGCATACAAGATCATCAAGTCTCAATATGGCCTAAATCAAGCACCTCATGCATGGTATGAAAAGCAAACTAAGCATCTTTTGAAGATCAATTTCAAGCATTTTAATCTCGATGATGCAACTTTGTTTCTCAAGAAAGTTGGAAAAATTGTTGCATATCTTGTGGTGTATGTAGTGTTGGGTATGCGTTATATTCTTTGTGTGTGTGTGTGTGGGCGCGTCAGATTCGACAACTGCGTCTAACGATCCCTCTAGTAGTGCTCTTTGTGTCGTGTGTGTCGGGCGCTTCCTAGGGGGTCCCAGGGGAGCATTTTTGCTATTTTATCAGATTTTGCTATTTTTAGCGGTTTTCTAAATTAATCCTAGATTTAGGGATTAGGTTTTTGGTATCTACGGAATACCTAAAAACATTGTATATATATTGTATGGTGAAATTAATACAATGAAGCGTTGAAAGGTTTTCTCTCGTTTAAGGGTTTCTGGTATAAATCTATGTGTACTATGTGTATGAGCCATTGATTAATTTATGTTTTGCTTAAGAATCTATATGCATTGCTTTACTTCACAAGTTTAAAACTTACATGTGGTATCAGAGCTCATGTTTTGCTTCAAAGGGAAGCCTTTGTGGCTGAGGGTTTGGCTCGGTCTTGATAGATCAAGTTTATCTTGGGTCTGTGATAAACCTGGGTTTAGTGGGATCTTTTGCAGCGGTGATTCGAGTGTAGAAAGAAGAATGACGAGCTCTTCTAGAATCGAGATAGAGAAGTTCAACGGTAAAATCTTTGAGCTATGGAAGCTCAAGATGGAGGACCTTCTTGTAGACAAAGAACAATGGATCGTTGTGGATCCTGGTACACAGCCTACTGGTACACGGCCTATTGGTACACAGTTGACTGGTACACAACCTACTAGTACACCACCTACTGGTATGTCGAAGGAAGATTGGGAGAAATTGGACAGAAGAGAAAGGAGTACTATTCGACTTTGCATGGTAGATTCGGTGTTGTTGAATGTCTCAGGAGAATCTACAGCCAAGGAACTATGGGATAAGTTAGGGAATTTGTATCAATCAAAGTCCTTGGTAAATAAGTTGTTTCTTCGAAAGAAGTTGTATCATCTTAGGATGGAAGATGGAGATTCTGTGACAGGACATCTAAATGCCTTTAATACTTTGGTAAGTAAACTTGTCTCTGTTAATATTATGATTGCAGAAGAAGATAAGTGTATTACTTTGTTATGTTCTTTGCCAAACTCTTGGGATAATCTGGTTGTAGCAATTGGTAG
The DNA here is from genome assembly GCA_009831015.1 of Picea engelmannii. NCBI lineage: Eukaryota > Viridiplantae > Streptophyta > Pinopsida > Pinales > Pinaceae > Picea > Picea engelmannii. Next base: position 622,112 of record ML776953.1, on the reverse strand, counting down.
TACCACTCAATCTACATTGAAGTACGAGGATGTAGTTGCATCCTTGTTATTTGAAGATATAGGGCGGAAAAACATGGATGGCCATAGCACAGATGCTTTATTTGTAAGAGGTCGTACCCAAGACAGGAATCCTGGTAAGTCTTCAGGGAGGAGATCTAAATCTACAGGTAGATCTAGGTCTCCAGGAAAATCTTTGAGGAAATGTTGGAAGTGTGGTAAAACAGGGCATTATAAGAAAGATTGCAAGTCTAAGAAGGTTGATAAACCAAAGGGATCTGATAGTACCTCTCCCACAGAGGCGAAAACCTCCACTGAAGAAGGAGGTGATGTTTACCTGGCATCTACAGGTACACATGCAGACCGTGATGTATGGTTGATCGACTCAGGTGCGTCATACCATATGACTCCTCGTAGGGAGTGGTTCTCTGAATATGAAAAATATGATGGTGGTGATGTATTCCTAGGAGATGACTCGATAGCCAAAATCATGGGACATGGAAGGGTTAAGTTGTTGCTAAAAGATGGAAGGATTACAACTCTCCCTGGGGTTCTGCACATTCCAAAACTAGCCAGGAGCCTAATATCTGTAAGCAAGTTGGATAATGCAAGAGTGGATACTGTATTGGTAAAGGGCACTTGCAAGATGGTACGAGGAGCAATGGTGTTGATGAGCGGAGTTTGGTGTGGAACTCTGTCAATTTGTTGGGAATAACTTATACTAATGGGTGTAACATTTATGTTGTCCCTGAGCAAACAAATAAAGAATACAAGACCAATATTGTCCCTGGAAAAAAGACCATGTTGTGGCATCAAAGACTGGGGCATATTGGAGAAAAGGGCCTTCGAACACTACCCGGTAAAGGTATGGTTGAAGGTATGTCTAATTGCACTCTAGATTTTGATTTCTGTGAACATTGCATATATGGTAAGCATAATCGAGTAAGCCTCCCATTTGGTGCTACAAGAGCAAAGAGGATCTTAGAGTTGATACATAGTGATGTGTTTGGACCTATGCATGTTCCATCACTAGGTAAATTTGTGTATTATGGTTCATTCATAGATGATTTCTCAAGGAACACATGGATCTATTTTCTTAGAAAGAAATCTGAGGTTTTTGATAAATTTAAAGAGTTTAAGGCTCTGGTAGAAAATCAGACAGAGAAGAAAATAAAGGTATTGGGGACAGATAATGGTGGAGAATTCTGTGGAAATGAATTCAAATATTTTTGTAAGAAGTGTGGTATAGCAAGGCAGAAGACTACTCCATACACACCTCAGAAGAATGGAGTTGCAGAAAGGATGAACATGACAATGATGGAAAAATCAAGGAGCATGCTCAGCGGTGCCGAGTTAGGACATGAATTCTTGGCAGAGACAGTGGGTACATGTTACCTGGTCAATCGATCACCCTCATCAGCGTTGGATGATAAAACTTTACACGAGGTATGGACTGAAAAGAAACCCTCTCTTGAACATCTTAGAGTGTTTGGTTGTGATGCTTATGTACATGTTCCAAAGGAAAATAGGAGTAAGATGGATAAAAAAAAGTTGAAAAGTGTATATTTATTGCTTATAAAGATGGTGTGAAAGGTTATAAGCTTTGGAACCCATAAACCAAGAAGACTATTTACAGTCGAGATGTTGTTTTCAGAGAAGATGTTTCCAAACAGGAATTCCTACCAAGGCCAGAAGAACCTGAGAAAATAGAGTTGGAGTTGGATGATGCAAAATCTGAATCATCTAAAGAAGAAGAAGAAGAAGCTCATACCCTAGTATTGAGGAGATCAGTGAGAGAAAGAAGGCAATCGGAAAGGTATAGTCCACCTGATTTACGTTCCAATTTTGCTATATCTATTACTGATGATGATCCCAGAACTATCAGGGAAGCAGTGAATTCAGAGGATAGTAAACTCTGGAAGAAGGCCATGGTTGAAGAAATGGATGCCTTGGATAAGAATGAGGCATGGGATATAGTTGAGTTGCCAGCTGGAAGAAAATCAGTGGGTAGCAAATGGTTGTTTAAGAAGAAGTTTAATGCAGAAGGAAAAGTGCAGAAATTCAAAACTCGGTTAGTAGAAAAAGGTCATTCCCGGGTAGAGGGAATTGACTTTGGTGAGATTTTTTCTCCTGATGCCAAGTTAACATCTATTAGATTTCTTTTATCTATTGTTGTTGCTTTTGATCTTGAAGTGGAACAGATGGATGTGAAGACAACATTCCTACATGGGGATATGGAAGAAGAAATCTACATGAAGCAGCCAGAAGGATTTGTAGTGAAGGGAAAGAAAGAGTTGGTCTGTAAGCTGAAGAAGTCACTATATGGTCTGAAGCAATCACCTAGAATGTGGTACCAAAAGTTTCACACATACATCCTTGGATTGGGATTTGTGAGAAGCAGGGCTGGTCACTGTGTATATTCCAAGCAGGATGGTAATCACTTCATTTATGTAGTGTTGTATGTTGATGACATGTTGTTGGTAGGAATAACATGGATGTTGTCAAGGAGGTGAAATCACAGCTATCCTCCAAATTTGACATGAAGGATCTCGGTGCTGCTAACTTCATTCTGGGAATGGAGATTAAAAGAGATCGTGCAAACAGGAAACTCTGGTTGATTCAGAGAAAATATGTTGAGACAATATTGCAGAGGTTTAATATGCATGGAAGTAAACCAGTCAAGGTTCCTATTCCTATAGGTGTAAAGTTATCTGTAGATCAGTTGTCCCAAGACACAAGAAGAAGAAGAGGACATGTCCCATGTTCTGTATGCCAGTGCAATTGGCAGTTTGATGTATGAAATGGTCTATACTAGATCGAACATTGCACATGCAATGGGAGTTTTGAGCAGGTATATGTCAAAACCAGGAAAGGAGCATTAGACAGCAGTAAAGAGGGTCTTCAGGTATTTGCGTGGCACTACCAATTATGGATTGTGCTACCAAGGAAGACCGGGATTGGACATAGTGGTGGACATACATGGCTTTGTTGATGAAGACTGGGTTGGAGATCTGGATGGTAGAAGATCTACAAGTGGGTATGTGTTTAACCTATTTGGAGGAGCAATCAGTTGGATGAGCAAAAGATAGGTTGTAGTGGCACTCCCAACTACAGAAGTTGAATACATGGCAGCCACTCATGCAAGCAAGGAAGCAGTATGGTTACATAGATTGTGTTTAGGTATTGGGTTGGTACAACAAGCAATGAGATTAGATTGTGACAGTCAGAGTGCAATCTTCCTGGAAAATAACCCAGCTTATCATTCGAAGACAAAGCATATTGATGTTCAGTATCACTTTGTGAGAGACATGGTTGAAGAAAAGAAGGTGTTGCTGGAAAAGGTTGACACTTTGAAGAATGTTGCAGATTCATTAACAAAGTCTGTGAGCATAGAAAAGTTCTTCTGGTGTAGAGTAACAATGGGCATTGATGCCCTGGATTTTTGACTATATAATCCTGTGGACCCCTGGATGCAAAGAAAACAACAAGTGGGAGAATGTTGGGTATGTGTTATATTCTTTGCATGTGTGTGTGTGGGCACGTCAGATTCGACAACTACGTCTGACAATCCCTCTAGTAGTGCTCTTTGTGTCGTGTGCGTCAGGCGCTTCCTAGGGGGGTCCCAGGGGGGTGTGTTTGCTATTTTAGCGGATTTTGCTATTTTTAGCAGTTTTCTAAATTAATCCCAGATTAAGGGATTAGGATTTTGGTATCTACGATATACCTAAAAACATTGTGTGTGTATATATATATATATATATATATATATATATATATATATATATTGTATGGTGAATGGTGAAATTAATACAATGAAGCGTTGAAAGGTTTTCTCCTGGTTAAAGGTTTTCGGTATAAATTTATGTGTACTTTGTGTATGAGCCATTGATTAATTTATGTTTTGCTTAAGAATCTATATGCATTGCTTTACTTCACAGGTTTTAAACTTACATGTAGATGATCTTTTGATAACATGGAACAATGAAGCATATATTACATCCATAAAGAAAGAATTAAAGAAGGGTTTTGAGATGACAGACACGGGACATCTTCACTACTACTTGAATATTGAAGTAACTCAAAATCCAAGGTTTATATTCATCTCCCAAAATAAGTAAATTGGAGAGTCATTGAATAAATTTGGCATGGTTGATTGTAATCCTCTCTCTACTCCAATGGAGCAAAATTTAAAGCTAACATCAAAAGAAGGGAGTGTATTTGAGGATGCAACTAAATATAGATAACTTGTGGGGAGTCTTATCTACCTCACTACTACTAGACCATACATTTCATTTGTAGTTGGTATTCTTTCTAGGTTCATGCGAAAACCTTGTGAAGGACATGGGTGTGTTGCAAAGAGAGTTCTAAGGTACCTGAAGGAAACTCAAGACTTTCGACTCAAATACTCTAAGGTGGAGGAATTCAAACTAGTTGGACATACAGATTCAAGCTTTGATGGGGATAAGGAGAACAAAGTGTCTACTTCATGATACCTCATGAGTCTTGGATCAACACCTATCTCTTGTAGATAACACAAATAGTTTGTTCTGGAAAATTCCACTAACAAAGGAAAAATATGTGGCTATTGTAGAGGTAACAAAGGATATTGTGTGGCTCAGGAAGATACTAGAGGATTTGCAGGAGAAACATGTGAATGCTACTCCATTGTTGACAGGCAACGCTTTTGTAATCAAGATGGCCAAGAATCCTAGATTTCATGATTAAACCAAGCACATCAACACGAAGTACCATTTGATTTGACGTCATGTAAAGGCCAAGCCCATTCAACTTATACATTGCTCCACAAGTGAGGAAATTGCAGGCATCTTCACCAAAGCACTTGGAAGAGAAAAGTTTGGAAAGTTTAGAAATATGCTTGAACTTACAAACACCCCTTCAAATTAAGGTGGGGAATGTTAGATACATAATCCTTGGGATTGTGGTGTTGTAAATATTTAATCTAGGAGAAAAATGAAGAATCATAGGTGAATAGGAACAACCATCCAACTTGTGGGGAGATGAAATCCAAGGTCATCTTTGTGTGTGTATATATATATGTTTTTCTTTAATAAAATAATTTACTGTGTGGAGTTATTCAATGCCCCTCAAAGTTTATTTTGTAAAGGATGCCCAATGTAAGTTTTTTTTTTTTGTAATCTAGTTGAATCTATATTAATATGTTACAATAAGAAAGTACAAGCAAAATTGTCTAAAACCTGCCACGAGGGAAAATGGGTACAAATCAATAAAAAAAATACTAGGACTTGGAACCACAGAAAATTGTATCATTTTAGAATGTCTAATAGTTACGTGTAACTGAACTAACTGCGGATACAACATATATATTAATTCAACAATATTTTAAAGCCTATCCATATCTATTGGAAAGAAAACTATGAGTATGATCCAACATAATTCAAGGGATTGAGAAGGGAGCTACCCTTTCTGGATATCATCATCTTCATCCATCTTGATAGGATTGGATAAAGTTCTCTCTGAGTTAGAAGTTTGATCCTCGGTTGTGACTGGAGCATTCTAGTTTGTTGTTCTACTTGGGACTACTATATCCATGTTGAACATGGTCTTTGATGGACTTTGCAATTGCTTCCTAATTAACTTAGTGAGCAACTGAAGAGTTGTGCATTTAATTATCCATCAGATATCATATCTTACTTATGAATTGTTGTGCACCGTATATGCAAGTGTAGTGTTGTAATCACTAAAGAGTTGCAGTACTTCGAAAATCAAAAGTCGAGATTTCAAATTGCAGGAAAACGAATATCACGCTTGCAGGAAAATAAAAACACACTTGCGAAAAATGAATCACACTTGCATAAGGTAAACCACACCTGTAAAAAATAAATCATAATGGTAGAAAGTAAATCACACTTGCGGAAAATAAATCACACTGACGAAAAGTAAATTTTACTTGCATAAAGTAAATCATGCTTGCGGAAAGTAAAGTTATGCTAACATCTAATGGTGACTTGCTTAAGTAAAATGATGATCTTTTCTTGTTGTAACAGTTACATGTTCGTACTTTCAATGTTAAACTACAAAACTAATAATATCAATCCCAAGTTATTGAAGAATGAGTCTGTCACAAATCTAAGAGAAAATAGAATGGAGTAAAGTTGCAAGAGGATTTGAAGCAACAGAGTTGCAACGCAAAAGTTACAGTGGCGTGAGTTGCAGCAACGGGAATTGCAACTACGAAGCTACAACACAAAAGCTACAGTAATGTGAGTTACATCAATGGGAGTTGTAGCAACGATGCTACAACACGAAGGCTATAGCAATGTGAATGGCAGTAACAAGAGTTGCAACAACGCATGTGATTACAAACTTATAGAAATCAAATCAACATTGAGTTGTAGCTTAAGATTGCAAGACTCACGACATAAGGAAACTAAACATTAACCACACCTAAATTGCAATTAATTGTTCTACGGAATATGGAATTCCAACAGATTAAGAAACGAAACAACTACATAATTAAATGAACATAATTGAAATGCTAAATCCTACTCCTAATGTTATAGGTAGTACATGACTAAGGATGGGGCCCTACCCCCTTAGACAAGGCACTAGGCTACGAAATCAAAATAGCACGAGTACTCAACACACCATCACACGAACATGAGAAAAGGAATTATATTGCAGAAGTCTGAAAATTACAATAAGATTTGAATGTTATCTCCATAATAATTCCCCCTAAGCTCTAGGGAAGACGGGGTTCTTATACAGTACAACTGATGTCTAAAATAACACAAAGGGACAAATGGACAACCATGAGAATCAGGTTGTTCATTCGTTTACATTGATATTGCCAAATTTTAGTAAAGATCGGGCATGTGCTGACTTGGATCAGTTGAGCGACAATTGGTAAGAAAACTAACTTCTCTTTTGGTTGTCCACTTGCCTCTTGTCACCTTCCTATGTGAGGAACATTCCCTGACTACCAATTGTAATGTTGATTGTTGTGTTGGAAGACTTTGTATTCAGAGTTGTAATAATGGAGAGTGCAATTAGAGTCGCAACAATTGTATTGTGCTCGAAGTTGCAACAACATAGAGGAATTGTAGCCACTGTAAGGAGTTGTAGCTACTGGAAGGAGTTGCAGCTACTGTAAGGCAACCACTACAATTGCTCCCGTATAGCAGTGTCAGTGCAAAAAATTAACAAGTTCCTTAAGAAACATGTAAGAATAGGATAAAAATGGCATATGGGGAAAGATTCATACCTTGATTATAAGTGAGACAAAAATGGATAAGGAAGGTATCAAAAAGGAAATTATTAGTGGAAAATGGTAAGGAAAAAGGTACTAGATGGGTGTTGAAATTATGTCAATTTAGGCACCCGTTAGTCTTGCATATTGCATCAAAATTTGTACGAAACAAGTTCAGGTCCTTAATGATGGCCTCTTATTGTTGACCTTTTCCTCTACAACTTGTGTTATGAAGGCTTTATTAAGCCAATGCAATCCTATCATCTTGAAGATTTTGTATTCCTTAACCTAGAGAAACCATTGCCTAGAACCCAGGTTAGATATTGTTCTTCCATTTGAGAATTGGAGATCTCCCTCCTCTTCTTCCTGATATTCTTCTCCATTTTATCCATTTCCTTTTTTATGACTTCTGGAATTCAACTGTGGTCATTAGTTTCTAGTTTCATTGCCTCAACATATGCCTAGGTGATTTGCTTGTTCAAATTTCTATGGTGTTAATCGTTTGTTAGTCGTCTCGGCTTACTACATTGACCCATCTCCTAAAACCAATTTCCATCCTCCATACCTTTTATCTTCATAGTTGTCTGCCACCTATAGACTGGTACCCATGATAATTTATTGGAGGATATGTTGACAGAAAGATTGCACTGGGCATAGGGATACCCCTATATGGTAATGGAGTGCCCTAAAGATCATTGGTTGGGAACACAACTTCACCAACCCCCAACTTTGCTCCACTTGCAAGAATCTGAACCAATAAATGCCTAGAGGTGTTATTTCCTTTGGTTATCATCCATGACCAGATAACAAGGATCCAAAGGGACAAGGTTTTAGCTATGGTCACTGAGATACTAGAGAACTCAAGCAATCACAACACTCTTGGCTCATAAGATTTAACGACAAAGACCAATAAGAAAGTTAATCTTGGATTCATGTTAAAAAGACATAAACCTAACACTAATTACCATTAGGTATTGGAGCTTAGTAAATCATCCCTCCTCCTCATCCTCTTTGATTGATACTTTCATGGAATCAGACACCTTATGTGATTAATGAAACTGCAGATTGTTTGGGCCATCTTAAACTTGTTAGAAGGGTTGAGTTGTAGTGGAGTTAGTATGTTATGGTGAGGTGGTATTAGTCATACTTTGCGGGAGGTTATAGCACATGGAGGTGCCCTAGTGTGGCGACATCCAGTCGACACCTGGGCTCCAGCTCATGCTGTTGCGCAGTCACCCCTTCTGGGGACCATGTAACATATTTATTATTTAAAAGGAGCCACATGAATAATTTATCTTTTGTTGGGCATTTAAACTTCCAAAGTATTTTCCACCACTAGATATGTAGTGCATTATTATCAACTGATGCTAGAGTTTTATACCCCTTTTTTTGGATCATAGTTACCAATGGGGTTTATGAACCAGACAAGTTGATCCTCTTCCTCTTTTAGTTTTACAAAACAACTTTGTAGGTTCTGAGTGTAGTTCTCCTAAGTGTTTTCATCTTCTTCTCTAAGGCTAATATCTTTCCAGGTTAACCGGAGTTATTGCTCTGTGTTGTTGGTTCCTTTAGATATTTTCCTTAAAGTTTGATAACCCTTGTTTTTTAGCTCAAGAATCAAGTGGTTTGGGAATCTATGTGCTTCCTTCCAACTAATCCAGGGGTCTAATCCTAAAACAATTTTATTCCCCTTCCCAATTCTCTAGACCAACCAATTGGAAATTAGATGGAATGATGAGAGAATTGCTTTCTAAATGATTGATGCATTTTGAGATTCTTTTAAGGGCTTTTGGATCTAATCCTCCACTGTGTCTGTATGAATGTATTTGTGTAATATCCCAATTTTACTCCTTGAAATATCTGTATTTATTTTTTTGAAATACTTTGTATGTATGTTTTATTTTTGTTGCACTAACACCATGAGATAGATATACCATGGAGATATGAATATTGTAAGTATTTTATTTCTACATTTAATAAAAAAAATGACCAAGGCCAGTGGAGGAAGAGCACATGAAGGGGCTATGATACCATAACAGAGGAAAGGTGAGGGGTCTTGGCGAATTTATGCATAAAACCATACCTCTCATGTTACCTTGAACCTTCACTTATTTCAAAAATATGATTTTTCAAAGTTAAAAGAGAATAAGAAGAGTGGAGGAAACAAATCCATCAATCTAGGCCATCACTTCCTAAAATTTAGCAAGTTGTCTTCCCTGCATTCTCAGAACTAGTAAGAAGTTGAGTTGGAATTCTCTTATTATCATTCATGCATGTAGAAGTTTGAATAGGAAAGAAAGACTCACTATAAAGATAGGCACGAGAGTTTTAGAGAGGAGGAAACAATAGAAAAATAAATTTGCTTTACCATAGAATAGACCAGCCATGCAATTGAGCCATTATTCATAGAAAAAGAGCCAAGAAACCAAGGAAGTTCTACACAAGTTTTTAGATATCAACCTAGACCTTTCTATGCACGCACTAAAGAGGATTAGAGGGAGGAATTTCTGAGGGATTGTGTAGTAGATAAGGAAGTACTACTTGTGTTGTGTGGGGCAGGTAATGTGGGTACCTAAGAGCTTCTCTATCCTCAAGAAACTTAGCAATGAAAACTAATTGGTTTGGATCAGTTTAAGTTGAATTGAGAACCTTCTTTTCCTACTTCTCCTTGGTGGTATCATAGCCCGACTAGGGGGTGGTGTCCACGATGGACTACCTATGGTTGGGTGGAAATCGCTCAGTCTCAGTCGGTTGCTTGGTCTACAATTTTCAAATAGATAAGTTTTATCTCTGTTTATGGTAACTCCTTATATATATTTTTTTATGAAATTTGTATGGTTGTATGAAATATGTATGGTTGAGGGATAAATATACACAAGTGAGTTTATTTTTGTTTGAAGGTTTATGAAAATGCCTCTAATACACAACTTTTGAGACATAACATTCATGAATCATAATAATCATGGAATTTGAGAAAAGTCTGGAAATTTAGAACAATATGATAAAAATCTAGTGCCAAATTAAAGGACCTTCAATGTGCTCTACAACAACAGTAACAAATGTACTTAACTTTGCCCCTCGAAGCTAGAATAATGGCTTTTATTCTCCATTCTCAGTAATTTTCTAGTGGAACTTTTGTTGTTTGGCTTAAGCCTCTTCTTTGATGAGGTCGATGCTTGTCTCTATTTTTTTTTTCGGTTACACTATGGTTTAGACTATTTGGGATCCCCTTGTTTATTAACTTTTATGATGCCTCAAATTTCCTTTTATACTCTTTTGCTCTTTTTATTTCCTTGGTGAGAGATCTCTAATGTAGACTATTTGAGCTTCACTTTTGTAGCAGATGTGCTTTATGCTGCTGAGAATTCTAGATGGGGAAGCATAGGATCAATTTTACTCGTATAATGAAATGGGGATTTGCAGTATTATTTATGTCGTCTATTGTCACTCCCTTGGTAGATTTATAGATTTTACTTAATAATGATATATTATGTTGAGATTTTATAGAGGTTTTAAAAATGGAAATTGAATTGGACATAGTCTTCACATACCCATAGTTGTATGTGTAAAAATAAAATAGCAATAATTGTGCATTTTGTTATATGATCTAGTAGTCTACAATCAATTGAGTTAGAACTTTAAGAGTTTTAGGTTACATTTGTCAAAATCAGGAGGTTAGACTCCTGGAGTCATCATTTCCAGCCAAAATAAGAAATCATGTTTCCAATAGAAATTGATAGCATAATTCCTAGAGATGATATGTAGTTCCATATAATGACAATATTGTGATGATTAAATAGAGAATATTTGCCACAACACGAAACTTGACCCATGAGTAGCCCAAGTCATTCCTTCAATGCCAAATACTTAAATTGCAATCTACATGATTTAAGTTGAGCCCTTTGAGAGGCACTCTCTATAGAAAGACTAAGCTTTTTGGTCTTGGGATCTTCCTCTATCTTCGGTGCAGGGCGCTCATGATTCTCTGATGATGCCATTTTCTTCCTGATTACAAATCTATTCTTCTGAAATCATTCGATATTTGATACAGAGAATTAAAACAATATTTTCTTGTGGATTAAAACCCACCAAAACACAAACCCTATGCTTCAAATAACAAAATCAATGTGTTGTTATGCCAAAAAAGACAAAAAAACCAAGGACAGGGAAACCATGACCCAAATTATATCATCTTTGAATGAAGAAAATTGCATTTTGTAGACTTGAGATAATTTATAAAGGATATCTGGGTGTGCAAACAAAATGTACTTCAAAAATATTTTGTCTAAGGTGTGTTAATGATCTGGATTATTTTCGGCACGAAATGAGAGCGGAGATATAATAAAGAAATGCACAGAGATATTGCAGATATTCAATAATATAACAGAAATGTATCAGAGATGCGACCATAAACATATATATACAATAATACATTATTTCTATTAATCAGAGAAATGTACAGAGACTGTAAAAATACAGAGTGAAAGACTCGCTAGAATGGTGGTAGCTTATCTCTGAGAAGAGATGTGACGGCTATTCGCATTCGCAAGAAGATGATTACAATGAGGCTCTAAAGGCCCTTTTACAATAAACGGGAATGCCAAAAGTCCTAGACATCCAAAAACCTAACCCTAGGAGATGAAGCGCCAAAAGTCATGTGGGCCCCGTTTGGGTAAGTGAGTACATCAACTTCCCGAGGTCATAACTTTTGCATACGATCTTCGTTTTAGGCGTGTGATAGCTCGTTGGAAAGGTATTGTCGAGGAGATTCATTTTGGGGGCTCAATCATTCCTTTGGATATCATTGAGAACCTATATCTCGAAAAACCTTCATTTGGACCCTCAAAATGGCCCCGGAAGTTAAAACCTGCTAAAAATAGTAAATTGCCAAAATGGCCAAAAAACTGTTTTGAGCCATTTGGAAAAGGTGGGTGGCCACCGATATCCACCTGGATCAGTTAATTTGTTCAAGATCCATCCCTCCAGTGTTGGTAACTTCTTTTTCACCAGGGAGTTTCACTTATTTTCAGTTTCCCTACCTCACTTTGATATTAATATGTTCTTATATTGTAACTTGCAAATGTCTTGCTTTTTCTTCATGTGGGTCACTTATTAAACCGTCATGGTTTCATTTTTGTGTTTTATTATATTGTCGTAGAATAAAAGTCGTTTCCATCTTGTAATAAATGCTACATATGTCTACTGATAAAAGCTATCAAGTTTTGTTCAAAGAGTCAATTAATTTCTCTGATAGAAACCTTACATTGTATGGGGTTGAGGAAGACAAGAAGGAAATATGTGTAGTCATGGTGAGAAGTAGACCATTTCTTTTGGATTTATTAAATCATACCCTCCTACATTGATATGAGTGGTCAAGAGTTTTCATATGTGCATTGACAACCTTATTGCCACTTAGTTCATGTCTGAGATTGTTAGGTCAAAAATAATTGTGAAGAATACCAACTATTTCCATCATTATTGGTGGATGCCAACAAAACATGGATAACTAGAGTTTCAATCATTTGCTAATGATATATGTATTATAGAATCAATTTATGCTTACCAATGAAGAGAGTCATCTGAATATGTACATTTTAGGAGATGGGGTTTGTGTACTCTTTATCGATTATAATTGTTTACTTACAAGATTGAACACTATAGGCTTGTTGGAATGATAAAACAATTTTAATGGTGTGCATGCTCTATTCAGTCTGTTAGCCATAACCATTATGCGTCATTGCAAAATAAATGCTTCTTTATGTATTTGGATTATGAAATTAAATATATAAAAGAAAAAAATGACTAATAATTTATGATCATTTATGGATATGTCAGAATTTGTCTTATGTAACTTTAGCCCAAAGTCTAATGCCTTGGATAAGCCTCTAGATATTGTTAGCAGCTAGGGCCTTTGAGAACAAAAAGATGTTCTTGAGACCCCATCCACCTAGGGATTTTTGGATGGCAATCCTTTTCCATGAGGATAAAACCATTTTTTTCTTACCCACCTCTTCAAACCAAATAAATCTAAAACAGATTTGTCTAATTTGATCAAGGATTCATTTGAGAATCCACACAAGAGAAATCCAATAAACTTGAATTGCTCCATGGATTGCTTTGACTAGAACAAGTCTACCTCCTCTAGATAGCCATCGATTGTACCAAGTGTTTAGTTTTTTCTCAATTTTTTCCAACAACCATTGGTAATCCTATTTTTTGAACTAATTGGCTTTCAAATGAAAGCTCAAGTATTTTAAACTAGTATCTAGTTCCCCTACTGGTAAGGGAAAACATGAGAGATTTGATTCTTTTCTATCTCTAAAAGACCCTAGTAAAGAATTGAAAGCTTTACAATATTAATATGCATTTCAATGGCCTTGCAAAAGAGGTCCCTGATCTCCCAAAAATTTTCAATCGTTTTTTTGGACCCCTCATAGAAGATTAGTATATCATCAACAAAAAGAAGACGAGTGACATTCCAAAAGGGGTCAATGTTAATGCCTTTTAGACTTTCACTCCTAGAGGTTGCTTGTAGAGATCTACTAATACCTTTTGCTACCAAGAGAAAGGGTATGGGTGATAAAGGACAACCTTGTATGATCCCCCTTTTAGATTTGAAGAAAGGGGAGGCAACAATGTTTAGAAGAATTGCAAAAGAAGGCAAGCTAATACAACTCATTACCTAGGTGGAAAAACCATGATTAAAAGCTAAATGAATAAAAATGAGCATAATACATAGCCAACTCACTTTATCAAAAGCTTTGGAGCAATCAAAATTTAGAGTTGGATCTTTTTTATTCATAGTCTTGAGTGAGTGAAGCCCTTCTTGCACCATTCCCACAACCACATGAATTTGGTGCCTTTCTAGGAATCCAAATTGTTCTAGGGAAATTTTCCTTGAGAGAAAGCCTTTCATTCTTCAAGTGTTGACTTTGGAGATTATTTTGTAAATGCAATTACATAAAGAAATCTGTATGAAGCTATTGAATCTTGAGTGATTGTCGATCTTTGGAATTAATGCGACGAAGGTTGAGTTAAAAGCTGCCAAGTTTTGACCTGTGGATTGAGAGAACTAAACCACTCTCAAAAGGTCCTCTTCAATGAAGTCATAACATCCCAAAAATAATTCTACTGGGAGTCCATTAGGTCTTATGCTTTTAATCTTTTTGGAAGCTTTGTAACGTTCAAAAAAGTTCTTCTTTACCAACTTCAACCTTTAGATTTTGATTATCCTCATGACTAACAAAGTTGGGAAAAAAGTTTGTTAGTTTGATTACTGCTTCAATGGTGGTTTTGGATTCCATTTTGATGGGGTGTGAAAATAATTGACCCTTTATTTGACATATCATGAAAAGATGATACCCTAGAACCATCGTCCTTTTCAATTTCCTATATAGTATTTAGATTTTTGCGATAATTTGTGAATCTATGAATTGTATTTTCATCTCCTACCTATAACCAGATAGCCCAACCTTTTATCCTCCATCCTTTTTCTCCACCAGTGGTATTTTCCTTTTCTTGTCTTCCAATAGTTTTATTTAATTTTTTTGTTCTTTAGTTTGGAAACCAAATCCCTCTATGTTATAACACAACTCCAACTATTCTTCAATCTCCAAAAGGAACCTTTCATCTTTCTTCCCCTTCTCCCCTTACCACTTGATGGGTACTTGTTTTTCCCTTTTTATATTTTTTTGAAACTGGATAAGGGCGGATTCCTGGGAGGAACCATCAAATGGTTTCCAAAACTCCTTAATTTTTCTCAAGAAATCCTCATCTTTTAACTAGTCCAGGTTCAATTTGAAGGGATGGGGATACTTCCCTTATATAGGAGCCAATTCCAAAAGCATCAGGTTGTGTTTTGAGTCCCCTCTAGAGACTAACGGTTTCAAAGAGCTTCTTCAAGGAAGGATTGATCCTTTTTGCAACTCATGCCTCATCCATTCTCACATTCCTCCATGTTGGAGAGATTTTAGAAGTTATAATGTCCAATAGACCTGCAAAATCTAGCTTATTTATAAATAAATCATATAAGGAATCCACATGGGTTGTAGGCCCCCATATCTCTAAGGCCTCAAGTGAGAAATTTAGATCACCTCCAATAACCACTAAACCTTTTGAAACTAATCCCTCTAAAAAAAGGCTTCCCTTTACTCTTGTCTATTTGAGCAAGGCTTGTATATATTCACACAAGTGAATTCTTTTGCAAGTTCCAAGGAGTATGGAGACATCTCGAGACTTGGTGTGAAGGCCCAAAAATTAGACAGAGAGAAAGAATATGTTTTCTAGCTAGTGATGTTTCCTCCATATCTTCCCAAGGCATTAATAAAACTAAAGTCCCGAAGCTTGGAAAACTCCTTTACCAACTTGTCCCCACCAATCATTAGTTATTGTAGGAAAATGATAGAAGAGTTGTGAGTATCGATCAACCTTTTTATGGCCAATGTTTTGGAGGAATTGGACAATCCTCGACAGTTTAAGGTGAGGAAGATCATTTGTAAACATCCAAAAGGGTCGTTGCTCTAAGAGCCTCAATCAGAGACAATTGTTTACCACTTTGAACTTGATAATTTGATTTCTTTTGAGCCATTAAGAAGTATGATTTCATCCCTCTTCGTGAAGGTTTTCATTAATTTTATTTTACAATCCCTAAACCACCTCCTACCCATCCTAAGAAGAGAGTGGATCCTCTAGACTTGGGCTTGAGATTATAGTTTATGACTTCAGAGGACTATGGATCTTGATGGGAGCCCATATCATAAGAAAATCCAACAAAGTTTATAGAGGATTCATAAGAAGACATTTTTTCTTGGGTACTACCCAGTCCATCAAGAGGGATTAGGGGAGGGGGCTTAGGCATGTTTATCCCCAAGATACTAAGTAGAAAGTCACCTAGCTAGTTTTCATCGAGGTTTTTTAATCCCACCTCCAAAGCGCCAGAAAATGAATGCTTAGACTTTTGAATATGGATAGAGGCATGAGTATAAATGTGCTTACCCATCGACTTCGAGTTATCTTCTCTGCAATTGGGATGCTCAAGGTGCTCTTTTTTCTAGGTCATTGGGTCCTCGACTAGAGAAATCAATGAGGGGGGTGGTATTTTGTGGAATTGAGAGACCTTCAACATCCTGAACTATTTTCAGAGGATATTGAGAAATTTTGTTATCCTCCTTCTGTTCTTTATGAACCTAGAATTTTATTGTGTAGGGGAGCGAACATTCCTTCGTGAGGTGACCATAAATGTGCCATCAGCCACTCTTAAACGAGATTCCTTCATAATCCAAAGATCGACAAAAAAATTATGGGCCCCTTTCGATCATTATCGAGTCTGTTATACCCTTCAAAGCTTCATGCCAACCAAAATTATGGTCATTCCCATGTATCTAGAGTCCTTGTAGGAGTCGTCTACATCATAGAATAATCCCATGGCATTTCCAATTTCCTTGAAAACTTTGTTAGACCACATAATTAGCGGGAGGCCTGGCAGCCTAACCCATATTGGAACAAAATCCACGTGGGTAGTTTTTGCATCAAATTCAAAGTGCCACTTCTTCAAAAAGAGGGCTTGAGAGCCCCATGTCCAATAGGATTTGAAGATTTTATTTGCATCTTCTCTTGATTGAAGTATCCATACCAACCACCCTTTAACCAAAAACACACTGTGTGGAGAGTAGTCTAACAATCTTGCAAAATTTTCCTTCATCCAAGACTTTAGAGTTTCATAGTTCATCTACTTGCTCGGGAATCAACCCATAATGGTCAAGTCCTCAATATCCATAATTTCATGGAGCTTTACATTTTCTCCTAAATCCAAATTAACCACCTTCACTTTCCTCTTCACACACCTACGTTTTTTTCCTAGATTTCCCCAAGCCTCTCGATTCCATCTCTTATTGTTAAGAAGTCAAAGATCTATAAGAAAGATAATCGCTCATCAATTCACTAGACAATGCACCTCCAATGAAACCCCTATTTTTTAAACCTCCCTCTGTTTACAAAACACCGAGAGTTGAGGAGCTCATTAAACCTGGTAAAAGGTCCAAGGGAACTTCATCGAAGGTGATTAATGGTGGTAATAATTTCCCTTGAGTGGTGTGTACCAAGATATCCAAGTTTGATTTTAGGGAGTAAAAACCATGATCCTTCGGATGTTCCCACTCGTGCTTCCTAGGCTTCGTTCCCATTGTGGATTGATGGATTAGCATTGTGGATGCGATAGGTTTTGATGTCCTTTTCACTGATGTTTCCATATCAAAAATTCAATTGCTTGGAAGTTCTTGTATCAAATCTTCCAAGATATAACTAAAGTGCCCTCTTTTAGTGGGTTGGTTCCATGATGGGATGGTGTAACACCATGTTTCCCCCAGTTTGTAAATATAACTATAATGGGCAAGAGACTATAGCAAACTCAATAGGTATGAATGTTTGATTTGATGGAACTTTGTATAAAAGGTCAATGAATGTAAATTTTCTTATCTACTAGAAAATGGATAAGTGTTGCATGACTGCTGGAAGGGGGGTGTACTAAGAAAGACCACAAATGCTATGAAAAGAGATGGTGAAGGGGACCAGAAATGGTTGTGTTAACCTCCACCAAACTAATACCTTACTGGATTTAATTGCTCAAGACTAGAACAGTCCTCTAACCCATAAATGAATTACAGTCAGGTTGGTAGGTGGGAAGACATCCTCAAGAGTTAATGAGGGGATGGGGCATAGCAACCATCTGCAAGGCTTCCAGACCTGACCACGGACTGGGAATTCGAGCCACACACAATCTTGCTGAGGAAGGCAAGAAAGGAAGGTGTGGTGGGCTGAGGGAAACCCGTGAAGAGTGCATAGGCGAGAGGTTAAGCTCTCGGGTTCAAGGAAGAAATGATAAAGGAGTGTTATGGTCGCAGGAAAAGGATAGTAGGGTTACAATACAAGCTGATAAACAAGGTTGGTCCTCCTTGCCTGGTATTGTGTAAACCATCGCCAAGATCCTGTGGGAGGAGGAGAGTAACCTCTGTCCCTATTGTCGCTGAGTCCGAAGAAAGGATTTCATCGCAGAACATCGTGGTCTAGCTCGAGGCTGGCTAGTGGTAAATTTGTAAGGACTGACTGAGCCTATGGTTGGGTGGAAACGAGAACCCCTTTCAGCAGTCGCTTCACGTTATCTGGTTCTGATAAGTATTTTCCTACTTTATGTATTGAATTGAAATAATGGATGAATGCATGGGTTTATGTATATATGTGTATCTATAAATGGTTTCTGTGTGGAATGATCATGATATGAGTATGCATTCATCTTCTGGTGAACTTATGCTTCTAACGGATAGTCTATATGCCCTAGCTTATCTCCTGAGGCTTCCTCGGACATAAGCCTGTAAGACGACCGAGATAGGAGATATCGTGTCGACCTGAACCTGTCTGTCTGAAGAGGATACCTCTTTTAGACTCCTTGTCGTGTGACCGATATTTCAGGCCCAAGTCCTTAACCATTTCATGACAAAGCTCAGGAAGGATAGCGAGGTTCAAGCCTTGAAAAGGGAAATCTCTTTATTTGGAAGACAAGCGGAAGAGATCCATTCAGGAGGACCCATATGACCAATACCTAGGAACCTTAGGCTAAGCCTGAGGGAGCTAAGTTCCTTCTGACTTTGAAGCTCCGCAAGTCCAGGATTTTGGAGTATTGTCGACCCTCATAGTCATAAATCGGTCGAAGACGACCTAGAGTTACGGTTACCCGTAAGGTTGACTTGCATTAGGCGGTTCCCCAGGTGGTTAGGTGAACCTATTTGACCAAGGGATCCTTCATATTCTTTCCCAGTCATCGATATACCGGGGACGCGTGGTGACCGCCCCTTTAGTACGGAGATTGGGCATTTCAGAAGATAAGAGGAGTTTGCATCGCAACACTCCCGAACGTCGAATCCCTGAGGTAACCAGAGCCGTAGATTTATAAACCTACATGGTCGGATATCGACCATGAGATTTGAGGAATGTTAGAAGTTTGTCGGTTCGGGGTGACGTGGTGCGGTGACGTCATCTAGGGTGACATGGACCCCAACTTTACGTGCCACGTGTCACCTAGATTAGTGTGTATCACATACCCTATAGGCCCATTAGAACGTAACACGTGTCACCCTGACCCCTCCTACGTGTCAGTTCATGATGCATATCCGCCTAACCAACGTGGTTGGTGAAATGACCGAGACTCCAAGAGTCTGGGAGTTCCAGACTCCAAAGGATATGGGATGTAGTATGGTAGAGAGATCGAACGGTCCGAAGGCCGGAGCCACGTGGTTAGCTTACGTGACTTCGGAAGTTCGGAACTCCAGGTGGTCTCATGCGTAGATGGTAAAGAGGCATGAAGCGTCGAAGCGCCAAAACACCAAATTCCTCCACCGCTAATATAAGAGAAAGAGAGTAAGTCTAGTCATGGGATTGGACGATGGATGGTCTTCCACCGTGGAGGAAGGAACTTGGAAATGGTACGTGTGAGTTTGATCCACGTGGGTGCTACATGGCCCACAACCAATAAACGCCCAAAGAACTTCGGAGAGATATATCCGCCGGTTTTGGGCTCGGTTTTGAGCATGGACATCGTGGTTGGAAAACTCTGGATGAGAAAAATGTGGTAGAGATCTTGAATGAAGGATTTGATCACTTAAGGAGAATGAAATTTTGAGTCCCCATCCCTAGGAAAGCCACTCAGGGGTTAGGTGTGTTACAAATGGCCATTGTGGAGGAGGATCAAAGCTACATAGTAACTCCACTGGAATTGATGCAGGAGCATCTGGCAGTAAATTTCAATATTCACCCCAAGGGTCACAAACATTTACCAAGGGAGTTGGTTCCCTAATTTATTTTATCATATTTGTAATAATTACAAAATGTCTTTAGAAGACATTTCATTGAGTTTGTTTGCTAGGTGTCGAGTTGTTGCTAGAGTTTAAGAACAATTTCTATATTGGGATTTTGTTTAGATAACTCGGGATTTTTGTTGGGTTGTGAGCTATATGAGGGCTTAAGATATATTGAATGTTTTTGTAGGAGTTAAGGATATAAAGAGAGCGTGTGTGAGAGTGAAAGTGTGGGTTGTAAAGGTCCAAGAGACCAAAAGGAACAAAGCTATATTGTTGTATCTGTCTATCCTTTGTAAATCTAATAAATGAGAAATTCTCAAATTGTATGCCTCTGTGACTTATTCTCTATGTGCATAATTAAGCTTTGATCACAACGTTTAGAGCATCGAAACTCCAAATCAAATTTATGTTTGCAGGAGCACATATCGCGTGGAGAGCCATTAGTCTAAATCGAGCTGAACCTTGTTTAAATTTATGTGGTTGCGTTTTGTTGGCATGGACGGTCAAGATTGATCCATAGAACATGATCGACGACCCATATCGTTTCGAGCATCGCCCCTCGACAATTTCCCTTAGTTTGTAATCTGATTAAGTCTGATATACGTGTCCTCAAAAGATTGGACAATGTGGCTCTGCGACTTAATTCTGGTGTGGCCCACATCAAGAAACCTTTGCAATAGTGTTAAGAATATGGACAACGAAGATTATATTGTGGCATATATTGACAACCCTCATTATATCGGAACTTAGCCTTGAGAGAAGATCCAACCATTTGTTGATAAATAAGATCAACGATCCTCGTCAAATTGTGGGTGCTCAATTAGTGAGAGGTTTAGTAATGAGGCACCCCCCCCCTTGCAATTTAATCATGTGATAGAAAGGAAAACCACTTGTCGACATGTGGTTTATTGAGGTACCCCCTTGCCTCGATATCTAAGTCGAGGACTCAACCCCCTGTAAAGAAGCTCATGGCCATAGACTTTATCCATATGACATAAACTAATGAAGAGCTCTTAGTCTAGCACTTCTAGTTTGAAGTGCTAATTCATGAACCAGGATTGGACTGAACTTACTATTGAATTCGATCCAAGGGACAACGAGAGATTATTCGTTGTAACAGAGTTGTGTTCGAGAACTCTATAAGTAGGATTTAGACGGGGTCTGCCATCATTTTGGGTATCAGAGTGCATACAGGAAGTGTGCTTGTGGAGAAAGAGAATATGTCACTCAGAAGATGAGGTTGAGGAAGACTAGTTGCAACTGCAAAATTGCAATAAGATATGAAATAACTTCGAGCAAGGATGGAAGATATGGAGACTTCCATGAAGAGAGAGCCTGACACAACAGATGTTAGCGAAAGTGAAGCAAAAACCTCTATGGACGAGGAAGAAGAGAAACTGATAAGGGTGGTCACAAAGGTTGGTGTCAGACCAAAGGTAGAGGTAGCAATGTGTGAAGGTAACCTGAATGTTGAAGAATTGATTGGCTGAATTAATTCCCTGGACAAATATTTTGACTATGAAGATGTATATGAAGGGAAGAAGGTAAAGTATGCGGTGACTAGGCTAAAAGGTCATGCAACCCTATGGTGGGTTGAATTTTAAGCTGTCAGGAATCGAAAAGGTAAAGACAAAATTAATAATTGTGACAAAATGATTGCTAAATTCAAGAACTAGTTCATGCTTGAGGACTATCAACTAAACTTGTTCAGACAATTTCAGAATCTTAGATAGAATACTATGACTATGAAAGAATCTACACAAGAGTTTTACAGGTTGACAATTAGAGTTGGTCATATTGAAGAAGATGTTGAAAAAGTTTCCACATACATTAATGGCTTGAGGTATGATATACAAGATGAAATTAACATTTTTTTCCTGAAGACAATTGAAGATGCCTATATAGCAACTTTGAAGGCAGAGGAGAAGCAGGCTAGAAAATAAAGCTTGAAAGTCAGAGGAAGAACTCCAACAAGAGGCAAAGGACAATCCAGTGGCAGAGGAATATTTCAGACTCCAAGAGATGAAGGAGGAAGCTCAATCTCAAGTGATCAACCATCAAGAGGAGGAGAATCAAGAGGTAGAAGATTTTTTTCCAGAGACAGAGGTAGAAGAGGTAGATAAATTAGATTTTACATATGTGGAAAGTGTTAGAAAAACAGGATCGCGGAGCAATAAAATAAAACAAATGCAGAAATAAAACATAGAAGATACACAATACAATAGAGACACATATATACGTGGTTCACCCAGTGTGGTCTACGTCCACTAGATAAATTTCCAGGTACTTCCTTTATTATTATCCAGCAAATGAAGGGATACAACCTACAACACACCCGTTGTAACTTCCTCTTCTTTATCTCACAGTCTCCTCACTCGGAATACAATATTCGCAATGATATTAGCCGCAATACATTTCCCTCATAAAAGAAGGTTGCCTTCTAGGGCAAAAAAACCTAACATAACTTCTACCTTCATATCTGGGACCTTATAATGAACGGTCCAGATTTACTATGAAATTACAATATACATTTACAAGGTAAATTTTCCTTCGAGGGCTTCAAACCCGGACCCTGCAGGGGGGGTAACTCCCCCTCCACTCCCTCGCGTGGGGGAGTGTACATTCTTCCGAGGTGTAAAGTATTCATGGGGTATAAGCATGATTGAAAGAAAAGACCTTTGAATCAGGAAGATAATCAAGCTCCACAACCAACAATCTCCCACTTGGAGATTGATCTCAACAACTCCACCGCTATTGTATCTGATGGACTATGATCCTTCTTAGACCTAGCAAATTTATCATCTTCATCTTCATGCTTGAAGACCAACTGAAACTGAGCATGAACTAAATTTCTCCTTGGTTACTCCCTTTGTTAACATGTTTGAAGGATTCTGGCTAGTGTGTATCTTTTCCAACTTCAAATGTCCATCTTCCAAGACGGATCGTATGAAATGGTACCTGAGATGTATATGCTTAGTCTTCGAGTGGAAGGCTAAGTTCTTTGCAAGATTAATGGAACTCTCACTATCACAGTACAACCTGTTATTCTCCTGCTTCTTTCCCAATTCCTCCATAAACCTTTGTAACCAAATCATCTCTTTACTAGCCTCTGTAGCAACAACATACTATGCCTCTGTTGTTGAAAGTGTAACAACCTTTTTCAGTTTCGAAATCCAACTTACTATTGTTCCATCTACACTAAAAACATACCCTGTGGTGCTCCTCCTGCTATCTTTATCACTTGTCGGATCTGAATCGACATATCCCTGTAGAACAGTGTCTGAACCTTCAAAACATAATGCACGAGTAGTAGTACCTCTCAAATACATGTGAATCCACTTTACTTCCTCCCAATGTTCTTTACCTGTATTGTTCATATACCTGCTCACAACTCTCACTGCATGTACAATATCTGGTCTTGTGCAAACCATCACATACATCAAGCTGCCAACTGTCGATGCCTGTATTGTTCATATGCCTGCTCACAACTCTCACTGCATGTACAATATCTGGTCTTGTGCAAACCATCACATACATCAAGCTGCCAACTTCCAATGAATAAGGGACCCTGGACATGTATTTTATCTCCTCCTGCATTCTAAACCTCTCCAATGCCTTCTCTATGTACTCACCCTGAGACAATGTCGATTTGTGATTTTTCCTGTCTCTTGTTATTCTCATACCAAGGATTTTCTTTGCAGCACCCAAATCCTTCATCACAAATGAATTAGCTAATTTATTCTTGAGCACATTTATATCCTGCATATTAGACCCTGCAACAAGCATGTCATCTACATACAATAGCAAGATAATATAGCTTCCATTTTCTATCCTTTTAAAATAAACACAGTGATCAGAATGACATCTACTATAACCTTGTTCTGTCATAAACCTGTCAAACTTCAAATACCACTGCCTTGGATCTTGCTTTAGGCCATACAAGCTCTTCTTCAACCTGCATACCAAATTTTCCTTCCCTTTGACCTCATACCCCTGTGGCTGCTGCATATAAATCTCTTCCTCCAAATCTCCACGGAGAAAAGTTGTTTTTACATAGAATTGTTCAAGATGCAAATATTTTATTGCCATGAGACTTAAAATAGTCCTAATTGAAGTTATCTTAACAACATGAGAAAATATTTCATCAAAATCTATACCTTTCTTTTGTGCAAACCCCTTTACAACAAGTCTAGCCTTGTACCACTTTTTTCCTCCATATTCTTCCTTCAACTTGTAACCCCATTTATTCTGCAATGCTCTTTTTCCTGCAGGCAAGTGAACCAAGTCCCAAGTCAGGTTATTTACCAAGGAATCCATTTCCTCTTTCATGCCTTGCTCCTACTTCTTTTTGGTGTCTACCTGCATTGCCTCTTCATAACATTCTGGTTCACCAGAATCAGTCAACAATAAATAATACAATGAAGGAGAGTATCGTTCA
>ML776953.1:563092-588408 GCA_009831015.1 Picea engelmannii | reverse complement strand
TTCCAAGTTTTTTTAAACCCCCCCCCCGAAATCCACGAGAGAACATGGGGAGGCTGAGCATTTTCAAAATATTGGGGGCTCAACAACAAGAGCATCACATAGACCCATTTAAGGGCATCACATGTCACTTACAAGGACTTGAACTTGGGTGGGGAGGGTAACAATCATTCCTCCCAACCACCCAAGCTACATCCAATGGACACACACACACACACACAAACACACATATTATTTTTCCA
This sequence comes from Picea engelmannii, assembly GCA_009831015.1. Lineage (NCBI taxonomy): Eukaryota > Viridiplantae > Streptophyta > Pinopsida > Pinales > Pinaceae > Picea > Picea engelmannii. The sequence goes on along the minus strand of ML776953.1, from coordinate 588,169 downwards.
AGGAAATCCAGTACTTTCCCATGATTCATGGATGGTAAACTGGGTAAACCATGACCTCATAAGGGGATCAAGAAAGTCGAACCCGTGACCTCCACAATTGATCACTAGGGAGAGATCTTATGTCTGGCTCGAGGAGAGATCTCACATCTAGCTCAAGACCACTTGAGCTAACCCTTGTGGCTTATCTATCTATCCATCTTAGTGTTTTTTATATTATATATTTTTATTTTTATTTCATTTTGATCTATAAAAAATAAAAGTATACATTTCATTTATATCTAAATATGTTGAACATATTTATTTGACTTTGGAATAAGAAGAAACTCCTATTTGAGACTGTCATCACTCTTGTTATTTTTTATGGTTGAGAAGTTTGGGAGTTTGGGGTTGCAATATCCCTAAAGAATAGTAGAAAAAGATAAAACAAATCCAAAAAAGTTTTATAACTTATAATCTTAAGATTAAAGACAATATACACTATCCTATCCTATCCTTTTCATAAAGTGAGTCTTTTCCTCAAAAATATCTCTTTGTTTTAACTAGTGTAAAGAAGAAAATCAACATTGCTAAAATAAAAACAAACCTCTTTGTTTTAACTAGTGTAAAGAGGAAAATCAACATCGCTAAAATAAGAACAAACTCTCAAGAGCTCCATAGTGAAAACACTTAGTGAGTGAACATAATTTGTTATCTTTGTTACTCTAAAAAGGTTGAAGATGAAAAACATTTTTTTTAGAGTGTGGTGAGTACACATACCCTATATCTTATTTTCAAAATATTTATTTTAATATCTACTTTCTTAACCTTTTAACTCATCAAAACCATGATTTAGGAATTCATCTCTTAAAACTTTTTACAAAAATAAAATACTAAAACAAACATAATACTTCCTTACTTTCTTTTAATATCACATAAACCAAAATTGATGTCAATAACCTTTAATAACCACCACTATTATCATTATCCTATACAATATTAAAAAAATATATTTTATGCTATATATAATGTACATCGAACAATATAATTAATTTATAAAATTCATCACCAAAAATAAAAACGACAATAATTAAAATATTGAGAAAAAGCTAAGAAACATTTAAACTATTTATTTCTTGCCATTTTCTTATTAGAGCCGTGCACTACACAACACACCTCGAGATGCGGAGAGGTCACGCACTAGCTTTGGGGTGACGCAACAGTGCACCAAATAAAACCTATTAAAACGTAACATCATTCTTTGGAAATATTAAATAGTAGTTAGTACTGATTCACGAAATAATTATTCTCCTTTTTGGATTCCCTACCGTTTTACCATTATTTTATACGTTTTAACTATTATCATCGGGTTTTATTCTTTCTGTAACTGAGGGAGGGTTTCTTCATAAATAGAGGTAGAGGTTTGGTCGATTAAGCTTCAAGCGAAGGACAGAGTTCAACGATCGATTCTCTGGAAGAAGAAGAAAGCCTTTCTCCGTCTCCCCTGCAGCTATGTCGAACAGTAATTTGCCTCGCAGAATCATAAAGGTTACGCACACTTCCCTTACATTATTCATGTTTTGGGTTTTTTAGGGATCTGAATCGTTTTTTATGGATTCGAATCCAAGACCCTTCAAAAAACACCTATGTAAGAAGCCTAGGCTTCCTTTGTATTGTTAACAGTCTCCCGTAGCGTGGAATGCATGTAATTTTATGCGTACTGTGATTTGAGGTCGTGACTGCCGGTTGGGAAAATTTCGAGCCAAGGACCAGATCGATACCCTAGTTACGGCTTTGCGTGCGCTTACGATACTATTTACTTGGGACCGATTCCCGCCGGGGGTTATATAAGTTTTTTTCTAATAAGTTTCTGTCTTTCTTTCTTCGTGTCATCGGGGTTAAATGTGAAAGTACTTGTTTCGCTGAAAATTGAAATTTCGACATGAGGTTTGTAAAATATGGTTTTCATTTGAGGTTATCATCAGCCGAACAAAAGAAAGAAATTGATGATGAAATTATTGCTGGCAAAAATGATAAAGCTTAGTGACGGATGCGTGTTCACTAGATTCTATTTACCTCGGCAGCCATCCATTGTTATTAAATGATATACAATTTTAAATTAAAATGATTTAGATTTACGAGTTTATAATTTGTTTTCTTATTTACATAAAGTGTATAATCATTTTTTGCGTTTTGTTTCATAAAAATAATAAATTTTCCCGTACATATACAATATCTCTAATGAAAACGAAGTTTCTTTAATTTATAATAATAAGCTCTACCGAGGGACATGAACCAGAACATTCAGGATGGCTAACTTACTGCTGCCATAACAAAAGAGACACCGATAACGCCAAAACTGCTGATCATTTTTCATCACTGATACATTCTGGGCATAGAATGTTTTCTACTAGAAGAATACCAGAAGTTCCGTCCAGCTTAATCATAGTCACTTTAGATAAAGACGAATATCCAAATGGCAAATACATATATTTTGGAGTACAGATTAAACGGTAGAGCACAAAATCCATAATTTTCAGACGAGTGAAACAGTAGTTGATTCTTTGGAGGATTATATGCGATTGTTTGGTACTGGCCTCTCCGACTACGCTGGGTCTTCTTCTTTGATTAAAATGTAAGTTGGCGGCCGTAAATGTTGTCTACTAGAGTGTCCAGAGAGTTGAGTACCCTCCTCTTGATTTCCTTGGCCTTCTTTCATGAATGGTATTTGTCGAATGCTTTCAATGTCAAAAGAATTTGCTTCAGAAAACTCTGCATCCTCTGTTCAAAGTTTGGCTGCCACCGAGCTGCCAAGTCCTCTCGTTCTCTAGAAAAGCTTAACTTTTGATGAAGATCTGTCAGTGTTCTCTTATATGAAACTCTGTTGCAATATCGAAGTCATGGTTCAGGGTCAGGAGTATTGGTTCCATGCTCCTACTGTGTGCCATGAAATTGGCGAACCAGTTTCAGGTCTGGAGGGGGTTATCAACTTGATTATTCGTTCAGCCTAAAAGGCCTGCATCCTCGGTTGGGCTTCGACATTATGCCCCAAGGATTCTGCCATGAAGGAGGGTGTACAAGCTTGAGAGCATAGAGCAGGATTACTCCAGGCACAAAGGCGGTAGACATCCAGCATTTGGATTATGAAGATTGGGCTGCATTTAATCCTCCTACCTGATGTGGAGCTCTGTCAGTCTGATTGTACCACCAAACCACTTGGAGATTGCCCTTCCTAAATTCCTCGCTTGCCTAGGAAATAAATTGGTAATTGTATAGGATCAATGGGGATGAGATGAGTGTTGCGTTTCATGATTATACTCAGTCAAAGGGTGGGAGGTTTCTATTAATGACGGCTTTCATTTAGACTGAGTGAAACTCCTATTTTTTCCTTCTAATTGTATGATTCAACTAAGATGGCGGATCTTTAGGAGAATTTTATTCTCCCTATTGCCAACTAGTTACCTATCTGGTTGGTGGATCTTTTGACATGTTCAAACTTGGCAGATTCAATATTTTCATTGGCATATTTGATCTATTTCATTTGACTAGCACTTTCCCACGATGGATTATTTACCTTCACAATGAGTTGATCAACTTTGAATCACCTTCAAAGAGGATCTTTTGAAATCCCCTTTTCAGAGAATCATATATGATAAGGGCTTTTAAGTTTTAGTTTTGCTCGTTTGCTGGTTTTCCTGCCTAGGTATTTGAATAGCACGACCATGACCATTCCTTGATGATTTTTGAAAACTCCCTCGGTCCTTGGTTGCTCTTAATTACCCTTCAAAAGTAAATTTAATCCATCATGGGGTAGACACCAATATCCTTTCCTAACCTAGGTTTAATTGTTTCTTGTATTGTGTACTTGATTTTTTCCCATATTTGAGTTAGCCTAGAGAAGGCAACAAACATTGTCCATATTGTTGGATTCCATATTCTTTTCCACACATAAATTATTTGAAGATGTTTCTCAACCACAATACTTCATAACCTTTGTTTATATACGTGCCATTACCTTTGAGTATTCCAACAAAGTACAATTTTGGTTCTTTTTGAATGAGGCTATGTTCTTTTTCCTTTGAAAGGATCAACCGCTGTTCTAATTACTTTCGTGAAATAAATTGCATACTGTGAGCAACTCCTAGAGGAGATTTTTGCCAGTGATTTCATTTTCTTGATTGAGTGTATCATATCTAAGTTATCTACTAATGGATATGGCCATTGCATGCGTCATTCCATAAATGTACATCCCCTCCATGAACATCTCAAAATAAAGGATTGCCTATCATTGCTTTTTCCTTTTTTGTATGTTGTTTCATATGCCAAATCCTTTTAAAAATGTTGATTTTTTAATAGTAGTTTTAAGATCTTTGTTCCTTTGGTAAGTAGGCTCCAATACAATTTAGCATTCAAAGCTTTATTGACCAATTCAATTTGGCTAATACCAACTCCATCAATTCTTTGAAGATGGGGATTAATATTAATGAAATAAAATTTGGACTTCTCCTTGTTGATTTCTTGTATGGATCCCTCTTTAAAGGTGTTGCTTTTAGAAAAAAATTGGCTTCTCTCACCAATAAATATATAAATTGAATCTGAGCAATGCCCCTACATTACAATATACCCTTATTTCTTTAATGTTATATGAAGCTCTAGCCTTCATCAAGGTATTCTCAAGGATCCAACTATTATAATAAATAGAAAAGGATTATCCTTCGTGAAAACCTCTAGAATAGGTGAATATTTTTGATGGGCCTCCATTTATAAGAACAAAAAAGGAGGATGTTGAGAAACTTTCCTCAAACCAACTGGCCCAATTTTGATTGAAATCAAATCTTAGTATAACTTTTTTTCAAGAAATCACATTGGGCTTTGTTGCAGGCCTTTGCTAGATCTAGCTTGAGAAACATGCTTTGTCCTTAATTTGATTGAGTGAATATTTTCCTAAGCTAGTGTAAGATTGTGAACAATCTATCTATCTGCAACAAATCCTCCCCGCTCTTCTGAGATTATAATCATAAGGAGGGGTTTGAGCCTAGAGGCAATAGTTTTGGCAATAATTTTATAGGTGTTGCATAGATAAATTGACATAAAAGATGTTGAAGTATTAAGAGTCCAATACCAGGTGTCAAAACCTGATAAAGCAACTTTTATATTTAATAAAGGCCACATTAAGTTAAATGACCATTATAGATTAATAAGGTGTCTTTAATAATTAATATTAAGTGATGGTAGTTAGGTCCATAGTTGTTGTCGCAGGAGCGATTAATGATTATATTGAAACTTTGAAAGAAAACATTATGAATAAACAAGCAAGAATATTTAAATGACAAACATAAATGACAAGCAATGTTCTACCATTGCTTATATTAGGATCCTCATCATGAGTATCATCCTTCATCCTTTGCCTCTTGTCTAGCCTTTTGCCTCCACCTTGATCCTCTAGTATCATTAGTCAACGCCACCCAATTTTGATGAAACTATACCTTATCCAAGCCTTAAAATATGGTAGAAAAATCTTAACATGCCTAATCAATGATTTTGGTTTGAGCGAATGGTACATTTTTGCTAAGGCCATGACAAAGGAGTTCAATAATCAACACCACCAACATTGGGGTACATAAAGGGCTGATTAAATGCCATTCACATAGCCTCATACGTGATAGAATCCAATAAAAATGTTGCAACCCCATCAGTTCTAAAAGGGATGATTAAGTCTGTTGAATTTTGAATGTGATATGAAATTCTACTTAGGTTGTAAGTTGTAACCACTCTCAAACATCTTGAAACAATTAATGGTAATGTTAAAAATTTAAGTAAAAGGATTAAAAGGAAAGATAGAGGAAATGCCAACCTTACTGTTAATTCCGAGTTTTTTTGGTCAAACCTACTAAAAAACCACTGTCATGGTTCAATGTGTCCAGGGAGCACCTGGCGAGCGTGCTCCTTGCTCTGGGGGCGTCCCAGGGAGTGCCACACTACCCATAGTGGCAGGGAGTGTCCAGGGAGCCTCGAAAAGTGCTCTCGAATTTTGGGAGCGCACTTCCAGGAGCGCTCCTTCTTGGAGTGTGGTTCTGGGGGAGTAGCTCTTAGTAGGGTGCTCTTGACAACACTGGTTAGGTCACATCATATCAAATGATTCCATTTTCATAAAATCTTATATTCCACACCTATTGTATATTTCTAATCTTATTTTTCTACAAGATATTGATCCCAAATCATGTGAAGATTAGAGTTTGGATTTGGAGGGTGAGCATAACCGAGAATGAGATGTATAGTTTGATGGCCCTACAAGTTAATTTTATTGGTCCATGGAGAAGAGTTTATTTTCAAAAAGAAAGTTTTTATTATTAAAAAGGGTTTATAAATGTTTGTAAGGTTCATAATTCAGAAAATAAGAGAAGTTAAGTGAGAGAAAAGAAGAAACATAAAGACCACACTTATGGTGAGGAGAAGACTTGGATTATGGTAAGAAGAGATGACTTGATCACACTGTAAATTGCGACAGGTTGAGAAAGGATGATCCAACCAAAAGGACATTTAACGCCCTTGGACATTAGACATTCAACTCGAAGACACATGATTGTTTCATTAAACACATAATTAGAAGATCACACACACTTAAATGGGAGAAGATAGGAGAGACACACGTAGGCAATACTCAAACAATGAACACAAAAGCAAAAGTTTGCTCCAACAGATAATAAGCCCACAGAAGCAATGCTCGAGGAACAACCACACATACTAGAGTAGATAAAATTTTTACTAGTGTGAGAAGAAAGCCTTAGCAAAAGTTGACATGAACAAAATGATAGAAACAAAGTTTGCCCTAAGTTTGCATGCATAGGAACTTGGAAGATTATTTTTTATTTGAAAATGAAAAATGGAAAGGTATACATTAAACTTGGAGAAGCTTAATGGAAAAAAATTTCATGCATGGAAAGTAAAATTGCAACTACATCTAATAAACATCATTGCATGGTCTTCAGAGTGTAGCAAGTGGAACTGGAAGCAAACCTACATAGCGTAATAAATTAGTTGAATGGATGTTAAAAGATGACAAATTAAAATCAAATATTGGTCTAGGAATGTCAGATATTGAACTTCACCATGTAGAAAATGAAAGTGGAAAGGTATACAATAAACTTGGAGAAGTTTAATGGAAAAAACTTTCATGCGTGGAAAGTAAAATTTCAACTACATCTAATAAACATCAATGTATGCATGGAAAGTAAAATTGCAATTACATCTAATAAACCTCATGCTTCAGATTATTAAAACTCAAGGGGACTATTCAAGAAAAAAGAGATTAACACCATTATTTGTCAAAACCATGAGAAAAATTACATCAACGTCGACTTGGTAAATCAATTATTAATTCCAGAGCCAAGTATAATTGAAAATAAAAACACGTTTGGCGATGAACAATATGAAATTAAGGACTTACCAGTAACAATTGATGATTACAAATTCATATCCCAATTCATTGTTACAAATTACAATTATGTATAAAAAAGATGTTGACATGATTCTAGGTTCAATCTGAATGCAAACACTAGGGACCTTCATTTTAAACATGAAGAAGAAATTCTTGACACTCCCTTACAAGGAGATAACATTGCAAGACTTTACAATGAAGCCATGCTCAGAAGCTCCCTCATTAGAAGCCCTGAAAGATATAGTAGATGTGATCCTTCTGGATAATAAAAATTCACTACAAAAGATTCAAAAAAAACTTGACAAGGTGGTCAAGAATCATGAAAGATGACTTGAGAAAGATGAAGGTTTTTTTTTTTGTGTGTCAAGAATCATAGTCAAAGCTTGATCACGCAAATTAAGAAGTTAACAAGTGAAAAAAAGTCGTTATAGGAAAATCTAGAGGAACTTAATAGTAAGGAAGCATTGATCGATAAGGAAACAATCACTGATCCAATTGAATCAGAGACACTGTTAAATGTAAAAATCCAAACTGTGGAGTAAGAAATTAATAGAAATCCAATTGATATAAAAAATCAAAATGATGTTTATAGTGAGATGTTATCAACCAATAAATCATCAACAATATTAAAAGATGAAAGTCCCAAAAACAAGACACAAGATGTAAGAATGCCATATCGTCATCCTATTTATAATTGTCATCGTATTATTCAACGAACTAACCAAAGACAAAATCAAAATGAGAAACTAATAGTCATCGTATTATTCAACAAATTAATCTAAGACGAAATCAATATGAGAAACTAAGTGAAGATCCTAATATGTCGAAGAGAAGCCAAGGTGTGGAATCTTATAATTCCCCAAATAACAAAATTCTTCACCAAATCACAGTGCAACAAAAAACCAAATCATAGTGCAACAATTCGATAGTGCTGCTCAACACTTCAAAACGAAGCATTATAGGCCAAAACGAAGACGTAGCCTATTCCATAAAATGCTTTGAGGACAAAGCATCTATGAAGGGATAGGCAATGTAATGAACATAAACTATATAAATAAATGTAAAATAACAATAACAATAACAATAAATTATAATTATAATTATATAAACTAGTAGACATAACCTAACGAAGGGACATCATTGTTTACCATTGTGACTAGCAAGTGCGTATAAGTATACCGTCACATGGCATTGTATGAATCATCAATCTATCATCCTACACAGATTTCAATTATCTTACATTCTTATGTTGGATATTCAGTGAATAAACTATTGTTCATTACAGATTCCTTACATACTTGGGCCCATCTGTTAATGGTTTTGTCCTTCAACTTGATTATTTTTGAGATTTTATTATGGGCCCTTCTTTTCTAAGTAGTCTTATGAAAAAACACCGTGTTCCTGAATTTCGAATCTGAAAAGGTTTCTTCTTGCTTGCAAATTTTGTTCAGGTCATGTTGTTGGATGTCCACTTTGTCTTAAGAGATCTTGAGTTAGTTTGCTTTTTTCAATCTCATTATGGAGTTCCAACATTTCTTATTCTAGCCTATTTTTCATTTGGAAAATATTCCCCAAAACTGTTCGACAACACAGGTATTCCAACAGAGAACGAACACCTTTAGTAACTACTCACACAACGAGATCAAAGATCAACACACCGATGTTTTGACGTGGTAAAACCCCTATGGGGAAACATCCATAACCCCAGCCAATGTGACCACTTGGAGCAGTTTATTAATGCAAAAGAAAAATATTACAGAGAGATTTTACAAGAGAGTTTCTCACAATCGATCATTGACAAATGACCCTCCATGCTCTCTAAATAGAGATCATGGACCAATCGGGTGTTAAGCCACAGATCAATGGCCGTTAAGATCGAGGAGAATATGAACCGTCAGATCACTCTATGTCGAGAACATATACAAATGCATACTAAGGAAACACACTAAGAAACACACTTTTACCTAACGACACATTAGACCAAGTAGATCTTAACTAACTCTTAAGTATCTAAATATCCTAACATCCCCCCTTGAGAACAACTTGGGATAGGATTGAAGGATTTACAATAGTGACACAATAGGAGAAGGAAGGAGGCATTAGAGCCTATCCCCCCTTAATGACAACTTCCTGAACTCCTAACATAGATCGAAGTTAACTTCGCTTCTGTAAGAGACTTTGTGAAAATGTCTACAGCTTGATTTTCTGTAGGACAAAAGAGCACTACAATAACTTGATCACGAATGAACTTTTTGATGAAGTGCATGTGTAGCTCGATGTGCTTGCTGCGCTGATGTTGAACCGGGTCTTTGGCGAGCTTGATGGCACTTTGATTGTCGCACCAAAGGCTGGTCGGATGCTGGTGCTGGAATCCAAACTCTGAAAGGATCTGTCGAAGCCATAAGGCTTCCTGACTTGCATTTACCGTTGCTCAGTACTCTGCTTCTGCTGAAGAAAGTGCAATAGCCTGTTGTTTCTTACAGGCCCAAGTGACAGGTCCTGAACCAAGACTGAAAACATAACCTGCAGTAGACTTCCGATCATCAGGGTCGTCGACCCAATCTGATTCAGTGAAACCAACCAATAAAGGAGTCCCCCCTGAATTGTAATGTATCCCGAACTGAACTATACCACAGACATAGTGAAGTATCCTTTTAGCTACTTTCCAATGGCTTTCATGGGGTGTTTGCATATACCGGGCAACAAGACCAACACCAAAGGAAAGATTAGGACGGGTATGAGTCAAGTATAAGAGGCTACCAACTAATTGACGGTACAGGGTGGTATCAAATTCGGGAGAAGTACAGGTGGCAATAAGCTTGACTCCAGACTGGAAGGGAGAAGGGGCTGGTTTACAATCATCCATGTGAAAGCGACGATGAAGGTCATAAAAATAAAAATTTCTTCATTGGTTTGCAAAACTTGGAAGCCAAGGAAATAGTGCAAAAAACATTTCAAATTTCTTCTTAAGGCTGGTTTTCACATGGTTTAAAAGTTTTGAGTCACTACCGGTAAGGATAAGGTCATCAACATAAAGGACAAGGATTATGAGATGGCTTCCTACTTTCTTGGTATAGACATTAGGATCAGAATGACATCTAGAGAATTCGGTGTCAATAAGAAAGTTGTCCATTTTGGCATACCAAGCTTGAGGAGCTTGCTTAAGACCATAAAGAGATTTCTTAAGGTGACAAACAAGGCTAGAGTCATTCTGGACATAGCCAGGAGGTTGTTCCATGTAGATTTCTTCTTGCAAATCTCCGTGTAAGAAGGCGGATTTAACATCCATCTGATGGACCTCCCATTTATGTGAGGCGACAAGGGCAAGAACAAGGCGGATGGAATTCATTTTGGCTACAGGGGCAAAGGTTTCATTATAGCCAATTCCTTCAACTTGGGAAAATCCTTTGGCAACTAACCGAGCTTTGTGTCTTTCAACACTTCCATTTGATGCATACTTAGTTCTGTATACCCAATTACATCTGACACATTTTCTTCCTTTTGGAAGAGGGGTACAAGATCCCAAGTATCGTTAGCCATTAAAGAACGATACTCTTCATTCATTGCTGTATCCCAATTTGGATGACCTGAAGCTTCTGCAAATGTCTCTAGATCACAAGTCTCTCAAACTTGAGCCAAAAGAGAAGAGGCTCACTGGAACTGTGAACATGTCCGACGCTGATCTGAAGGATCACTGACAAGATCACCAACTGCTTTTTGTGTTGAACGAACCCATCTAGGAAGCTGTGGAGTTGGTGCTGGTTCAGGTTCAAAGGACTCATTTGGAGGAAGGTGAGCAGGCGGAGGTGGATTTTCATCCTCACTGTCATCATCTGAAGAAGAAACCAGAATAGGAACAGAAGAAGGCACAAATGCTGAAGATGGCTCGTAGGTCAAAGAAGGCACAATCGCCGAAGATGGCTCACAGGCCAAAGAAGGCACAATCGTCGAATTAGGCTCGCAGGCCAAGATATTTTCATCAAATTTAACATCTCTTCTAATAATAGTTTCATTACAATGTGGTTGAAGAAGTCTATAACCTTTGACATCTTCAGAATAACCAACAAATATACACTTCTCGCTTTTAGGCTGCAATGCTTTCATTTTCTCACCAGGAATGTGAGCCCATGCTATACTGCCAAATACACAGAAGTGACTTACATCTGGTTTAATTTTAGTCCAAGCTTCTTCCGGTGTTATATTTTTAAGAGCCTTTGTGGGAGTGCGATTTACTATGTAATTTGCACAGTTGATTGCTTCCACTCAATACTTTAGACTTAATCCCTTAGATTGGATTATACAATTAGCCATTTCTTTTAATGTGCGGTTTTTTCTCTCAACAACACCATTTTGTTGTGGTGTATATGGAACAGTGTGTTGCATCTAGATGCCCTGTGTAGTGCAGTAACTTGTAAAATTATTGTTCACATATTCGCTTCCATTATCTGTTCTTAACTTTTGAATTTGATGTCCATATTGCTTTTCGACAAGGCCCTTGTAGGCCAAAAACTTGTCAAAAACTTCGCTCTTAAGTTTTAAGAAGTAAACCCAAGTACGTCTAGAAAAGTCATCAATGAAAGTTAAGAAATACTTGCACCCAGAAAAAAGGAGAAGAGAGTGGACCACACAAATCACTTGGAACAAGCTGCAAAGGGCTTGAGGCGTGCCAAGAGGCACGTTTGTCAAAACTGTCCCAATGATGTTTGCCAAGAACACAACCGGCACAAACACCATCTTTGCATGAAACAAGAGGAAGACCAATCACCAATTGTTGATTACATAGTTGTTGCAATGAGCGATAGTTTATATGACCAAACTGCTCATTCCAAAGTTTGCTCAAGTCATCGCTATGAGCAACAAAAACTGATGAAAAAGATGATGACCCAAAGTTGTCAAACTTGTACAACCTAGTAATATCATCAACAATTCTAGTTGCAAGAACATGCTTAGGATCTTTTAGATCCTTGATTACAACTTGGTGAGGTGAAAACTCTACGATTTTACCTTCACCTGAATGAGTGATTTGATATAATGATAGAAGGTTACAAGAAAGACTTGGAACACATAATACATCATTGAAATGATCATTTTCTACTTGAATTGTTCCAGGTACTTCAACACTAAGAGATCTATCATCACCAACAAATATTTTCTTAGTGTTACATTCATTTAGAGCAGAAAATATGTCTCTATCCTTAGCCATATGATAAGATGCTCCAGAATCAATAAGCCACTCATCAAAAGAAGAAGTAGAAGTTGTATTGAAGGAGAAACCAGAAGCAGAAAGTGCATGTCCATGAGAAGAAGAAGAAGAAGTAGAATCAATACTGATATTCTGCTTCTTCATCGCTGCTTCTAAAGCTGCCATCTTCTTGAAACATTTGGATTCATCATGACCATCTTTATCACAAGTTGCAATGTCTGTCAGTCTTCTTACTTTTATATTTTGCTCCTTTGTCACCATTAGGAGCGGAAGCTGTCTGAGTGGGTTTGGGACCCTTATATTGCTTGTTGTTGTGGCGAGGATGTTGCTTCTTGGGATTCTTGGGTTTATCTTTCTGATGGACAACTAAGGCTTTGTTGGAGGTACCTGCAGTGCTGATCACTCCAAGTTGTACAAGTTTATCTTGCTCTCTAATCAAAGAATCACAAAAGTTTCGAAGACTGGGTTTTTTATAAGTTGTCCCTAGAGCCTCTTGCATGGCATAAAAGGTAGATACAAACACAGAATATGCACTACCTAGCTTAGAAAGAATAAGATAGATACAACGATCTTCTTCTATATTTATCTTACATTCTTCACATAAAGTTATGAGTGTTTTAAACTTAGATAGATAGTCTTCAATGCAAGAAAAATCATTTGGACTTAAAGTCAGTACTTGATTTTCTAACTGTTGTGTTCGAATAATATTGTGTTTACCAAACACAGATTCAATCTTGTCCCAAGCTTCTTTGGGTTGATCAATTGATTGAAGGTGGAACCTTAAATCAGGAGAGATGGACATTTCGATTAATCCATGTGCTTCGTCATTCCTATTATCCCATTTGACTTTCTTATCAACTTCAGTGGGTGCTGTTTCCTTTCCCAAGGTAATCCGGTATAAGACTTTACTTCTTAATAAATCCTCCATATGGGATTTCCATTGGAAGTAGTTGGTGTTGGTAAGCAAGAGATTACTTGTAGAAGCCATATTAAATATGCAGATAATATGGATTTAAAAACTGAAACTGATGATCTGGATGGAAAGATCTCGAAAAGTTAGGCGGTTTTAAAAAAAAAGGGCACTGAAAACAGACTTTGGATGTGAGAGTTATGCCCTTTTTAAAAAAGGCATAAACGGTAACCAAAAGGCCATGTGGTGGTGTAAATTGCTTTATGAAGTGACCCACTTTTATAAAGAGAAGTGGGGATCACTTTTACAATGAAGTTACTTTATAAAATAAAAGCTGCATGAAAAATAAATAACTCTAAAATAAAATATTAAAGCTACTTATAGTGATTCACTTTTATACTTGAAGTGAAATACACTCTACAATTTTAGCATGAGCTTTTTCAAAAGAAGTAACAAAAAGAGAGACTTGAACTCAAAACCTCTTACTTAATAAGACAACTTTTAACCAAATGGTCTAACAAAACATATTGTATTGTTTAGCAAGAGGATTGGTGGTGTTGTCGTTGTTGTTGTGGAAGACAGCCTTGGAGAGCGTGCTAAAAAAAACTCTTTTCACACAAAAAAATAATTTTGCTTTTCAATAACAAGAAGGGTTAGATCTCAGTTAGCTTACCTGGAAGATGCACCTTTTCCTATTTGTTTCTGATTTGCCGAGATTACACAGGGCGCGGGGCAAAGAGCATACGTAGATCTAAAAGAGTAGCAACCCGTAAATAAATAATATAAAACCGAAATAAAACCAAAATAATACTCTACAAAAATTAAAAAAATGCGTATTCAAGCTTTATACTTTCGGATCTAACTGAAATGGCCGTATTTTGGGCAAACGGAAACCTTTTCGAGTGAAACGAAAAGTGTTCCTGATTGAAACGAGCGCTTCGGAGGCAATGGAACAATCCTCTCAGGCTAGAAATTTACGGAAATGATAGAAAATGGAGATGAGGCAACTCGGCTTCACGATTTCGATCTACAATAGGAGCGGGTCTTCAAACAAGCTCTGATACCATGTTCGACAACACAGGTATTCCAACAGAGGACGAACACCTTCAGTAACCACTCACACAACGAGATCAAAGATCAACACACCGATGTTTTGACGTGGTAAAACCCCTACGGGGAAACATCCACGGCCCCAGCCAACGCGACCACTTGGAGCAGTTTATTAATGCAAAATAAAAAGATTCCAGAGAGATTTTACAAGAGAGTTTCTCACAATCGATCATCGACAAATGACCCTCCATGCTCTTTAAATAGAGATCATGGACCAATCAGGTGTTAAGCGACGGATCAATGGCCGTTAAGATCAAGGAGAATATGAACCGTTGGATCACTCTATGTCGAGAACATATCGTGATCGTCGGATTTCCTAACTACAAATGCATACTAATGCATACTAAAGAAACACACTAAGAAACACACTTTTACCTAACGACACATTAGACCAAGTAGATCTTAACTAACTCCTAAGTGTCTAAATATCCTAACAAAAACCTCGTTGTTTTTTTCTCCTTTTGAAAAGTGTAAATTGATAGGTTGATAACCAGATAAAGGCCCTTTGAGAATAAAGGATTCTTATCTGTCAATGCTTTGCTGATTTCAAATTTATTTAGGTGTTCCATAATAAAATCTTCTCCCTTCATGATACAATTCTAGGTATAATTTCCATTATTTTGTTCCACAATGTACGAGGGTGTTTGAAGAGATGAAGTCAGATAAGATGGAGCCAGGCTTACTAGTAATTCTACATTTCTTTTCACAAGCTCCTAAAATAAGGTTAAAGGAACCTGCTATGATCTATGGTATAGACTCCATAGATATTCGTGTTAGAAGGAAAGCGAAGTTTGAATTCTTAGAGATGAGTGTTACACTAATTATGGAGAATATATCAAGAGACAAAATAAAAAAGGATTCTGTTTCAAAGTTTTTATATCTCCATGCTATGTTGATTAAGAATCTATTCAAGTGTTCCATAATAATCTTCTCCCTTCCTTCTACAATTCTAGGTATAAAACCCATTCAAGTGTTCCACATGTATGAGTGGGTTTGAAGAGATGAACTTAGATAAGATGGATCTAGGCATACTTGTAATTCCACAACACCTATAATTTAGGGTAGGTTAGGAAATAACTTTCTCTTTAGACAAGATAATGGGTTTAAGCAATGTTCCCTCAAGTTTTTGGGACTTGGGAGCTCGGATACACATGTTGGGGACGTGTGGAGACATCCCCCAAATTTTAGGGAAATTCATGGGGGATGGGGGGACATCTAGGTTCCTAGCATAGGGAGCCTAGCTTCTAAAATTATAAAAAATAAAAATTCCAATAGTAACAATTTATCCCATATAAATTCATCATTGTGCAATATAAATTCTAAATTCAAATTTGTAAATGATACAAACACCATTCATCAATTACCATTTCTATTATCATATTTCACATTGAATCAATGATACATGGGCATTGAAATTTCAAATTTATAACTTATAACAAAATGAAATATATTGATTCAGTTTCTAAATAGTACCAAGTAAATACTAAATAGTAGATATTAAAGTCTGAAATATTAAAAATTAAAATTACTCAAAAATAGTAAAGAGTGACGAGTAAAAGACTCTGTCATTAGTATCTAGAGTCAAAAGGTAAAACTGAAAAGAGTGAACTAAAAGTAGCTAAAAGAAATCAACATCAAATGAGCATCAAGGAGTCAATGCCATTGATTGGTCCTCTACAAATTACTCAAAAATAGTAAAGAGTGACAAGTAAAAGACCCGGTCATCAATATCTAGAGTCAAAAGTTAAAATAAAAAATAAATAATGGACAGTGAAAACTAAAAGTAGTGAAAAGAAATCGACATCAAATGAGCATCAAGGAGTCAATGCCATCGACTGGTCCTCTACATCCATCTGTACGAAGGCATTGGAATTTGGGACCATCAATGGTAGTGTCGCTATCTAAATTATAGTCACTTTCATGAATAATAAGGCAAATCCCGGCTCACTCTCATCTCAAAGTCAAATGCTAAACGAGTTGTAAATGTCAAATAAGAGAGATGTATAGGTAAAGGTGAATCAAGTTGAGTAGTTTACTAGATTTTTTGTTTTTATTAACCGTTCTTCTGTTTTTTAAATTTTAATATGCGTTTTGGAAAAAAAGGGGGGAGGGGGGGTGCCCACAAACCCCCCTTTTTGTGAAATGCATCCTGCTTTCGAGAGGGTGCCCACAAGCCTCCCTTTTTGTGAAATGCATTCCGCAGATGGACGAAATGTTTCAAAGTGCGTTTTGCAAAAAGGGGAGCATGGCGAAATGTTTTGCTAGGTGCCCCTCCATCTCAGGGGTGCGGGGAGTGAGGGGGGCACGCCCCCAACCCTGTGGGATGTCCTTGTGTAACACTGGGTTTAAGTTCTAGCATATGGGCTTAAGGACTACCAAGATGGGTACAAACTCTATGGATATTGGTGAGAAGGGGAGGGAAGTTCCAATCTGTTGAGACAAGTGTTAAACTAAATTTTGATTATATATCAAGCAACAAAAAGACATAAATGATAGATATTATTATATCATTGTGCTTAAAAATGACATACAAAGGTGTTGTATACATATTGAGCAACTTTCATTATTCTGGTTAGGACTTGCTTACCTAATCTCTTAATACAACATTGTCTTAACATGTCTTCTTTTATTATTACATTAGCTCTAACGTAAAATTGAACGTTATATTCCGACTTTTTTTTCTTTTCCAGGTTATAAAGCCCGGGGAAAACCCCCAAGTACTTACCCTCATTTCAAGGATGGTACTGAGGGTAAACCCTAGAATCTTTAGGGCACAAGACCGATCAACAACATGGCTAGAAGCCAACTTTATATCTTAACTTCATAACATTACAATATAACTTTACTGGATAATCATTACAATGTCTAACACCTTTGCTTAATGTGTATTTTGTTTTTGTCGGAATTTCTCGAACTTGTCCTTGTTGAGCACCTTAGTGAAATATCCAATCCCCGATCCTGTGACCTGTAGAAAACCAATTCTATCTCTTTCTTTTGAATCTGTTGTCTGTTGTAGTGATGATGAATTACATAATTTGTTTTTTTGAATGGAAAATTGGATTCTTTGTCATCTTGATTACAGTCTGATTGTCACATTGTAAAATAGTTGGTTGCATCTGTTGATGTTTCAAATCACATAAAATCCTGCATAACCACATTGCCTCACAAGTTGCTCCAACTGTGGCTTTGTAATTTGCTTCTGTTGACGAGAGGGCCACCGAAGTTTCATTTTTACTTGCCCATTAAATCACTCCACTACCAAGATTAAAGGCATAACCTGTTGTGCACTTTCTTTCATCTACATTACCTGCCCAAACTTGAAGTTTTCATTTTTCTCAAGTACAATACCAAACTGTAATGTACCTTTGATATATCTAAGTGTGGAAATTTCATGAATTGAGATTTCTTATGCAATTCAGAAATTCGACCTCTATCCTAGAGGTTTCCCTGTTCTTAAACCTGTGAATTTTCAGCCTTAGGGCTGTGATGCAATATAATTAAAACAGCAGCAACAACGGACAATATTCCAATCCTTAACAACTTCGAACTCTAGAGTCCAGGCAATCCAAGAGAAAAGACAGCAAAGTGTTAAGATAAGTTTCAGCCCTCTAGGGCAATCTTATCATGCATAAACCAGATCTGAAAATATTTATTTATAGCTGTAAGTACAGCAGCAAAACGACCCTTATCTTTTTTAGTTGCAATGTTAAATCACTTAATATAATCATCCTTAACTTATGTCAAATCAACAAGACATATATAGT
This sequence comes from Picea engelmannii, assembly GCA_009831015.1. Classification (NCBI taxonomy): domain Eukaryota; kingdom Viridiplantae; phylum Streptophyta; class Pinopsida; order Pinales; family Pinaceae; genus Picea; species Picea engelmannii. The sequence goes on along the minus strand of ML776953.1, from coordinate 569,768 downwards.
TGGATATAATCCATGTAGAACATAGATGGTTGAAAATCAAATCTGCAATTTACACAAGTATTGGATAGCTGAAAATTTCATTAATATGCATAAGATGAAGTTCATGCACATACTGTAGCCTTATCACAAGGCTAGTACCATCCTTTAGCTCTCCAAAACCCTAGCTAGGGAAAACCAAGAAAGCCTTAGCTCACTCCAAGGAGATCCAAGAATCATGCACACATAAGCATGTCCTCCAAGAGAAGACATCTCCTCTTCTTCTTTACCAAGTACAACCTAGGGTTTCATCTCAAAACCCAAATTTCCAAAGGATGAAACCCTAACCGTATTCTTCAAGATACTCCAAGAAGCTTAAGAGACCTTAGTGACTCCAAGAGAGAGAGAGAGATCAAGTACAAATGAAGATACAGGAGAGAGAGAGAGAGAGATCAAGTACAAATGAAGATACGAGAGAGAGAGAGGATGACTAGTGTTCTCCTCCTAGTCACATCTCTAACACAAGATGAACAAGAATGAATGAATGAGTGAAGGACCATTTCCTTCCTCTATATATATGAGAGGTAAGGGAGGCCAACATTACATATGTGGGCCAATGCCCTTACAAGCAACCTGCAATAATCACACGTTTGCTCACACATGTGGAGTGCTACATTCCAAGGGTACACATGTCAAGCTCCAAGGCGATGGCATCCACAAACAAGACTCCAAATGCAAGGGTGGTTAACGAGGTGTGTCCAACGCTCCTCATACAAGCCTCCAAAGGCTCCATCAATTCTCCTAAGCTGTGTACTCCATTGGGTCCACTCCCCCTGCATGAACATTGTTGCAACCCAACCATCCCCGAGCCAACTCCAAGCCTCCATATAGGAATCCAAGCTACCCCATGCTGTCTAGGGCCTTATGTGTTAAAGTATTGAGCTTGATTCAATATGAAGATTATTTTTTTAGTTTCTTCAACGTTTTAAACAAAATTTGATTTATTAACCAGCAAAATGTATATTCGAAACGATGAACAAAAGTAGAAGAGGTACTCAAATAGAATCTCACACATGCACAAGATTTTACCCTGGAGACCCAAAAGGGGAGAAAACTCCAGCATACAATCTTCCTTTAATTTGCAAATAATATGTAAGATCTTGTACAATCATCCACCGTGAAAATACCTGACTGTATGACCAACAAACACAAAAACTAACACTCTTTTCTGCTGATATAAACCAACACTCTTTTCTGTCTTTTATTACTAATAAAAAAAACAATACTCACTGTCTCTTACTGCTGATATACATAGCAATGCTCGCTGTCTCTTACTGCTGACAGACACAACAATACTATCTGTCTCTTACTGCTGATATACACAACAATACTATACTCCTTCATGACCCTTATACTCCTTCATGGCCCTGTCTCCTTCACTCTTGTGCTACATAACAAGTGTGTGAAGAAGAGGGGTCGAACTCTGTATATAAAGGCGCAGGAAGGAGAGGAGAGGAGAGTGGACTTGAATGAGAAAGAGGTTGCATGTCTTTACAACTCGAATTGTCACTTGACTTGACTAAACTTTGTATGCCAACTTGCCCTTGAGACTTGGCTTATGCATGTCATGCTAACTCAACATGCACCTCGACATGCAACTAAACATGCATGCAATGCAACTCAACATGCATGCATGCAACTTGACATGCATGCAACTCGACATGCAGCATGCAGCATGCAACTTGACTTTGACCACTCGAACTAGACATACAACTTGTCTTTTACAACTTGAGTTTGAAAACGCAGACTAAACATGCAATTCGACTTTTACAACTGAGTTAGGCAACTCAAAATTCTTTTCATGGTGGATAATGCTACACGTGTCAACGCACTAGATCAATACATTTACCTTATTTGCATAAGGAACATAAGAATTGTACATTCAACCTAACTTTTGCTAGATGCCTTGACTTTTGCTCATGGCTCACAAGGCTTGACTAGGTTCATAGAGGTTGTACGTTCCCCTTGACTTTTGCACTAGTCTGTCTACGCTCACAGAGGTTGTACATTCCCCTTGACTTTTGCACGAAACTGTCTATGCTCACAGAGGTTGTACGTTCCCCTTGACTTTTGCATTAGACTTACATCTTGACGTTTGTCTTAGACTTACAAAGCTTCTTCCTTTGCCTTGGCTAGATTAACAAGATCATATGGCATCTCGTTCATCCTGACTTTTGGTTTGACTCACAGAGGTTGTACGTTCCCCCTGGCTTTTGTCAATACCTCACAAGACTGGTTGATTCTCCAGATTTTCTTGGCTAGCCTCAGGGTGGCCCACATGGCCTCTCATTGGAGTCTGGCTGTCGATGCTGGCAAATATAACACTCCCTCTTAGTGAGGGAGTCATTCTCAGCCACACCAAGCTTGCCTCGCAGTTGCACAAACTATCTCAATGGTAATGGCTTGGTCAAGATATCAACTACTTGCTCGCTTGTGGCTATATATTGAAGCTTTACAATTTTTCTCTGGACCATGTCTCTAATGAAATGGTATTTCATGTCAATATGCTTTGACTTGTCATGAAATACCGGGTTCTCTGTCAGTTTTATGCAACTTTGATTATTACAGTGAACCACCGTAGCCTCTGGTTTGTCATCAAACAACCCAAAAACCAATTTTCTGAGCCATACTGCTTCCTTGTTAGCATCACTTGCTACAATGTACTTAGCCTCTGCTGTACTCTGTGCAATGGATTCATGTTTCCTGCTTGACCATGAGATCTTAGCGGATCCTAAACTGAAGCAGTATCCAGAAGTACTCTTCCGGTCCATTGGGCTTCTTGCCCAGTCAGCGTCTTCATACCCATGCAGAAACAAACCCCCACTGGATGTATATCTCAAACCATAGGTAATGGTCCTTCTGAGATATCTCAAGATGTGCTTTGCTGCCACCCAATGTCTCTGTCTCGGTTCAACCATGCACTGACTCATTGCAATCACTGCATAGCATATACCTGGCTTGGTATGGATCATATACATCAATGATCCAATCAACTAGCTGCCTATACATGGTGGGATCCACCAAATCTAAACCTGTATCAAAATCATGCAACTTCCTCAGGTTGGTAATCATCGGAGTAGACATGGATTTACAATCCATCATACTAAACCTCTGTAACACATCCGCTGTGTATTTACCTTGTGCCAGAAATATCTCGCCTTGTCTTTGCCACACTTCCAATCCTAGGAAGTAATGCATCAAGCCTAAGTCTTTCATTTCAAATTCTGAGATTAGCTACCTCTTACACCAGGCTATTATCCCTTCACCTCCTGTCAAAAAGAGATCATCAACATACATGATTAATATTCATGTTGGTTCCCTGTTACCTTGAAGTACAAATTCGCATCATCACTTTTCTGAAAGCCCAGGCTTTTAAGAAAGCCATCAATCCTGTCATACCAAACTTTGGGAGCCTGCTTAAGGCCATACAAGGCCTTCCTTAGCTTGCATACATGGGTGTCTTTGTTATGCAGTACAAAACCATTTGGTTGTTCCACAAAGACCTTTTGTTCAATCTTTCCATTCAAGAATGCGGTTTTTACATCCATCTGATGTAGTTTCCAACCAAGCACTGAAGCTAATGCAATAATAACTCGAATGGAGGTAGACCTGGCTACAAGGGAAAAAGTCTTGTCGTAGTCAATTCTTTCTTTCTGAGAGAAGCCTCTGGCTACAAATCTTGCCTTGAACTTTTCCACAGTCCCATCGGCTGCATGTTTGATCTTATAGATCCATTTGGAAGAGACCACTGATTTGTCCTTTGGCCTCGGCACAATGTCCCAGACATTGTTCTTTAGAATAGACCTATATTCCTCAAGCATGGCGTCCTTCCACACTTGTAATTTATCTGCTTCTTCAAACGAAGAAGGCTCGACATCACTAATGCTGCTCATCAGTGCAACATAGCCTCCATACCTATGAGGCCTCTTACTTTAGTTGAAAGTTCCTTTGGGAGCAACTGTCTTTTCTGCTTCCTGCACTGTATCTTTAAGCCATCCTGGCTTCCTTTTGGTTGGAGGTTCTTCAAGAGTTCTGTCCAACTCTTCAACAGGTTCTAGGGGCTCATCACTTTGCCCTTCGTGAGGTTCCTCTCTCTGATCAACTGACTCTTCACTTTCAAAAGAGGGTGAAGCTGGATGAACTGCTTTTGATTCATGCTGTAGCTCTCTGGATTTCTTGAATATGACTTCCTTATGGAAAGTCACATCCCTGCTTATCTCTATCTGCCTCTGACTTGGTACATAAATCCTGTAAGCCTTGGAGTTCTCGCTGTACCCCACAAAAACCCCTTTCTTACCCGAGGGTTCCATCTTTGTCCTCTTCTCCTCAGGAACATGAGTATATACATGACATCCAAATATCCTTAGATGTCCTACTTCAGGTTTGATCCCTGAGAAGACCTCTTTAGGAGTCTTGTCCTTCAAGATAGCATGTGGACACCTGTTTTGAATATACACGACAATGGAGGTAGCTTCTGCCCCTAAGGAATTTGGCAGATCCTGGTCAAACATCATGGCTTTCGCTGCCTCACATATTGTCCTATTTTTTCTCTCAACAACAACATTTTGCTGAGGGTTATATGGCACAATCAACTGTCTCTTGATTCCTGCTTCCTTGCAGAAGTCCTCAAACCGGAGAGATTCAAACTCTCCTCCATTGTCTGTTCTAAGAGTTTTGATGTGTTTCCCTTTCTGCTTTTCAATAAAGGCTTTATATTCTTTAAACTTATCAAATGTGTCACTTTTCACTTTAAGGAAATAGATCCAACATTTTCTAGAGCAATCATCAATAAAAATGACATAATACAAGCAACCACTAAGAGAGGGAGATGACATGGGACCACACACATCATAATGAACAAGATCTAAGATGCCCTGAGCTCTACTATCATTGCTAGGAAATGCTTTCTTTATATTTTCACCAAGCATGCATCCTTTACAAATTTCATTTTTACTAAAAGAAATAGAGGGCATGTCACATACGATATTTTGCAAATCTGGAAGTGCTTTGTAATGAAGATGTCCAAGCATTCTGTGCCACAACTCGCTGGAGCTAGTCGCATCATGAGCTAATGCCTGAACTGTCTGTCCTGTCACAACATACAGTCCTCCTTTGCGAGTCTCGATAGGTTCTGCTGTACTCAAGTGGCTACCTTTAGCCCACAGAAGTGCCTTCCTGTCCTTGAAGATCACCCAATATCCCTTGTCCTCAAGGATTGCAACTGATAATAAATTCTTCCTGAGCCCTGACACATATAATACTTCATCAACATGAAGCATTGCTCCAGATTCCAATTTGAAGTAGATAGAGCCTACTCCCTCTATCTTATAAACATTTGTCATCCCCAAGCTCAATTTGCTCTCCAAAGGATTTCTTCTTGAAATCTGAAAGGATCTCCTTGTACCATGTCATGTGCTTTGATGCACCACTGTCTACTAACCAAGTTTTCGGCCCGATGATAACTGTACTGGATAAAGCAGGAACCAAGTAATATTCTTTTCTATTCTCTTTCATTAGAAGGACTTTTTCGATTTCTTTTGGAATCATCATCCTCAACAGTTGAGGCATGATGTTTCCCTTTCCTTGGATTTTTCTTCCTATATCAACAGTCTCTAGCAAAGTGACCCAACTTATTGCAATTAAAGCATTTAATCTTAGATGTATCAATATTCTTTCCTTTGAACGTACCTTTAGTATTTATCTTCTTTTGAGAGCCTTTCTGGAAAGTGACTTTCTTCTTTCCCTTGAATCTTGATGCTAATGCCGAATGCTCTTCTTTGGATAGCTTGCTCCTGGTAGCAGTGCGACTCTCCTCTTGGATACAATCATGCCATAACCTCTCAAACATGGGCTGAATCTCTCTCCCACTTACGTTGGATAAGAAAGTCTCCCATGAAGAAGGAAGACCATCAAATATGGCTTGCACTAAGTCATCATCATCCACTGTGATACCTGTGACCAAAATAGATCTTTGATCTGGGCTATCCTGGAACAAAAAGATGCTACTGATTCACCTTTCTCCATCTTCAAATACTTAAGCTTGTGCTTAAGTGTCCTCTTCTGACGTGGTGCTTTTTTCTCATACAAATTTACCAAGGTATCCATACGTTCCTTGGCAGTCATAAACGAAGTCATCGCTGGCATTATATTGTCTTTGACTGAGTCAAAGATGATTTGCTTGGCCTTTGCTTGATTCTTCCTGAAGGCCGCTCTTCCTGTATTAGAGGTGTGTTCCTCCATCACTGAGGTCACATAATGCTCAAGATCAGGCTCCTTCAAGATATTCATTATCCTGAGCTTCCACACATTGAAGTTGGAAGCTCCTTCAAGCCTATCCTCGACCCTGATAGAAATGGAGGATGCCATGGAACACACGTTGGAAACTGATCACGCTATCTTGGATCCGTGTGTACCTTGTTCTTGCACTCAACAAGCTCTTTCACACCCTTAGCTTTGATACTGTTATCCCCGATATCTAGGGATAACTAGGAGATCACGTCTCGAGGCCCACATGGTCCTAGACATGGAGTACCGAGAGCGAGATTGACTTGAGCATGGCCCTGGAGGGCCCATCTTTCTTCTTCTCAGCCAGACTTGTCCTGTCAGCAGTAGCAGCTTCCATCACTACCGGCCTGGGCTT